>LPNX010113788.1:1159066-1204461 GCA_001517045.1 Pseudotsuga menziesii
TAAAAAAAAAGATTAAGGCCCGACTAGTGAATGGAAAGGTATGTATGATGTAAATATATTTATATCAACCATATGGTAGGCTACCATGGTAAAATCAAGATATGCAAACATTAATGTTGTAATATTAATATAATGGTCCAAGATGGTTGTGTAGAGCATGAGAGGGGCTATGATTCCACTGGAGGGGAAGATGAAAGGGGACCCATGGGAAAGTAAATACCTTATTTGAATTGAGTCGGATATCTTATGTATACATTGTTTTACTCAACGTTTCAAGCTTGATAGCTCAACTCATCATTAGAAGATGCCAAGCGTCATATGTAGAACTCATTTCTTTCTACCACACTCCTTAAAGGAAGCAACACTACCAAGAAAAGGACCTGTAGCAGAGGCTTTTATTGTTACAAGATTGGTCAAACTTGTCCAAAAAAACTATGCTACAACCTCCTCCAATGGTTCCAAATGTTTTGGTGGAGTTTTTTTTTATGGGAATTTAATATAACTAAACAAACTAAAAAACTGGAGGCTTTAGTGAAGGTTTTTTTCATTGACACACTTTATTGATTTTTATTTTTATTTTTATTTTTCAATGTGGTTCACGTGCCGGCTTGACCGACGGGCTACATCCATGGAATAATTTCAAGAGGGCCCACCCGAAGGGGCCTCACTCTCGGCACACTTCATGCCTAACCCCAAGAGCGTTGAGGAGAATGGATCCCGCGACCTCACTTGCCGGGAGGCCTAACTACGGTTGCTCGACCGCTTGAGCTAACTCTTGGGGCTTGACACACTTTATTGATACAAGCACATTGATGCTAACAAAAAAATGAAATGGTAAATATAAATAAGCACTGGTGCTCACTATAAATTTAAAGCAATATATGCACTGGTGCTTGATAACAAATATAGCACTGCAAAAAAAATTATCAGCACTAGTTCTTTATACTAAATGTAGCACCTATGCTTATGAACTATTATAAAGTACCAAGGTGATAAGGAAAGGAAATCGCACCGGTGAAGTTGATTGGAATGTTGTCTTTTGGTGAATTTTTAAAATTTAATGATGTGGTTATGATATAGTGGTGCACCGGTTCACTTATAATAAGCATTAGGACGTAATATTAAAAAAAAAGCATCGGGCATGCAACGAGTAGTCTGTTGCAATGGGGTGTATTTGTTATAAACATGTTGGTGCTACATTTACTCAAACACACTAGTGCGATTAAAATGATGGAAGGTACCAATAATCATTTTCACTTTGGTGAACAGTGATCAATGACATTGCACTAGAATACTATATTTTATTTTTATTCTGTTTAATTCTGTTTTTCATCAGAAATTGAATTTTTTTTTGTTGGCTAGGGGAATCGACAACTGGGGCTAGGCTGGTACTTGTGTGACACAGGGTCCATGGATCCATTCATGCTACCACCATACCCCTAGGTTCCCGACAACAACCTGCAAGCGATGGGACACAGGTAAACCCGGGTGGGATTTGATCTCGTGACCTCCTTTACAACAAGTGACTTCATATCAAGCGGTGCCAATGAGCTACACTTGTTCGGGCTGAAATATTTTTATAATAATATTCATATAATTTGAAGTTTAATTATTGTGTTTGGATTAATTTGTTATATCATAAATTTTCACATCTATTGTAATATTTAATCATCGATGTATTTAATTAGCAACTTAACATTTCACATTACATTAAACAATGTAATATAATAAGAAACTTTATTTTGTTATATATGAATAAGAGGCCCTTTTGTCATACAAAATGACAAGATAAAGGTTCTAATAATCAAAATGTCAACATGCATGTGCTTGTTACACTATTAATAACTTGTTGCCTTTCAATTAGGACAATATGTCTAGTACATTATATAAAATGTCTGATTTTTCACAGACAATTATTTCAAAACATACAACAATTTGCATTTACATCCAAATATATTGATCATCATTCTTCGATGGAACTATTGTCAGTGTTCAAGCCACTTTCATGACCTGGGTCATTTGGCCAAATGTTTTGTTGATTGCCTCGATTGTTTTCCTCATATTCAATTTCCATCTACAAACATAAAAATCACCTATTTGAAGACATCCAAGGATGGATGATGTAAAAAAAATAAAATATAAAGTTCACAACTAATATGAAAACTTAAGTTCTTATAAGGAAATCACAACGACTCAAAAACTTTGCTATCAACCCTTTTTTCCTTGTCTCATCTTATGTGCTAAATGGGTTCCATTTTGTTTTCTTTTCTGCAACATAACAATTGAAAATTAATATTTGATGTTAAAATTAATTAATTGTATGTACATAATATAAAATTTCAATGATTTCATACATTTGAAGCACGTTGCTATTGAGATGGCTCCTCATACGATGCAATTATGCCCATTTCCTTGACCATCTCCTTGTACACTTTTTTGGGCGTTCCTTTACCGACATATTTCAGATATCACCTCATCCATCCCTTTGGATTTTCATAATATTCCTGAAAATTTAAAATGACATTAAACTAATTTTATATTGATATGAAAAGTAAATATAACATAATTAATATTAATAAATGAATGATTTGTAGCAGTAGATACATATTCTATAAAAACATGTTTAAGAATATTATTTTTTGAATGATTCATTTTTTGTTGCTATTGCAAGTATGAAAGGTTTCATTGACCATTGCTCCATAAACACCTCATGTAGTTTAGATATAACCTGATTCTTCGAATCATCAAATTAATTTATGTACTGTAATTGGAAAGTATGTCTATGCGTTCTTTCTACTATATCCCTCATATCTTTATAAAAGTTTTTCCCTCTTTCATTAACTTTCAACACCACTCCAGATGAGCTAAGGACCAATTCATCATCATTTACATATTCCATTGTTTTTTTTATTATGATGGAATTCCCTTTTATTTTTGTCAGTCTTTGCTGAACATTCAACATATGTGAAATAAATTGTTTGAAACATGTTAGCGAATATTCTTAAATACAATATTAATGAAAATACAAGAAAAAAATCATATTGATTACTTTTTTATCACCAAATTCATACATTTGAAACTTTTCTATCAAGGTTTTACGCTCTGCTACACTTAGATTGCAAATAATCTTATAGAGCTTCCTCGTATTTTGGCTACACCTAACACACATTAACCAATACATATTAGTTAAACTTACATATAATTCGAACATATTGATTTAATACATAAATTACAAATAACTTGCCTTCTTCTCATTTTTGGATGTGCTCCCATTATGCCAACTAAAATTATTGTTCATTGAACTCTTATCACACATTTTCTATTGATAAAAAACATGCACCATTAAATAAATAATTTATTAAATATATTATAAAAATAAACCAGCGTAGATCCAAATCCTAGGCTCTATCAAGAGCCGAGAGGGATCAAATCTCTCTAGGTGCAAACCTCTTCTTAAGCATTACACTCAATGAGCTATCAACTTTGGTGTGTCCTATATATACCATTGATTTGATTCAAACCAAAAGACACATCTTTTTATTTAAGGTCAACATATAATATATTTATTATTAATATTTAATATTATTTATGGCCAACATATAATATTTAATATTATTTTTTTATTTTGTTATGAACGAACATCACAACATCTCCCCATAAATGGTTTTACAACCATATGCAAGGCCCTCCTAAAACCATGGGTTGTTTAGGAGGCCTTGCACATGGTCTTAAAACGATTTGCAAGGCCCTCCTAAACCATGTAAGATAAAACCATGGGTTTTTTTAGGAGGCCTTGCACATGGTTTTAAAACCATGTGCACGGTCCTCCTAAACCATATACAATAAAACCATGGGTTGTTTAAAAGGCCAACACTTTTTTGCAAATAATTCAATTTTTATTTTTTTATTATTTTGTTATGTAAGAACATTATAACATCTCCCCCATATTGTGTTTTTTTATGATCCACATTTTTTGGGGGGATAATTAAATTTTTTATTTTTTATTTTCTTGTTATTTTTTACTTTTTTATTGTTTTGTTAGGTAGGAAGATTACAACATCTCCCCCATATTATGTTGTTTTTCTGGCTGACATTTATTTTGTTTTATAATTAAAAAATCTATTTTTTTATTAATAAAAATAACGTTACATAGCGTTACGTAACATTACAAGATCTCTCCCGTTACGTAACGTTACAAGATCTCCCCCATACTGGGCTGTAGAGAGCCTCTCAGCTCAATTACATAACTTCAAGATATAAAAAAAAGTATTTTACCATTTCAATGTGCTTCAATAATTCAAACACCTTAGTGTGTCTACATCATGAATGCACCGATGCGTCAAAGATGAACACATTGTTGATGAAAAATAAATTAATAATATGACATACATCTTTTTCGGTGCGATATATTTAATCCAAACCATATGTGATGGTCGATGTGATTTTATTCAAAACAAAGCTGTGGGTTATACGAAAACGACCACACCGAAAACTGCAAAACTTTTTTTTGACGAAAAAATATTGACATGGTCGACAAGGTTTTGGATTTGATGCAATAAGTGATTCCATTGTACCCAATGCTTTTTATATAAAACCGCAAACCCATTAAATCTAAAATGCCTCAAAATAAATCCTAATTGTGAAATAATAGAGAGTTAAATCCTAATGTGAAATTTTGTAGCCATATAAAATGAAAGAAAGCATCAAGAAAACAAGGGTTCGAGTGTTGGAGGTAACTATTAAATCTTTTAATTTTTTAAAATTATTTTAAATATGAATAGGAAAATAAATAAATCATGCATTGAGATCAATAGTAATAATTTACATACTTGAAATTTCTACTATGCAGGGTTTTGTGTGATTCACCATACCTTACAAATTCCTATCTTCAAAATAATTTGGTTGCTCCAACCTCTTCATCGGTAAGTACCTCTTGCAAAAATCTCCTCTAAAAATTTCCACAAAACAATGAAATAGTGATTAGGTTCTTCTTTTAAAAACACTTTATGAAATTAGTTTTTTGAAAGAGAAATCCTCACTCTTTTTTTTTTTTGGACATCCATCTGCTAGTGTATACAAGTGTACTAGTGCTACTTAACAAAAAACACATTTTAGATATATTTTAATTTAAATTTTTGTGGAAAATCAGTGCACAAGGAAGATATGCATGCACTCGTGCGATATAATTTTTATGACGCATCGAATTGCCATACAATAGAAAAATTAAAATTAAGAAATATTATTCACCGATGCATATGATAAATATGATTGCACTGGTGTGCTTATATATACTAAGCGCATCGGTTCCAATTATGTTGAAAAATGCAGAGTTAAATATCCATTATAAAATATAACGGATGTTTTATTTTGTAGACATTTCACAACGATGTGGACGTGTTGTAACCGCACTGCTGCATTGTGTTATTCAGGATGCATCGATGTTGTTGTGGTTTTAAGGCACACCAATAATAAAAGAATCCCTATGATTATATGTTTGAACTTTAAATGATATACTCATCTCGAATCTTCATATAGAATTCAACAATGTCAATTGCTATACTTCATAGTATACATATGATGCTTAAACTCATTTTATTCTAAAAAAATGCTTGCAAAACTATATTGGAAGTTAGATTGTGATATGGTTCACAAAAGTTATTTTAGGATTGTAGACATGTATTGATTGCAATTATTTCCATTTCCTTGACCATCTCCTTGAACATTTTTTTTGGACGTTCCTTACCAGCATATTTAAGATATCACCTCGTTCATCCCTTTGGATTTTCATAATATTCCTGAAAATTTAAGATGACATTAAACTAAATTTATATTGATACAAAAAGTAAATATAACATAATTAATATTAATAGATGAATGATTTGTAGTAGTAGATACATACTCTATAAAAAAACATGTTTAAGAATATTACTTTTTGAATTATTCTTTTTAGTTGTTATACATTTTTGCTATTGTAACTATGACATCTTTCATTGATCTTTGCTCTAGAAACACCTCCTGTAGTTTAGATATAACCTGATTCTTTGAATCATCAAATTGATTTTTGTATTGTAATTGGAAAGTATGTCTATGTGTTCTTTCTACAATATCCCTCGTATCTTTATAGAAGTTTTTACCTCTTTCATTAACTTTCAACACCATTCTAGATGAGCTAAGGACCAATTCGTCATCATTTATATCTTCCATATTTTTTTCTTCCTATGATGGCATCCCCTTCTACTGTTGTCAATCCTTGCAGAACATTCAACATATGCGAAATAAATTGTTTGAAACATGTTAGCAAATATTCTTTAGTACAATATTAATGAAAATTCAAGAAAAAAATCATATTGATTACTTTTTTATTCACCCGATTCATCCCTCTGCAACTTTTCTTTCATGGTTTTACGCTCTTCTACACTTAGATTGCAAAGAATCTTATCGAGCTTCCTCATTTTTTGGCTCTTCATGACACACATTAACCACTACATATTAGTTAAACTTACATATAATTCAAACATATTGATTTAATACAAAAATTACAAAGAACTTGCCTTCATCTCATTTTTGGATGTGCTCCCATTATGCTAACTAAAATTATTGCTCATTGAACTCTTATCACACATTTTCTATTGAAAAAAAACCTGGACCATTAAATAAATAAGTTATTAAATATATTATACAAATAAATTACATAAATTCCAGATAAAAAAAATATTTTACCATTTCAGTGCGCTTCAATAATTCAAACACCCTGGTGCGTCTACATCGGGAACGCACCGAATTGTCAAAGATGAACACATTGTTAATGAAAAATAAATTAATAATACGATATACACCTTTCTTGATGCGATATTTTTAATATAAAGCACCAATGATGACCGATGCACTTTTATTCAAAACACACCATTGTGTTATACGAAAATGACCGCACCAAAAACTAAAAGTTTTTTTTGAAGAAAAAATACTGACATGGTAAGCAAGGTTTTGGATTTAACACAATAAGTGGTCTCATTGCACCCAACACCTTTTATATAAAACCACAAACCCATTAAATCTAAAATGCCTAAAAAGAAAATCATAAATGTGAAATATTAGAGAAAGTTAAACGCTAATGTGAAATTTTGCAGCCACATAAACCGAAAGAAAGCAACAAGAAAGCAAGGGTTTTGTAATAATCAAAAGTAATAATTTGCATACTTGAAATACCTACTATGCAGTGTTTTTTGTGATTCACCATACCTTACAAATTCCTATCTTCAAAATAATTTGGTTGCTCCAAACTCCTCCTTGGTAAGTCTCTCTTGCAAAACTCTCCTCTCAAAATTTCAACAAAACAATGAAGAAATCCCTGCTCCTTTTTTTAGTTTATGGAAAAAAAATCGTGGATTTTTCTTTTTATTTTTCTGGCATCCATCTGCCAGTATATACAAGTGCACTGATGCAACTTAACAAAAAATGCATTGTTTAGATATATTTTCATTTATTTTTTTGTGGAAAATCGGTGCGCAAGGAAGATATGCATGCACTAGTGCGATATATTTTTTATAACGCATCAAATTGGCATACAATACAAAAATTAAAATTAAGAAATATCATTCACAGGTGCATATGATAAATATGATCGCACCAGTGTGCTTATATATACTAAGCATATTAGTGTCAATTATATGTAAAAATGTAGAGTTAAATATCCGTTATAAAATATAGTGGATGTTTGATTTTGTAGATGTTTCGCAACGGTGTAGACGTGGTATAAACGCATTGGTGCATTGTGTTATTCAAGACATATCGATGCTGCTGTAGTTTTACGACATGCTAGAGTAATAAAAATACATATGATTGTATGTTTGAACTTAAAATAATATACTCATCTCAAATGTTCTTTTAAGATTCAATCACGTCAATTACTATACTTCATAGTATACATATGATGCTTAAACTCACCTTATTCTTAAAAAATGGTTGCAAAACTATATTGAAAGTTATATTGTGATATAGTTCACAAAATTTATTTTAGGACTGTAGACACGTATTGATTGCTAATTTGGATCAAATGTAAGGAGAAAATGTAATACTCTTAAATGGCCAATTCTTAAAATTCTATCTCATTCATATTGTTCAAAGTTCTTTGAGTTCTCCCTATCCATCTCTAGTAAGTTTAGAATTTTTAATATTTTGTTTATCTAATTGAAATTATTTTATTTATCCATGTGAATTTGAATAACAATGTGTTCAATTTTGCAAGATCTTGATTCAAGATCAAGTTCAGATCCACAAGATATTCCACTAGTTGTAAAACTTCGTAAGCTCTTATTAGGAGCAAGATACCACAAGTAGTTGGTAGACAGAAATGGACAACCACTTTACCCCACAAATTGTAATATGCCATCTTCCAGCCACAATCCTGGGTCATTGATGGTAATTTGTCGTTACCTAGATCTCTTTTATCACACCCTAGTAGTATGTGGTTGTTCAAAATATCAAGGGTTGAAGGAGAACACTCGGTGTGTCACACTCATGCATTATACTAATGATCGGCTACCCAATGTTGATGGTCTAATACCTCCTACTATAGTAAAAAATCCAATAGGGAATATAGAAAAGTCACATAGTAACACTTCCTTATGCTCATTGTTTGAAAAGTTGGAAGCCAAAACAACTATGTTTCATCCTAAATTGACCAACCTCTCTACTTTTGTTCAGTCAACTGAAATTTATATTGATCCAAAGTATGATATTAATACTGTTAGTGTTTTAGAAAACATGAAGATAATTGAACTTTAAAACTTTAATCCACAATTATAATGCAGATAGATCTCATCAATAATCCAAACACATAAATAAATCAAACCATAGAACACATGATGTACCTTGGGAAAAATCCTCCACTGATTCAGAGGATAAAAAACCCAACAATCAAACTTAGAGTATGATTGATAATTAGCAAAGAATGATTACAACACAATAGCATATTGCTTGATCAGAGAGCACAAGAAAGGAGAGATCAAATGGAACACTGTACTAGTCTTTCCAAGTGAATAACACTTCAATAACAAGATAGAAACCAATAATACAATGCATGTAGTGAATGGTTGCACGCTTTAGTAACTTGTTAACACTATGAACATTATTACACCTTCAACCTTGCACCATTATGACTTGGTGTCAAGTTTTCACCTCATAATTATCCCCTACACTGAAGATATGCACTCTCCATTAATTACATGTGTCAACTACCGTTAACTGAGTTGTTTAACTGAACTAAATTGAATGGAATTGCATGTAACTGAATGTGACTGAACTGAACTTAATGTAACTGAATACAAATGGATGTAACTGAACAAAACTGAATGTAACTGGACATAATTGAATGTAACCGAGTAGAACTGAATGTAACTGAGCAGAACTTAATGTAAATGAACATAACTAGTGCTTCTCCATCAGTGTCATCTTCAACAACCACTTTGCATAAATTAAGGAGTTGATTCCTTAATTAACTGAAACTTGTTTATCACAACTAAGACTCAATTGATGTCTTATTAATTCAAGTTCACTTAGAGGCAGAGATGGGCAATTCAAATTCTCTCTATATCTCAGTACTCATATTAATTATATCTGCATGGTCCATATGAGTTTCATTAATTAATCATCTATACCATATCATACTCATAAGAATTGTTCCGAACCTATGATCATATGCATTGCCCCAGGTCATATATTCATATGCTAAAGAAAATCACTCTAGGGGTAGCTAATACCTAAAGGAGACCTGTAGCACTTGGTGACCATGACTAGCCATACATCACATAGTATATCCTCGAGACTTAATACAACATAAGTCATGTGGTCTTAATACAACACAAGACTATCTCCAGTTAAGGAGAACCATCTCATAGGGTACCATCTACGAGAATCATTTGACTTGATACGACACAAGTCTAGACTTGATACAACACAAGTCTCCTACCTTAATACAACATAAGGTCATGATCTTAATGCAACATAATATCCTAGTACAAGCATCTCTTCTGAATAGGACAAGGTCCTAGCTTAATACAACATAAGCTCTTTAACTTAGTACAACATAAGTTAGTGAAATTAGTGCGACATAAGTTCCATGGAGAGGATTTGAACCTAATACAACATAGATTCCATACTTGATACAACACAAGTCTCATGGTAATGACTCTCGAAGCTATACTCTCAACAAATACCACACAAAACATATCTACTAGGAGATACAAAAAATTACATGAGTTAAGAGCAAAAATGTCCAAGTACACACCAAGGTCGGTCTAATTGTTAGAGTGTAGTGATGACTTCTATCTTCCCATGCATTTGCAAAGTAAATACCAAACTTTTTACAACAATACTTTGTATGGCGCTTGGTCGTATTCTCTTCTTGTTCTCAACATTGGAACCAAATTCTCCTTTTGTGATGTAATAATTTTACAATTTCCAAGTCTAAGATAGATGTTGCAAATATTGGGTTGTTTATCCTTTCACATGTACTTGTCCCTCCTAAACAATCAGTAGTACTTATGCCATTTTGCAGCCCTATTTATTGTCGGTCTGATTACTTGAAAATTGTTAAATACAAACATAACATTTCCATGTATAGTATGTGCATGAATGGTTATGCTTATGGAAACTTTAACATGAATAACCTATTGTATATCGATGGTCATCCATGAACTCATGGGAACATTGCAAGATTCATAAATAGTTATAGTTTCCCTTTATTTTATGGAAATTGTTCATTTGAGGAACACTCCATTGATCAGGAGTTCTTTATGAAAAAGGAAAGTGTCCAGATTTGTTGTTGTGTATGCAATACGTAGTTTTTCTCCTAGTGATGAGTTGTTAATAGATTATAACTTGTGTAGACCACCAATTGCTCGTCAAAGACGCCATGCATTGGGGATACCTTTAGATGCCCCCTTGGGGCATAAGATAAAAATCATTAAGTAATTGTATTTTATTATTTTCAATGGGATTAATGTAAATGTATTGCTCAATTTGAACTTATATTTTATAAACTGCTTTATGGTTGGACATTTACTATTGCAAAAAATTCCCACGTTTCTAAAATAATTGTTTGGTATAATGTTTAAACAAACCAATTGCATTGTGCTTACTAATATCATCGATGTAATGTTCAATATTTTAGAAATCAGGAACCTGATGATAAGGGACCTGTTTACCATCTTTTGTTGCACCCCACTACAATGTCAAATTGAGAGAAGGATGCAAAAAGAATGCAACTCGAAGAGGAGGCATATGGTTGAATCAACCACCTATTCAATTCCCACTATGTCTAATCTCACCAATTAGGAATGCCTACAATAATAATAGTTCTTCACATGTTGGAAATGGAGGAACGGAATAGAGTTTGGTATGGATGATTTCTTATGAGATACAGATGCCATTGATGTAATGTTTTTAAATGCATTTCAGGACGATGGGATAGGGGATGATTCTCATGTCACTGATACCTTCTTCAAAAGCCTTAAATCAGCTTCCATCACCCCTCTCTTTGGACATGGTCGGTCAAAGTCTACCTCGCTAGGGACAACAATGTTACTATAAAACTCGAAAGTAATGTATGGCATGTCAAATGTGTGTTTTTCGGCTCTTTTGAGGTAATTGACCATAAAGTACATTATATTTTGAGGAATCGTGTCATACAATCAACATTGAAAATGATCGTATTTATGAATGTTAAATGACACTGCACATTTATATTTCCCACTAACTATAGGTTATTCAAAGATAAGGTAATTCTTAGTGATAATGTCTTTCCAGACAACTGCGAATAGGAAAGGAAAATGTTGGGTGTTGAGTACATATCATTATTGCATGTTTGAATGTTTGCATTCTATATATAGGTGACTATGCAAACAAAGAGATATGTCCAAAAGGTGGACATGCTAGGTACCATAAATTAAGAAACAAGGGTAAATCACATGGTCCTCCTCATAAGGTATTGAGTCACATGTCTATAATCCCAAGGATTCAAAGGTTTTTTGTTGCAAAGAATTAGCTATGTTGCAGGGATGGCATGCCTTGTGCCAAAGTGAGTCAAGAGTTATGTGAATCCTAACATATTTATTAGTCATGAAGCATATAGAGGGTACACGGTCTAATATATTCAAGGACCTTTGATTGAGCATAGTCATGGCTGGTGCCAACCCATATTCCCTCCAAAACACCAAGTATTATTTTTGGCATGTAATAGTAACCAATAACAATACACCCCCATGGTTTTCCGTGAAGAATGAGCATCTTATGCTGGCTCTTATAGTCCCTGGTATAAGACAAGTGAAGAATATGAAGGTTTACCTACAACCATTGATCGATGAATTAAAGGAATTATGGGAAGGGATATATGTATACAATGTATCAAGAACAATTCCAATAGAGAGGAATTTTACATTATATCGCATATGTGCGTACAGTACACATGATTATCTGAGATTAGGAGTTTTTTCTGGTAAACATGTTGATTGATTTGTTTATATTCGTAACAATATTTTTTGGCATAGTTAACTCAATGCGACTGTATTGTTCTTCAACACTAATGTGCTCTATAAATAATAACACTGTAGGTATTATAACAAAAGGGTATCATGGATGTAAATGTTGCAGGCCTTCTATGAAGCCTAGGTGGTCCAACCACCTAGGAATTTTGGTGTGTGACTGCTCCAGGATATTCCTAGTTTCAATGGTAATAATAACAACTATTTTAATGGTAAACTAGAGAGAACTCAAAGGCCTAAAAGAATGACACCGACTCATTGGATTATGGCATATGACAAGGGAAAGGAGAAGGAAATTGTAGAAATGTTCTATTCAAATGGGAAACCTATGTTTGATGATCCTGAATTATTTGACACATATGTTGAGAAAATGCCCATTGGGATGACTATTAAATCGACATTTTGTGAGATCCCACATTGGGAGAATATTGCGATTGTCCACTTACCAGATCCCACGGATATATTTAAAAATGTTTCATCTTTCGAGAAGAACATATCATTGAAACAAAGTGACACATTGGCCATTAGGATAGATCTTATTTCTTCAAATAGTAAAAAGGAAGCATTATCTAAGACAAGAAAAGATTAACAAGGTTACCCCCTCTTGGTCTTTTAAAGAAGGTGAAGTCTCATGGGTTTTGAAGAAAGATGATGTTTATTTGGCAATTGAAGTTTATCAAGTGTGAATGTGCCTTGTTTATATGGGTCTACTCTACGACATTGCTTCATTGCACATGAAAATTTGTTGGATTTGAAATCACATGGCCATCTTAACCTTCTAAGGGTATGTATGTATAAAAAATGTTTTTTTATTTTATTTTTTGTTTCTATCTTTTACCACAGAAGTTAAAAAAAATTATGTGTTTACTTTGTAGTGTCATTATCCTTTGCTCATTCATGGGTGTTTGAACCATGACTTCCCTGAGGACCTAAGACATGCCATATCTAAATTATCTACATTTGTGTGGTGGATCATATCAAAGGACATTCATATGGCTAAGATTCCATGATTACGTCAAGAGATAGCTCAGATTGTTTGTATGTTTGAGAAGGAATTGCCAACGAGTTTCATGGGATTGCAAGTTCATCTTCTAATTCATTTAGTTGATGAGGTTGAATTAGTGAGGGAAGTCTCATGTCATTGGATGTTCTTCTTAGTCAGGTACATGAAAAACTTGAAAGGATTTGTTCGACAAAGGGGAAAACGTGAGGGGTCTATGGCAGAGGTGTACATAGTGTATAAGTCGTTCTATTATTCCAGCGAGTACATCAAGCAAATCAACCATACACTAAACAGAGTGATTTGGGATGACCAAAGGGATGAGGAAAAAAGAGAAGGGGTGCTACTCCAAACAAACTGAAAAATGTGCATGATAACAAGTAAGCCACTTATCTTTTGTCATATTTCTATAGAGTAACTATTCACACAAAACTTCATAATCTATTTTTGATAGAATATGTACTATAACCTGATTTGATTTCATGAATACAACAACGAATTTAAAATTTGATGCAATCAATAAATTCATTGTTTTCAACATGGAGGAAACACTAGTGGGTCTCATTGTATGGAGAGAAGAGGAGGAAATGGAAGATTGAAAATAAATAATTCAAAATTTTGAAAAATAGAAGCATGCCTTATCCCAATCATTTGAAATAAAACATGTCGATGATTTGTTGCAACAACTGGGTTGTTGACCAAATTAGAGAGAATTATGTCGTATCTGGTCGTTACATGCCTGCTAAAGAGGATGCACTAAACATAGGGATCGGGTGCAACAACTTGGTAATAATCTGTTTGGTACATTTTAAACTTTATAACACGCCTTTGAATTATAACACCTATGTTTTATATATTAATGGTCAGGTTATTATACATATGACATTATCATTTGTTCACTTTTTTACAAGTGCATTTGTTCCCATCTATGTGGGTGCATGGACATCATTCTCACACAGAGAATGTTGATGATGGATGTGCCACACAAGATAATGGAGTGGAAGTAAAGTTCGACCAATCTAATTGTGCTAATCATCACGATGAAAACCTAACAGGGGGGGAGTTGGGTTACATAGGAAAGATACAAGAGATCGTTAAAGTGGACTTCTCATCTTTCCAATGTGTTATTTTTAGGTGCAATTGGTGGGACACATTCGACCAAAATAATGTAAAGGAATATTGTGATAGTGGGATGATATGTATCAACTCTAGAAAGAAGTGGGATGAAACTAAGGAGCCTTATGTTTTCCTAAAACACTACAACCAAGTGCTTTTTTACCCATATGTGTTGCATAGAGATTGGTGGTCCGTATTAATACACAACCCTATATCAAAACATATTTTTGAAAACAACAGTGCTATCATGCCAAACAAGGAAGATAATCATGGTGATGGCAACAAAGAGTGATATGCACATGTTCTATTTCATCATTTACAATGTTGATCTAGCATTTTATTATTGTTATATTTAATTCTCTAATTATATTGTTGTTTTCATCTCCCAAAGGGTGGAAATCGAAAGTTAATTACCAAATGTTTTTAAACAATTTTAGTAGGTTAACAATTAATCCATTGCGGAATGCGTTTGTCTATCAAGTAATTTATTGTGGCATCAAATGCATTTGTATATTGAATATGTATCAATGCATATTGAATATAAAATATTAGAATTATTGTGGCATCAAATGTGTGTCAATATTTAAAAAATATAATTCAGTATGTGTGTTGATATATAATATGAATTTCTAACAAAATGGAAATAGTCATTTTATACTGATTATGTTAATATTAATTAGTAAGTAATAAATATTCAATTTTCGCTAGCTCATTCGGGTAAGGTTTGGGTCTCATCAACAGGATGAATCGAGTTCAATTCCCCTTAGGGGTGAGCTAGTTGGGAGGAGACACCAAAAAATTGATCCATGATAAGGGTTAGTGTGGCCTAGGACAGGTGCGATCCCTGGGTGATTTTGACACCATAGATTCCCTTGGGTCACATTTCTTAGCCAATCGTTCAATGCTACCAGCTGTGAATGACAGGAATTCGAACAAAAAAAACTAGTAAGTAATAAATGGATTTTAATATTAATTAGAAATGTATGGTTCATTCACAAATTCATTACACTTAAAAATGACATCTTTATCATTGACGAATTATGATTATAACTTTCCAAATGAAATGACTTTTAATATTAAATAGAAAAAAAAACATTTAAAGCTTAAATGTAAATAATTTTATCCTTAATGAATTTTAATTAATATAAGTTTTCAAATTAATTTTATACCAATTCTAAATGAAGAATGATGATATAAATTCCAATGAAGAATTTGAAACCCCACTTCAAAATAGGACTAAAGATGACATTTTTCCACATGGAAGAAACATACATTGGCACTTGGTAGTTTGCAATAGGGGTTTGATAGATGATGAAAGATTTGATAAAAACATTCAATGAGGTTGCATTTGATGTTTTAGTGTATTTTGCATATTTATTTAATGGTTCTTTTGTTTCTCACCAAACAACAAATAGTAGTAAGGTTAATGATTTGAGACACTAACACAAAACTTTAAACATGTTGTAACAATATAAGGAAGAAGTTATCATTGATGTTTTTTAACTAGCGTAGATCCAAATCCTAGTCTCTATCAAGCGCCGAGATGGATCAAATCTCTGGGGGTGCAAACCTCTTCTTAGGTATCCATTGATTTGATACAAACCAAAAGACACACCTTTTTATTTAAGGTCCACATATAATATTTTTATTATTAATATTTAATATTATTTATGGCCGACATGTAATATTTTTTATTATTTTTTATTTTGTTAGGAACGAACATTGCATCATTTCCCTACACATGGTTTTAAAACCATATGCAAGGCCCTCCTACAACCATGGGTTGTTTAGGAGGCCTTGCACATGGTCTTAAAACCATTTGCAAGGCCCTCTTAAACCATGTACAATAAAACCATGGGTTGTTTAGGAGGCCTTGCACATGGTTTAAAAACCATGTGCAAAGCCTCCTAAACCATGTACAATAAAACCATGGGTTGTTTAGAATGTCTTGCACATGGCTTTAAAACCATGTGCAAGGCCAACATTTTTTTGTGGATAATTCAATTTTGTGTTTTTTTCTTGACCCACATTTTTTTTTACGGATAATTAAATTTTTACTTTTTTATTGTTTTGTTAGGTAGGAAGATTATAACATCTCCCCCATATTAGATTGTTTATTTTGGCCTATTAGACAATTTATTTCCCATAATATTCACTATCACTATTATTTTTTGCCCACATGCTATAAACGTTACATCACGTTACAAGATCTCTCCCATAATATTCACTATCACTATTATTTTTTGCCGACGTGTTATAAACGTTAGTGATGTTACATCACGTTACAAGATCTCCCCCATACTGCGCTGTAGAGCGCCTCTCAGCGCAATAAACACCTCTCACAATTTTTCACAATATATATGCATGATTTATTCCACAATTTAGTATGAATGATGTTTATACACAATACAAAATTGGAGGAATTTGTTTTTAATAGTATACATCTAACACACACCTAGCAAGCAAGAATATTCACATACAAATCTATCAAGCACACTTAGCAAACAGATCTACCCCGACCTAACATACACATCACCATCAACAATAACATGAAAAATGCAGTATATATATATCAAACTCGTCATACATGCCAAATATACATTTCAATTCCAATAAGTGCGATGAGATAGTTGGTCCACCTCCTAAATCAGAGGCATCATACATACCTCTGTCAGGAAAAAAAGGCACATGAGTGCATAAGATCCATTATACCCTTGGATATACTATCACTGTTTGGAAAGGAACCCTTGGCATTCTCGCTAAGTGCACAACCTATGTATATGCCATCAAGTTCTATTCGAAGTTCTGGAAGACATGTAACCATCTTCATCAATATTGGTAAAGCCCTGTAATGTAGGTGGGAAAAGATTCGATGCCATATCTCACATAAACTGATACTATTATGTACCAATGCTTAAGATGGATGTCCAATCACTCCGTATAGTCCTCCCTCTTGAACTCCAATCACTCTTGTTGAGTGTATGCTTGAAGATAAATGCAACTCTATAACTCTATAACCATCCACAAATGCAACTCTATAACCACTATATTCCAAGGCTGAGATAGATAGTAGGTTCTTCTTCAGTCCTGGTACAAGTAATACATCTTTAATATCGAGAGACTATCCATAATATAATTGGACTGATGAAGTTCCAACTCATTTTACTGCAGGAATTTTCTCCAATTTCTACTTGTAATGTTGAGTTCTTTCCTGTCAAGTCCCTGAGAGGGTATTTGTAACCTGTCATGTGCTTAGAGGTACCACAATATACCAACCAAGTTTCACTATTGTTTGTAAAAATGCTTGTAAGAGCTCAGATACGGAAATAATACTTTTGAGTTGACGCTTGATTTTCTCCATTTTGAAATGTGTTTTTGGCCAATCTTCTAAAACTGGAACTAGACACCATTTTGACCAAATCTGAAAATTTGATTAAAAAACCGTGGACCCAAAAAATTAGGTCAAATTTGAAATTTGTCAAAATTGAAGTATGACTCCACAAATAGATGGGCCCTTCTTAGGTGACCTCCATAACACTATTTTTTCAGTCCAATATGTGGCTAGAAGAGTTCAAAACTGGAATCCCTAATTCCTTGATTCAGACATAAATTAGGTAAAAATTGAATCTTCATGAAACTGAGATTTGCTTCCACAAATAAGTTTTCCCTTCTAGGGCAAGCTCCAAAATGTTATTTTCAAGTCCAGTATATGGAGAGAAATGTCCAAACTTAGAATCCCTAGTTTCCACACTTAGGGTAAAAAGCTACTAGATGGATGTCAACAAAGCACCCACTCCACTTGTTGATTTAGTTGCACGACGACCTAACTTTAAGGTACTAAATTAGTTGCTTGTAAAAATGAGGAAGCAGTACTAGGTATCAGCAAACTAGTAACAACATTATTGCGCAACAAGGACGCCAAGGATTCATATTAGTAATAAATTCAACGCAATTATGGTGGGAGCACTAGTAGGACTGCCCTTGAAATTTCTAGAATTTTGCGGGAATGGCGAAGAAGATGATGTAGCTTAGCATTGGTTTCTCTATGAAGCGATATAGAATGCTAGACTGACACTAGTGGCGTCCAAACTAGTAGAATTTTAGACAACCCTCCATGGAAGAGCCTTACAATGGTATATGAGGTTGATAGAGAGATGGGGTACAAGCACACTAGCTCCTACTTTGGAAAAAAAGAAGCAATTGCTCTTGGATGAGTTTTCACAACCAAAATCTGAACAATAATTTGTTGAGGAATTAAGGGAAATCCCACAAATGCATGGAGAATCAACTTGGGCATACACATGACAATTCAGAGATGTGTTAACCAAATTAAAATATCGAGTCGATGAATCCCATCATAAATAGTGGTTTATTCAAGGTTTGTTGTTGTTAACAAGGATACCTCTATCACAACAAGTAATAATATCACCTAGAATTCCATTAGAGCATGCAATGATGATTAAGGCTATGGAAAATTATCCGGACTCTATGGGAGTTGGGGTTGGAACTTTATGCTCTTTTAGGGAATTAGCACATGTGCACAATAAGATGGCATAAATAACTAAGAAACTTTAAGATCTGAATGTACCAAAAGCATCCCGACCGCATGTATGGTGTATTGGTTGCCTGACAGAAGGATATCATGCTTCAGAATGTTTGTGGCCAAGAGGGGGACAAGTTCTAATAAGTGGATAGTTTGATGTAGGACCAAGTGCGATAGTTGAAAAACTTGTTGTAGCTAACCCATTTCACTTAGCAAGCTATCCATAATATCCAGAGCCACCAAATGATTCTCTCAAATATTTATGTGAGATGCAAATATTTTGGTCATTTTCTAGGACTTTTCCCAATCCTATAGGAGTACTATTCGGTAACCAACATGGTCTACTATGAATTACGTGGATCTACTACACACAATATTGAGAAATGTAGATCCTTAGATGTGCTTACAGAAATGTTAGATCAATCTATATTTTGGGTAGTTGATTAACCCCTAGGGATAAGAGGGGGAGCTTGTGGAAGAGAATTTGGAGTGAGAAGTGGAGGAGGTCATACATAACCACTATGATTCTATAACTATAATGAAATTGACCATGTGGATCATGCTTATACTCTACCCAAAATACCATGGTGTACCCATTGTCGCATTAATGCTCACACTATGGAGGAATGCTCTAAGATTATCGCTAAATGAGAATATTATGCAAGAAGACTGACCAAATTTATAAACTATGAACCTCGAGAGGATCATACTGCAACATGCTTTGTTTCCACCTGGGCAGGTGCAAAAGTCAGATCAAACCAACAAGGACTAAACTCTCTGGTGATTCGAAAGACAACACCAAAGAAGATTAAACATAATCCAGTCCAATAGAAGGATATATACCAAGAGGTTGCATACATGTTTGGTCGAATACCAACTCCTCTAGCATAAGAGATTACAAGACCATCTCACCAGTTCAAGCTGGATTATACCAGAGCTAAGGATGAGGGATTTAGGACTGATATAACAAAGGACTATATTTTATTGTGGTTTTAATTACTAAAGGATATCATAGAATATGAGAAAGCCACTCAAAAGTTATAAGGTGTGCTTCATAACCTCTATGATGTTGCAAAAATCGATGGAGAAATCAACACCCTGCTTCTAGAAAGGAACCTGCAGTTGGTGCGACAAAGGAAAAGGAAGACAATTGGCTAAGAGTTTTGTTTATATGCATAAGTGCATGGATATTATATTAAGAATGTGATGTTAAACTTGGGCTTTGATGTGAACATCCTACCAAAGAAGTCATGGGAAGCAATGGGTTCCGCAACACTTGTTTTTCCTCCCATTCAATTGTGTGTGAAAAATCAGTACTGGATTTTCCCCATTGGTAATATAGATAACGCTTAAGTGGATTTAGGGGGCTTCAAAACTACCATATATTTTAAATTAATCCAGATCATGGGAGAGACAGATCCTTATCCAAATTTTCTCAAAATTGAATGGGCCTATGAAAACTATGGCACAATTGATATGAAAATAGAATGGTGGCCTTAAAGGCCGATGACATGAAAGGAACTCAACCCCTAGATCCGCATTAAGGTCCCCAGAACACAAAGCCAATACAAGAAAATATGGAACACGATGTTTTGCATGACATTATGTACTCTCTAACAACATGGAATAAGGACAACTACATGAATCCAACTATAAAGGGATCAATAAGTTGGAGAAGTATTCATTCATTTGACAGTGATTTGAAGAAGCCTAGGAAAATTGGCAAAATGGGTGTCATGAACTCTCATCTAGGCATTGTGCAAAGGTGAAATCTATTAGATGTATAGGCGTAGAATTAAACTACACACCAACATATGATGGGACCATTGGCTTGGATACATTCCTACAAGAGATGGAATCTTCAGTAGAAGAAGAATATCATATGGATGTCTTGGACACAACACTTAGAGGGACTCCTATAAAATGGTTGGAAACACACAAAGATGATTTTTTATGATTGGGATACCACACTGCTAACTTTGATGATTAGGTTCAAGCCATATCTACATGCTAACATGGTGAAGGAAGTCTACCCGGGGGAGACCAATATCCACTAGTAGATTGAACTATGTGAGCACCAATCGAAATAAGGAGGTTTACAACCATAGTTTTGGGTTCATTAAATATTCCATGAGATTAGTCAATACACAACCTTTGCAGCTAAATCAAATCAACATTGGCACTGAATATAAACCAAATATTGAAACTATTGGGGATTCTAGGGATGTCGACTAGACACTATATGAGGTTGCATCCCTATTAAAAGAGTTTGAAGAATTGTTTCTGTAAATATTCACAGAATTAAAAGGTATTTAGGGAGATACCGAGGAAATGAAGATTGCACTAAATTCAGATGCAAATCCTGCAAATCATTAACCATATTGGTTGAATCCTTAGATAAAACAAAAGGTAAAAAGGAGATAGACTGGATGTTGAGTGAATGTCTGATTTTTCTAGTTGATGAGTTTGAATGGATCAGTCCCATTATGATCCAGAGAACGAAGGATACATTGGAAATCCGAGTTTGTGTTTATTTTTGCAAGCTTAATTCTTCCTATGTCCATGACCCATTTTTGATAGTATTCAATGAGAAAGTATTAGATCAAGTGGTAGGGAATGAAGCCTAATCCTTCATCGATAGATTCTCCAGATATCATTGGGTCAATATTGTTGAATAATATAAGAATAAGACTACATTTACTACTGAATGGGGATCATTCACATACAACGTTATGGTATTTGGACTTAAGAATGCACCAACTATCTTTTCAAGGACTATGATCCCAACTTTGCATGAGTTCCTTCATAAGTTCTTAGAAGTATATCTGGATGATTAGATGATCTACATTTTTATCAAATATCGTGTTTCTCTCCTTTGGCTTATGTTGGATTGTTGTAGACAGATGGAGATTTCATTGAACTTGCAGAAGTGCATATTCTATGTAGTTTTTGGTAACTTGTTGGTACATATTGTATGCAAAGATGGAGTACTTGTCGATCCTGCGAAAATTACAGCTATTAAAAATATGTAGGCACCTACGATAGTAAAATAAATATGATACACCTTGGGCCATACCATGTACAATAGAATATTCATTTGCAACTATGCATCCATTATTGCAGTGTTGGAGGAACTCTTGAAGAAGGTCGAGACTTTTCAATGGAACAACAATAGTGAAAAACATTCAATATGTTGAAATAAAAAATGGTAAATGCTCCAATATTAGCATTTCCTAATTGGAAAAAGAAGTTTCATGTCCATGCAGACACATTAGGAATCACTCTTGGTGCTATACTGGCCCAGCTAGGAGAAGGCAAGATGGACCATCTAGTTTACTTTGCGAATAGACAGGGAAAAGTTTAGGGGTGAAATTTAGCCCATGGGATATTTTTCAATGGTTTTTTCCATTTGTTTTTGCCAATTTCCATTTTTTTCTAAATTCATTCACCCAAATTCCATGTGATAATGGTTTTTACTCTAAAATTGCCAAAAAATGTCAAAAAACTATATAAAGTCCATAGAAATTTGAATATTTTAAAAAAAAATCTCCAAACAATTTATGGTTGCAATTAATTAAAGAATTAATCAGATTTGCCAAGGTTTCTACACTTCAAGAAAATCATTGATCCTTAAAATATTCCTTGCCAGTAGAAAGTTATCACAAGCATAGTGCAAATATACAACATAGCGAGAAGGATGGGCTATGATTTATGCATTACAAAAGTTTTGCCACTGCCTTTTGAAAGGACACTTCAAGTTCTTAATTGATCACTCTACCTTGAAGTATCTAGTAAAAAATATAGTATTAGAAGGAAGAATCTGCAAATGGTTATTTCTATTTCATGAATTTTCTTTTGAAGCTATATTGAAGCTTAGGAAACACAATTATGGACCCAACCATCTCTCTCTCATAGAATCGAGTGAAACTGACAAACCTATGGATGATTAGCTACCAGATGACACACTATTTAGAATAGAAGCCATCCTATATCACTTAGAAGAGATTACATTGTTCCTTACCA
Organism: Pseudotsuga menziesii; assembly: GCA_001517045.1. Taxonomy (NCBI): domain Eukaryota; kingdom Viridiplantae; phylum Streptophyta; class Pinopsida; order Pinales; family Pinaceae; genus Pseudotsuga; species Pseudotsuga menziesii. Next base: position 1,182,288 of record LPNX010113788.1, read on the forward strand.
AAGGAAAGGCTCCACATGACTTTTCCCCAACCCCAAAAAGACTCTTAATTATAAGAGTTGTGGAAAGCTAATTGTGGGGAAAATATATAATCTGGGGATTCATGGAATCTTATACAGATGCGTACTAGATCATGAACATGAAAGTATTATGTGGGGATGTCATGCGGGAGTTGCGGGAGGTCACGTTGGTGGTAAAGATACAAGTAGGAAAGTGCTACAAGAAAGATTGTCATGGACTACAGTTTTCAAAGTTGGTAAGGAATATGCACGGAAATGTGATGTTTTCCAGAGTGTTGGTCAACCATCTTGCAGAGATGAACTCCCATTGGATCCATTTTGAGCACTGCAACCATTTGAGAAATTAGGGATCAACTTTGTAGGACTCATCAACCCATAGGTGAAGCATTCAAAATCTTGTTATATTATTATTGCAACAGATTATCTAACAAAGTGGGCCAAAGCTGCACCAATCCAATTCTATTCCATAGAGACAATTCAATTCATTTTGAAAACATTATTACTTGATTTGGGTGCCCCAAAAGTCTCACAAGTGATCAAGGAAATAAATTTCTAAACAATACAATTGAATAATTGAGCATCATAAGAGTGGTCCATATCACCCTCATGTGAATGGAACTGTAGAAGCATTCAAGAAGATACTAAAGAATGGACTGACCAAAGTCTTTTCTGCAAATAGGGATGAATGGGATGATCACATTCCTGTTGCACTATGGGCTTACAAGACTACAGCTAAGAAGCTTCACAAGTAGACTCCATTTTAGTTGGTCTATGGCAGAGAAGTAGTCGTTCATGTCGAGTTCATAGTTCCAAGTCTTTACATTGCACATGTCATAACCCCAAAATTTCATTAAAATTTTAAAATTTTAAAGTAACATAAAATGTCTGAATACATAGTTTAGTAACTGCTAGCGATTAATGGAAAATGAAATAGTTTAACAATTTATAATGATTAGTTTCAAAATACAGAAAACTAATACAACTTTAATTTTTATAAGTTATATAAAAATGACTTGCATTTAGATTGCTACTAGTTGTACTAATAATTTATTTTTGGCAAGTAGGTGAGAAACTATCTTTGAAATTCGGGGCTTACTTAGCATTCTGCTAACTCAGATGGACTGCTGGTTCTTACAAGTTCAACAGGTAAGCGAATGATCAAGTAGGAGTTTATTTTGTATGATAGCGAGAAGTATTTCTTTAGCATGTTAAGATGCTAGTAAATAAATTGATAATTATGATGCAAGACTCTGATGAGGTAAAGTAAATTCCTTAGTTGTTTTGGATTTATGACAGTATTTATTTTTATGCCATAATGACTTTTATCTTTAACATCGTAAATGCCATTTACGATAATAAGTTCCTCCAAGATTTCTTTCTGTCGTAAGATTATAATACCTAGTCCATTATGGATTCTTTTAGTGAGCATAGGACTCAAGATCTTGACATACAATTACTTTTATTGTAACCTGATCTTATTGTTGTTGAGGTTTAATGCTCAAATGCACTGCTTTTATGCATGAATATACTCCTATGGTTTTCAAAGGTAAAGTTTACCAATAGATTACATATCTCTACTTCAACTCTTCTTTACTAGTCATGAAGATTATCAACTTGTTGATTGTATGCAATTATGCTTATCTTCTTGCACTGCTAGATATCAAGTTATAACTTCGATTTCTAGGTTATCGCCATACTACATGTGTTATTGTGAAAGTACAATACCACAACATTTTTATAATGTTACCAAAATAATTTTTACTTGTATCCTTAGGTAGTTTTACTACCTAGTAATTACCATAGTGTAGTCTAATTATTGGTATGATATATTATAAGTTTGTTTCTTTATAAAAACAAGATTACTAGCTCCAAAGTATAGTTGACCTTATGTAATTATATGAATTATCCTAAGGTTGAATACTATCCAACAATCACTTCCGTAAAGTCGAAACTAAAAGTAAAACACATTATTAGTTTTGTTCTTATAGTTTACTAAATCTAATGCATGGTTTACACAATAGTAAGATTGTTATTTGGAATGTTACCATACTATACTGAGTTGTAGTTTATAATAACTACTATGGTGTAGATGAAACTACGGTAATAACACTATTTGCTTTTATATATATTAGTTCCAAAGTGTGGTTTAATAAAATCGATGGCAAGGTTTGTATGATGTGCAAACTTAGATGTGACATACTAAGGTCAAAAGCATAATCTTCATTATGAGCAATGATAAGTACTATTACCATATAGTCAATTGCAATATTCTTATTATGGCAATGATATGAACTATTTAAATCATATCGTTGATAGCAGAGTTAATTTGTCGAGCAAACATATGAACATTATACTAGGGTCGATGCATAGATTCCATTGTTGGCAATGATAAAAGTCCCTTTTATAATTGAATTACAATGATTTAATTCCTCCTCGGTGTATGCAGTGTTGACATTAGGAATGACCCTTGCATGGTTAAATAATTTGGGAGGGCACGTGGTCTAATCTCCTCCATGCATTGGTGATTTAAAAGAAATGAAAACCCTATTCCTTTGGCATTTGGCTCTGAGGGTTTTGTCGACCTATAGGCTGCACTGTGTGGTTCCATGTGGCCATGAGAGGCTGTTCCTTCTCTGCTTGCTAGATTCGTAGTCTATAATCGTTGTTGAGTAGTTTTGATACCAAGACTTGTAGTCTCGATTTCTCTTGGGAATAAATATTACTGTGTGAGTGGTTTTTACTTACTCGCTTGGCTCGAAGCCTATACATGGTTTTTAACTCTGTCATTGCTCATTCCTTGCCACGACATTGTGGAGTTTTGAGTTCGTTTCTTACTACCTTCATCACAGGGTTAGCATGAGGGTTTGCTTGCTTCTCTGTGTAGTTCACTTACGCTAGTGACTTTTCCTTCTCGGCTCAGCTCCCTTCTTGCTCACAGGTAACATTTTAATTCTTATATAGAAATTTCTTTTGTCAATACTATTCTTTAAGCTAGGGTTTATACTTATGAACCGAGTCTTAATTTATCATTCAGAACTATGTTCTTGTAGGTACCTGCAATGGCTCCAAGCTTAAATGGAAAATTGACCTCAAGCTTCGGTGAACTTCGTGGCCTCCAACCGGTAAGCCCTGGTTTCGATGTGGGTTCTCTCTACTTACGATAAGGGTTGTTGGAAGAATTTTACTATGTTTGGAAGCATGGCTTTGGTTTCTTCGATGGTTAAAATGTTTAGTTTGTTATTACTCAAATTTCCAGTAAAAACCCTTGCGGTGCTCGCTGGGTAGCACAGGCTCTTGAGCCGTGATATGTATTTGGTTTTGGTTAAACAATTTAGCCTTACGGCTTGATAATGTAATTCTTTAAGAAAATAAGAATTTCATTATGTTTTGAATTTTATAAGAGCTCTGTCTCGTTGCTCCAGTTTTACCTTTACATGTGGACTGTTGTTTCGTTTAACCTGTCAGTAATGTATTTAATTTACTGTTAAAAGATTTATATAAATTTTATTTTAAGGAAAAAGACTGTGGTCAGTCTAGTTGCATAGTTCGTGGGGTTTTTATTTTTATTTTACAGTTAGCAATGTAACTGGTTATATTTCATTACAGGATTATTATGTATTTGAATCTAATAGTAGAAAGGGTTTCGACCCTTTGGTTCTCACAGGCTATAAGCCTGTCTGGATTTGAGAATTTATAATGCATATATATAAATAATTCTTAGTTTATTTTGTTTATTATTTACATATACATTTATTTGATTTACTACTCTGTAAGTTATATTTATTTTGAGCTCTGCAAAGAAAACAATGTTTACTCTAGAACTCAATTTATTTTGCAAAAAATGAAAGGATTATAAACGAATCTCTAATATGGTTTTATTAAGTTAATAATTAAGATTAAGTTAATATTTAAAAACTGTTTGGTTATTAACTTTTTATATACTTTCTCAAATATCAGTTATTATCTCCTATAAGAATTTTATTTCCTATCAGTATACTAATACTGTAGTAATAGTGTATTTACTATTTCTTATACCTGTATTTTCATTTAGTTAGTTTAAGTAAAGCAATAAGTGTAAGCAAACCATAACACTACTTTTTCATTGCATTCCTTAAACATTGAAATAAAGTCTATTCTATTTACCTACTGATACAAGAATCATATCTACTATTTTCATTCTAATAAAAGAATTATTTCATTTATTTAAAACAATCTAACTGTGCTAGAGTATGACCTAGTTTTAAGGTGTGGAAAAACACAGCTTAGAAATTTAATTTCTATCTGTTTCACTATTTCCATAACCATTTTCATTTCTATAAATAATCTAAAAATTTACTGAATCTAACATTTCACATAACCCTAAACATTTAACATACATGTAGTAGAAAAACTAAGATTTATTTAACTAAGACAATAAAAATAAAATAGAACCTGTTGAGAACAAGACTACAACAGCTTGAGGAGGTTGTTCATCCCTACCAATCTCCTGGAGAGTGCTCAAACAATGCTTCCTCAGGACCCCCGAGCCTGTTCCTGGTCTTCTTGGCTGAGAACTGGGTGGAGAATGCAACTGTAAAAACCTCTGTCACCTTACTGGTTCAAATACCTCAACAATAACAATCTGCTCTCAGCAGTATGATCTTCATCTTAAAAGATGCAACTAGATCAATCTCAACAGTTATCCCCTCAAACACTTTCCAGACTCCCCTCCATTGAATTTCTCTTGAGTAAATTCATTCACCCTGAAGGATCACTTCTCTAGAATGAGCAGCCTCAGCTCTCTTCAATGGGAAATTTTATAGAGATGCCTAGGTCTTCTGGGTCAGTTTTCATTAGATGAGCCACCTACTATGATTCCACTTTCTTGGGGAATCATGACCACAATTATAGGGAAGTTTCCACCTGCAACAGTTGGAAGTGGTTTGAGGATGTTGCCACATGTCAGTTTGCTCTCCACCCAGTCTCCTCCACCAATGTGACCAGTAAACACTCTTTTAACAACTCTTTTGAGCTGTTGTCTCCTCATTTATTTATTTATAAATAAAATATTCTAAATTTACATTAAATATTCTTGACCCCATTGGTCATCAATTACAACTTAGCATAAAATTTAACACAATGTTCCTCAAATAATGTAAAATTGTTTTTGCAAATTGGGGCATGTGACAGCACACACAACACAAATGACAGAAGGAGAATCAGTCGCGGAATGACTTGCAGAACTTGTGGAACTTGAAGAATCTAGTTTTATGGTAGAATATCATGCAATAGTTGAAAAAGGGAAACATGAAGCATGACACAATTGACATATCAAGAAGACACAATTTTCCAAAGGTGATAAAGTGCTATTGTATGATAACAAGTTTATGAAGCATCTAAGAAAATTACAGATGCATTGGATGGTACCATTCATTATTGTGGAAGTCAAGGATTCACGTGCTATGAAAAATTCACAACTTTATGGTATCTTGCATCCATGATGGGTGAATGGCACATGCCTGAAGCCCTACTTTTCTAATCACTAGTAATTCCACAAGAGACCACTCCTGCTTTCAGGAGTGAGTTAGTTAGGAATTAGGAGTTCTTTCCATTTCGGTCCACTAATGTTTCTATTCAATCTTTAGTTAGTTTCCATGGTTTATTCAGTTTGTAAGATAATCCTCACCATTCTAGCCAAGGAGCAACCCATAGTACCAATTAGCTTCTATCAATATTCCATTGTAGGATTACAATTGTCTTATCCATCATATCGTTGGTCACTTGTGCAAAGTTGCAACCATTTCATCTCATTTGGTGTGTCGTCATGGAAATATTTTCCACCTAAACTCTACAGCAACCCCAACCGCCTAGATATCCCACTGATGTGATCCATTGTTCATCATTACATCGTTGTTACACGTATGATTTCCAAACCATTATCATCGACTTGTGTGATTTCCATCATGAAAATACCAACCCTGTAACCGTATCGCTAACGCATAATTTTCCATCTAATCCATACCATGCGAAATGAAAACCAACTATAACTCCACATCTATATAAGGATATGTAACATCCCTTGCCACCCACAAGTCATTTTCCCATGACTTGTTGTACTGTATCCATGTAAATAGTTCTACGAGCCTGTATGTTCATTCCCTTGTTGTTGTGAGAGATGTTATCTCTCATCAGGAATTTCTCAGTTTCCTCCATGTAGAGCATCCCATTGATGGATCCCAAGCTTAGTTCACGTTAGATGGACATTTCAATGCACAATTCCCAACAGGAATTTGAAAACTCAATTTAGTGAACATTTCGAGAAATCATAATGTCCTGTTGATGAGAGTCACCCTTGATCTTCCTTCCACATTGCACTCTCTCAATTCTCCCATTTCCACCACAAAATTTTATGGGAGTTTGAGAGAGTGATGCCCCGCAAGCCAAGATGCAGTTGTTAACCTTGTTGGTACCAATGTCCATGATTCATCCTCATTTTTAAGTCTTTGTAATGCTTAGAATATTGTCTTTGGAAGCCTGGTATTTTGTTGAACATGCATATAACAGTTTTCCATCTACAATGGAGTCCTCATGAATGAATATTTTAAAGACGATATATCATTTAACAAGTCTATTTTCTATAATGCCACAACCAGATGAGTTGTTGCATTTCTTGCATACATTTTTCCTCGCCGCAACATCTGGTAATTTTCTTAAGTGCAATAGCCTTAACCATAATCAATCTATCAATTTGTCTTTACATATCTCTATCTCTATCATTTATAACCTCAACAAATTGACAATTTAGTCTTATACTAGGGTCATTTCCCTTACTACTATTTATAATTCCTATAATATTTTTATCTATGTATGCAGAATCATCTATATACATTAGATGGACTCTATTCACTTCGTCGCCTATTTCTAATTGGAGAAAATACATATACATATTTGAATTTATACCATATGTTGGCATACTAAGCCTATATTCCATTAACATCCTTCATTCACCACTAGAATATGATGGACCATAATGTGGCATTAATGTCCTAATGGTTTGTTGTGAAGTGTTTCTATGTTTTGGTCCCACATGGACATTTTAAACATTAAAGAGGCCCAAATTTGCTCCATGAATATTGGAGGGTTGTATCATGTAGCTATATCCCTAAAACTAGAACACCTAATTTACAATAGATAGTTGTTTTTTATTTATTTAACAAGAACAGTTAAGGAGCATTTGTATTAAAAAGAGAAGCATAAAGTTACATAAGCAGGATAATGGACTAAATCCAAAGGGATTCTGAGACCATAACATCATTTTCTTTAGTAACAAAATGTAGCTTATCTCGGAAGAGTCCAAGTTTGTGATGACTACATGTTCTTACAAATTTCCCAAGGATGAGAATACAACAAGTAAACATATCAAAAATTAGTTTGCAGCTGTCCTGAATTCCAAGTGTAGCATAGTGTTCGTTTTCTTTTGAATCTGAAAAACACATATGCTCCTGAATCAAGGAACCTAACAACGTTCAGGATTTTTACCATTGCAAACAATGTAACCAAAGTCTAGCTGCACCAGCTTGTTCACCATTTGGTCCGCAAAGTGGTTGTTTGTTCGTAGGATGTGTAGGAAGTTGACAGCATTAAATTCACTGACAAGATTATTGAAAATATGGTACATCTTTGTAGAGGGAGTTTTATAATTCCTAATGAGCTTTCGATCCTCTCTAATGACCAAGAGTGAGTCTCTAAAAAGTACTAGATATTTGATTCCAAGAGTGTTTACAATTTCCATCCCCTTAATTAATGCGATCCATTTCGCATAGTTTTTAGATTTTTTACCTAAGCCCCAAGCATAATCTTTCTGTATGTTACCCCCAAGGTAAAAAATGACCCCTCCCACACTTGCCAACCCAGGGTTTACTTTAGAGGCTTCATCAAAGAATAAAGAATGACAGTCCAACTTTATCCACCATTTACTGAAGATTTCCGGGTTCATTCAAATATGCCATCTTAGAGAGTTAGCTTTTTTTGAATAAGGGCCTCCCATAATTGGATAGGAAGGGCAGAGAAGATCACAAATCCAATTTTTTTCCTTAAAAGTTAAAGGTTCAAGATGTAAGTGTCTTAACCCTTTGTACAGAATTGCTTCAATCCATAAGGCTTTTGCTTAAGAAGAGTCTATGGAAGGAGGAAGGGTCGAGTTTTCACATATACCCTTGTTTTTGGTAGTCAATATTTTCTAGTAGATATACTTAGGAAGATCAACCCATGCTCTCAAAAATTCAGGTTTCTTGAGTAAAGATCCTTGGTAATAATATTTCCAACAGATGAAGAGATATTTCCAATTTGTTGGAAGAGTAAGACTAAAATGAATCTCTTTAAGGGTTGTGCACCATACCTCATTAGCAAAGGAGCATTCCGAAAAAATATGCTCCAAAGTTTCTTCCAAATTTTTACAGAGAATGCAGCAGGATAGTCCTTTGTTTCCCCTTTGTTTTAAATTCTCAGCTATAAGGATTTTGTGATGTGCTAAAATCCAGCAGAAGGAGTTGATTTTAGGAAGGTCGTCCTTGCTTTAGACATTTACCCATATGGCTTCTTTTCTGTTGATTTTTTGGATGGCGTTGTAGCCGAATTTAACTAAATATGTTCTTGAATCCCGCCAGCATATGGAGTATGTTAGATTGAGGTGAATCGAGGATGAGCCTTGAAGAATAGTTTACAGCACTGTGTAATCCATGCTTAAGTGTTTTGGAGTTTCAAGACTTTTCCATCCTACCCATATTCCGTTATTTTGCCAGTTTGAGATGTCATGAATTGTGGAGATGTTTTGAGATTCCATCCAGAGCTTGAGATCCATGAAAGTGCCTAAGTGGCATGAAGGAAAGGAGTTCCTGATATTGGCTTCCCAAACCTGAATCCATTTTCTATTTCCAAGAGACCAACTCAGGCTGTTCTTAATGATGTGGGTTGCATTTTGACATAATCTCCAAATTGGAGAGCTATTCTTGATAGAGGGGAGGTCTTCTAGGCATCTTTTCATGTTTCCTATAAGATATTTTTTCCTTAAAATGTCCTTCCACCATGCTTTCTTCCATGAAACTATTCTCCATACTATTTTGGCTCCCAGGGCAAGATTCATTGCTCCTAGATATTTGATTCCTGCTCCCCCACAACATTTAGGCCTGCACACCATTTCCCAATTAATTAGGTGGAATTTCTTAGTGCCACTAGACTTTCCACCTTGCCAAAGGAAGTGTTTGACATCCTTTGTGATGTCCTGAATTATCGTCTTTGGAGCTAGGTGTTGATGTATTTGTAACTTCGAAATGTATTCACTTGTATATTTATTATCGTATTTCATTATACCCCGACAGAGATGTTTGTTCCTCATATCGGGAGAGTCATTAATATAATAAAGTCATGTGAAGTCATTGAGGTTAACCCTCTGTTGTAAGTTGGGGAAATAGTCCCCACAATTGAGTTGTATTAGGGTTATTAGACTCTCCTGGTGAGGTCGGCCTTGTAGAGTATTTGTCAAGTGGAAAACAAGTATAAATAGAGAGTCAGACTCTCTATTTGTCACATACACTCACTCAACAATAGTGCGTGAGTGAGAGAGGAGGAGCTCACACAAGTGAGAGAGAGAACAACTGTGGGAGATCATCTTTGTGTCTTTGGGTTTTACTTTTTCTATTGGTGCTCATTCTATCTCTAAGGAAGTTGTGGGGTTTTCTACTTTATGATTTCCTCGAGGAAAATTCTTTGTGTCTCTTTTCTTTTGTGATTATTGTTGTGCATGTTATTCTCTCAGAGAAGATCCTAGATCATATTGATTACATGATAAAATTCTAGCATGGTATCAGAGCTAACCTAAGAAGAAGACATTGTGCAGCTGCAGAAGCTAGGGCTTCTTACTTTTTGGGTCTCTCTCCACAGATCATCAACAAAAGGAGGCTAGGATAACTCTCCATTGAAGGGTGCATCATTCTGTCGAAGCAGAATCTGATTCTGAGCATTTTTTCAGTTTTTGACCTGTCACTACAACGGGAAATTAGGGCTTTTCACAGAAGTGGAATTTTTGAGTGAACCCAACATAGGATTGGTCTCCTCCTCAAAATCGAAATTTAGAGACCAAGATCAAAATTTTTGGTTGGGTAGAACTCCAGGAAAGTTAAACCCTAATTTAACCCTGGACCAGAAATTCAACACTGCAAAAGATTAGCTCCAGATCCAGTTCTGGCATCTCAAATTGGTTAGATCTAAATACTTTGTATTTCCATTTGAGGTTCTCATTAAATATGTCTCATCACACCAAGCTTGATGAAAATATTGAAGGAGCTGAAAACTTCTGAGCATGGAAGTATAGGATCTCACTGGTTCTTGAAGAAAATGAATTGGACACCTACATAAGTGGAGAGGTTCCAGTTCCAGAGGGAGATGAGGCTAAAGCCTNATGATTATTGCTGATTCTATCAAGGATCACCTTATACCACAAGTGTCTTCCCTAAAGACACCTAAAGAGATGTTTGATTCCTTGACCAAGCTATTTGAAGGGAAGAAGATAAATCAGAAGATGACTTTGAGAAATCAATTGAAGAATGTAAAGATACAGATTGTAGAGACCATATAGTCATACTTTACAAGGGTCTCTCAAATCAAAGAACAACTTGAAGTAGTGGAAGAAGAAGTAGAGAATGGAGAAATTCTGATGACCACCTTGAATGGTCTCCCTAGGTCATGGGACTCCTTCATTCAAGGGATTTGTGCAAGAAGAAAGTTAATCACTTTCAGTAGGTTGTGGGAGGAATGCTCACAAGAATAAGCTCAAATAGTAGCTCAAGAAGAAAATATGGGGAATGAAGATCAAGCTCTCACAACACATGCTAAGAAAATCAGAAGGGACTACCATCATCCCAAAGGTAATCATTCTCACCAGAAAGATAACCCTAGAAGATCTAGTAGAGATCTATCTAAACTCAGATGTTATACATGTGATGAGAAAGGATACTTTGCCAGAGATTGTCCTAGAAATAAAGGTGGCTCTCACAAGAAGAAGGACAACAAAAGAATACATTATGCTCACAATGCAGAGGATGATGAACCTCCCAGAAAGAGAGTCAAAGAAGAAAGTGAAGATTCTTAAAGCAATGAAGAGTATGTTTTGATTTCTTCCCTCACGGGAACTGTTACACATGGAAGCAATGATTGGCTCATAGATAGTGGGGCTTCTAAGCATATGATGGGATTCAAAGAATCCTTTGTGAAACTATCCGAACATGAATCACCCCACAAAGTGAAACTTGGGGATGACTACTAGTATCCCATAAAAGGTAGTGGTGAATCCTCCTATAAGCTAAACTCTGGAAAGTCTATGAAGATGAAAGATGTCTTGTTTGTACCAGGACTAAAGAAGAATCTTCTCTCCATATTTGCATTGGATGCAAAAGGCATGAGGGTTGCATTTGTGGATGGCCAAGTCCTTATGTGGCCAAAGGGAAAGAATATAGATGATGTAGTAGTGATTGGAGAGCAAGAGGGAGGCTTATAAAAATTAAAGGGCCAATCAGAACAAGCTTTGGTCCATGAATCAGTAGAGACAAGTCAACTTTGGCATAAAAGGTTTGCACATGTGCACTATAGGGCACTACCACTTGCAAGCAAAGTTGTTGAAGGTCTTCCAAAAATCCAGGCAAAGCATGAAGCATTTGCAAAGGATGTGTGAAGAGAAAGAAAACAAAGAAGACATTTCCAAGTAGTGAGAGAAAGGAAAAAGGAATATTGGGAATCATTCACTCCAATGTATGCAGCGATGTCATCCAACTCTTTAAGTTGGTATGCATATTATTTTTCTTTCATTGATGATTTTTCTAGGAAGACATGGATATATTTCTTGAAAAACAAGGATGAAGTATTCAATAAGTTCAAGGAATTCAAAGCCTTGAATGAGAATCATACAGAGAAGAAGATCAAGACCTTTCGATCAGACAATGGCGGAGAATTCACATCAGATGAATTCAAGGAATTATGCAGAGAGTCAAGGATTAAGAGGGAGTTGACCACCTCATATAATCCACAACAGAATGGAGTTGCAGAAAAAAATAATAGAGAAATTATGGAAGCAGTAAGGGTAATGCTTCATGATCAAGATATTCCTATGCATCTATGGGCAGAAGCTTCTAGGACAACTATGTATGTACATAATCGTACTCCGCATAGAGTACTTGAGAACAAGACACTAGAAGAAGTCTTCTATGGCAAGAAACCAAAAGTCAGTCATCTCAAAATATTTGGCTGTCCGGTGTACACACACATTCCTAAAGAAAAGAGGACAAAGTTAGATCCTTCAGGAAAGAAGGGTATATTTGTGGGATATAATGAAAGCTAGAAGGCTTACATAATATATTTCCCAGGTTTCAAGAAGATCAACATCAACAAGGATGTGAAATTTGACATAAACTCAGCTTACAACAAATCCAAAAAAGACCTATTGCAGAACTCGTAGAAACAGAAGTACCCAGGATCCAGGATATAACTATGAACGAAGCGACTCTAGAAGAAGATTGAGAAATGGAAGAACCTTAGGAACCTGTAGATCCAACCCAAGAGAAAAATCCTTACAAGAGGAAACCAGCATGGGTATGAGAGGCTATCCAAGGTGTAGAGAGATATGGGGCTCCAAAACAAATGCACAGAGAAAGGAAGAGAACTAGGTCATACTCCAGTTATGTAGCCCTACTATGTGACATCATTAATAAAGAACATTCCAACTATGAAGAAGCGACATAAGAGAAAGAATGGAAGGATGCTATGATCGAGGAGTACTAGTCGATCATGAAGAATGATGTCTGGGATGTGGTCCCAATACCAGAAGGGAAGTCTGTTGTGACATCCAAGTGGATCTACAAGATCAAGCATGATGTAGATGGAAACATAGAGAAATATAAAGCGAGATTTGTGGCACGTGGCTTCTCCCAGAAGGAAGGGGTAGATTATGAAGAAAATTTTGCACTTGTAGCCAGATACACTTCCATCAAATCAGTACTTGCTTTGGCTACGGTGATGAAATGGAAGTCGAAACACCAGATGGATGTCAAGATCACATTCTTGAATGGTGTAGTGGAAGAGGAAGTGTATGTGGAGTAGCCACTCGGATTTGAGACACATGATAGGGAGACTCATGTGTGCAAATTGAACTTAGGCCCTATATGGTTTGAAACAGACACGCAGAATGTGGTACGGGATGATTGATAGCTTCCTAACTAGCTTGGGATTTACCAAGAGTAAAGCAGATTCCAACCTTTACTACAAGGTTGAGGAAGGGAACCCAGTGATACTCCTATTGTATCTAGATGACTTGTTTGTAACAGGTGAGGATGGGTTGATTGCTGACACAAAGAGGAAGCTTGTTTCTGAGTTTGAGATGAAAGACTTGGGTATGATGCACTACTTTCTAGGCATGGAGGTGCGACAAAATGCGGATGGAATCTTCCTTGGACAAGGGAAGTATGCAATGGAGATCCTGAAGAGGTCCGGGATGATGGACTGCAAGGCCATGCCCACACCTATGGCATCGAACATGAAGCTATTGAATGATGCTTCATCATAGTCAGTTGATTCCATGATGTATCATCAGATGATTGGGGCATTGATGTACCTGATGAATATGAGACCAGATATTTACTTTGCTATGAACACATTGAGCCAGTTCCTTACGGATCTGAGACATGTTTACCTGATTGCTGTAAAGCATATTCTGAGGTACCTGAAGGGTACTGTTGATTATGAGCTCAAGTATGAGGTGAAACAGAAGATTAACCTGGAGGGTTATGTGGATTCAGACTGGGCAGGTAGTGCCATTGATAGGAAGAGCACTTCGGGGTGCTACTTTAGTATGGGATCGGGTGTGATCTCTTGGTTTAGCAGGAAGCAGTCTTGCGTGGCACTAAATACAACCAAAGCAGAGTATGCTATAGCTTGTTCAGCTAGTTATGAGGCAATGTGGATGGGGAAGCTACTATCTGACCTGTTTGATCTCCAGTTGGATGCTACTTGTATATATTGCGACAACTAGAGTTGTGTGAAGTTGTCGAAGAACCCGGTGTTCCATGACAAGCCGAAGCATATCAAGATCAAGTATCACTATATCAAGGATATGGTGTAGAGAGGAGTAGTGAAGCTCAAGTATGTTGTGATGGATGAGCAGATAACTAATGTCTTGACCAAGCCATTATCCATAGTAAAGTTTGAGTACTTCAAAGAGAAGCTTGGTGTTCTTCAGATCGAGGTTCCTTCCAAGGGGAAGTGATGAGTCCGTGATCCTTTCTAACATGGTGGTAGGATGGGCCTCCCATGGTAAGATGTAAGTGTAGATCCTTTCTGACATGGTGGCAGGTTGGGCCTCCCATGGTCAGATGTAAGTGCAAAGCCTTTCTGTCATGGTGGTAGGCTGGGCCTCCCATGGTCAAATATAAGTGTAGAGCCTTTCTGACATGGTGGCAGGCTAGGCCTCCCATGGTCAGATGTAAGTGCAGAGCCTTTCTGAGATGTTGGCATGATGGGTCCCCCATGGTTAGATGTAAGTGTAGAGCCTTTCTGACATGGTGGCAGGCTGGGCCTCCCATGGTAAAATGTAAGTGTTGGGCCTTTCCAACAAGGTGGTAGGCTAGGCCTCCCATGGTTGGATGTAAGTGCTGGGCATTTCCGACATGGTGGCAGGCTGGGCCTCCCATGGTCAGATGTAAGTGTTGGGCCTTTCCGACATGGTGGCAGGCTGCGCCTCCCATGGTCGGATGTAAGTGCTGGGCCTTTTCGACAACGTGGCAGGCTGGGCCTCCCATGGTTGGATGTAAGTGCTGGGCCTTTCTGACATGGTGGTAGGCTGGACCTCCCATGGTTAGATGTAAGTGATGGGCCTTTTTGACATGGTGGAAGGATGGGCCTCCCATGGTCGGATATAAGTGCTAAGACATACATCCAGCATGAAAAAGGGCTGGCTCTGTAGAACTTCCTATGATGAGTAGAATTGAGAGATAGCACCATTTGCTTGAGATAGAGGGAGTAGTGATGATGATGATCTAACTTTGATGATGATCCAGCTTTGATGATGATCCAGTAATGACGACTTGTGCTGATGAACTGTGTTAAGAGAATACCTTCCTAGTTAAGAGGGAGTGTTGATGTATTTGTAACTTTGAAATGTATTCACTGATATATTTCTTATTGTATTTCATTACACCCCAACATAGATGTTTGTTCCTCTGATCGGGAGAGCCATTAATATAATAAAGTAATGTAAAGTCATTGAGGTTAACCCTCCGTTGTAAGTCAAGGCAATAGTCCCCACAATTGAGTTGTATTAGGGTTATTAGACTCTCCTAGTGAGGTCATCCCTGTAGAGTAATTGTCAAGTGGAAAACAACTATAAATAGAGAGTGAGACTCTCTATTTGTCACATACACTCACTCAACAATAGTGCATGAGTTTGAACATTAGAAGATGAAAATACTAGGTTGGGAGACGAGTGGGATGGCGGAGTGGTTGAAGAGAGGTCGCATCCACTCCATGGAGAGCTCGACTCTTTGCACCGACCTCAAAACAATCTGGAATGGGATATTTGCTTCAGAGCGGTGCCATCGATTTGACATACAACGATCAAGCCAATGCAAATATTGTAGACAGGTTGTAGATCCCCGATCAGGCTTCATTACCCTGGATAGTTTAAGAAGGAATGTGGCTTTGATTGGGTTGGTTTCCTTGCCGGATTCAGAGCTGTGAACAATGGTGGAGTAGGAGGATTCAGACAATGATGACGCTCTGATAAAAAATGTTTTCTATGTTCTAATGATCAGATTGAGCCATACTTTCTCGGTGGAAGCCAAAAAATGGCTTCACAAGATTCTGGTAACGACGGGATTCTCTGATCTACTGATTGACAGAGCTGGAACCCTAGAAATGGCGGTGGATCACCCATATATGATGCTACAACAAGGGTGCATGGGAGTTTTGTAGAGGCAGGGAGGGAGACCAGTCCACTCCTGGGCGCTGGTGCTTTTGTCCACGTTGATGTTGGAAGCTCGAAAATATAAGTGGATAAACATCTGCTCGCACGGGATCAAGCCGCTGCTAGTTCCGCTTGTCCTGCAGAACGCAACGAGTCCGACGTCTCCTCGTATTGTCCTAGATTAGACTACACAGGAAACATCAGATCTGAAGAATGTGATGAGAAAAGGAATGGATGCGGTTCAGATAATCCAGAATAGCTACCTCGAAGCAGAGCGTATGACAGATCTGGTATTTTTTCTTACATCTCCTATAAGGGTGGGGTTGCCCTCTATTTTTTTCGACCTCTCCTCGGAATCTGGTGTTAGCTTTAGACATAGACAGGTTCCAGATCTTTATAAAATTGACTTCTGGGAAGTCGATTCTGGTATGGGTCCATGGATCTGAATCAGTGGAGACGCTAATAGAAGACCTTGAGCGAAGAGAGGGTATTCCTAGAACCTCTTTCTTTTTCCTCCATGAAGGCAAAATATTGCAGGGAGATTCTAGGTTGACAAATTATCAGATCTCCAAGAACTCAACCATTTTTTTGTTGCACCCCGTGAGGGGGGAGCAGAAGAAAATAGAGGACCCTCCGATCCTTTGTCGTATAAAGAAGCAGCTCAACCTAAGGGACCTCCTGTTGCAGCCTCTTCTTCTCCCCAGAATAGTTTGTATTTTGTGGAAAAGATGGAATCTACACCAACACTAGAGATCAAGAACCCTCAGGTAACAAAACTTTTCAGTATGCTACAATCTGTAGCCGTCATTTGTCATTTTAATGGTTTTTGGCCCAGATCCTTTGATCTCCATCAATGTGTTTACACAAATTGGACAACCAATTGTCAAATCCTCTTATGTTCCAAGGGGTTCTTTGTAGTTCAATTTGAATCTCAGGAAGATTACCAGAAGATGCTAACTCAGGGACCTTGGTTTTGGGGGAGAGCTAGGCTCTTCATAACACCCTGGTTTCCAGAGTTTGATTCAAACTCCATAGTGGTGGTGGTAACCAAGATGCCAGTGTGGGTGAGGTTGCCAAATTTACCTCTACCTTTCTGGCACCATTTAGTATTGGAAGACATTGGCAATCTTCTGGCCAGGTTTATCAAAAGTGATAGCGACAGGAAAGAACAAGGATTATTTACCTATGCAAGAATTTGTGTGGAGATTGACCTCAACAAAGGACTCCCGGATAGATTACAGCTGAAACATGAATCTTTCAATTGGATTCATAGGTTGGACTATGAAAATACTGCATTTAGATGCAGATTCTGTCATTTGACGGGTCACCTCCAAGACACATGCCCTCTTCCTAAAAAGTTCACAAAGAAAAAAAAGGGGCAGACTTCTAACTGTAAAAATTGGCAAATAGATTACGCTCCGTCTCTAGATGGGGATGACGAGAGTGAAGACGAAGAACAACCGGAAGTACAGAAAAATGAGGAAAATATGATGAAATCTGAATCAGTGGATGCACAAACACTAGGAAAAAAGAACTATGGTGCGGAAACACTAGCAAATGATGTGAATCCTACGGATGCTTCTTTTAGTAAAGCGTGCACATGAAACAGAAAGCTCAGATTCTGATAAAGATCTAGTTACTATTCAGAAGCTAGGGGAGACGACAGATAAACAATTGATTGTAGTTGTCACTCTGAAGGATGGTTGGACTGAAAACCACTTATACTATGAAACGAGAACTTTATACTATGAACGAGAACTCTAGAGAGAAAAACGTTGATTTTTGCAAAAAAAACACCAAAAACACTCCCCAAATAGAAAAGTGTTGATACCAGCATACACAAAAAAAAATTTGTTGTTAAAAAATAGAGCCATGGCCTAAACATCCCATACATCCCATACTCTTGTTTACAAAAACTTTAAAATCAACCCCTAAATTGGAATTTTTTTTTTCTTCAAGAGATAAATTACAACTTTTTTGAAATTTGCATATTAAACAAACAAACAAAAAAATCATAAATAATTTCACCACTTTAACAAATAAAAACCAAAGAAATTATGATGCGATTCATAAAGAAATAATATATTAGACCATACAAGAACAAATAATTCATATAAATATTCAAAAATTTATTTAGAGTTTAAAACTTCTTTAGAGGTTAAAACTCATTTTATATTTTTACAAATTTTAAATATAAGATTTGAAATGACAAGAAAATTATCAATTAAAAAAGTTAAAATACTAAATTTTATAGTTAATCAAAAGTATTGTTTCAGACATTACAAGTTTAAAAATGAAACATATATTAATTCCAACATTTGTTTTGTGCCCAACTTATGTTTTACATATTATATATGAATGTAAATATTTTGATTTTGATTTGGGTGCCCCAGTGTTCTTGGATATGTGATATGTGTGACAAGATTGCCCTATTTAAAGGCTGAAACTTATTGGAACACATTGATATCTTATCTCTTAAATTGCCTAGTGGATTGGGGTTGTCAAGGATTGAAATATTGTTTATTTTTTCTACTATTTTTTTTTATATTTCATAACATCCCTAAGGCTGAAAATTCACATGGTTAAGATATGGGAAACATCTAGTTAAGAGATGAAATTTTTGTTTTGGAATTAAAAGTAAAAGAGTGAAAACCTCTAGTTAAGAGATGAAAGTGCTCTCTGGAACAGTTTGCGGTATTAAAATGCATTTAGATCATTACACTATTAAAATGCTTTTTAAATTTGTAATCGCGTCAAACTTCTTAGCCATGAGTGAGCAGCTCCCGCTCACTTGGGCACCCAAGGGCCGCCCTCACGGCCTGCTCTATGCCCGACATCGAGCAGGCCGTGAGGGCGGCCCTTAGGTTCCCAAGTGAGCGGGAGCCACTCACTTGGGTGCCCAAGGGCCTCCCTCACGGCCTGCTCGATGCCGGGGTGCTCCATCAAGTGATCTCATGACCCTTGTAAAAGTATAATTCCCAAGATTCACAAACTTCCAAACTATTTGAGTAGTCATCCATGCTTGAGATTTATCTACATTATAAGCGTTCATGTCTTCTAGGCATGGCTTCTTAAAATGCAAAAAAGTACTCTTCTTTAGTAAGTTCATTATCGATGTTAATATCAGATGGATTTTTAGCAATGGCTACATCTCCTTTGATAAACCCGAGAGCATGGGTTGTGGTCCATCTTCTTGCAACTTGTCAACACTGTAATACAAAATAAGCTTGATTACTAAATGATGAAACCCTATATCTTCCTATTGAAAAATACTAATAAAAACTAAAAAAAAATTGTTGAACATAAATTTAACTAGTAGAAAATCATTGAAAAATCTTCAACTATAGGAATAGAGACTACCATAACAATATCTTAGTTGTAATCATTTTTCTGCCCCTTGTGATCCTTTCAAAACACTCGTTAACATTCAATGGCCACTATCTTGACTACACAACTCCTTCCCTTCAATACCGCATGGTAACTCCTTGACAACATTTTGTGATAATCTACTCTTTGTGTCAAGCCCTTTTGATTATCTAGATCATTGTTCAATGCAAGAGAAGAGCATGCTTATCTTTTCAAGAAAAAAAAAAAATCTATTGCCTACACGACTAGTCAGACAATCACACTCTCTCTAATACCATATCGAAAAAGATTAATAGACACATGAGAAATATATACACAATAACACAATATGGCATTATGAATCACTGATGCAATTATTACATAAGAGTTCACCGCGTTATATTAGACTATCATGGAGCAAATCATTTCGTGCGGAATTATTCCGCGATCGAGCTACCGTTACCGCTATCGGCCGACAGTCAAATAGATTCCAGTTGTAACATCGTTAAGGCCACTAACTCCACCCACCCTCCTATAAAAGAAACTCCCGCTCAATTGGGCGCCCAAGGGCCGCCCTCACGGGCTGCTTGATGCCCGGCATCGAGCAGGCCGTGCTGCCTTTTCAACCCGCGCTTGTTCTCTAGCTCCATACCTCCACGCCTTCGTGGCCTTCTATCCCCATCGTTGTTGAAGCCTCGCTGCTTCCATTCCTCCCTCGTTTCTCCTCGCGGGCTCCATTCGTGCCTTCTCCACGCAAGTACCTTGGGAGAAATTCCACCCGTAGCCCTACACCTTCGCGCGAACACTGTAGCCGAGTGGCCTCTCCATTTTACCTACACGCAGATACGTAATAGATTGGTTATTATAAGTTTGTGTTATTATTGCTGGTTATAAATGTTGGCGCAAACAATGCCCAGGCTACATATATGCTAAATAAATCTCTTACTTTATTGATACACGTAAAATGAAAGCCATTATCATGTACGTTATTTTGCTACTTGTAGGGCAATGTATTATGAATATTTATATTACATTGCATTAACATAATTCATATTTAATTGGTTTTATTCCCATCGAGCAGGCCGTGCTTCCTTTTCAACCCGCGCTTGTTCTCTAGCTCCATACCTCCACGCCTTCATGGCCTTCTATCCCCATCGTTGTTGAAGCCTCGCTGCTTCCATTCCTCCCCCATTTCTCCTCGCGGGCTCCATTCGTGCCTTCTCCACGCAAGTACCTTGGGAGAAATTCCACCCATAGCCCTACACCTTCGCGCGAACACTGTAGCCGAGTGGCCTCTCCATTTTACCTACATGCAGATACGTAATAGATTGGTTATTATAAGCTTGTGTTATTATTGCTGGTTATAAATGTTGGCGCAAACAATGCCCAGGCTACATATATACTAAATAAAGCTCTTACTTTATTGATACAGGTAAAATGAAAGCCATTATCATGTATGTTATTTTGCTGCTTGTAGGGCAATGTATTATGAATATTTATATTTCATTGCATTAACATAATTCATATTTAATTGGTTTTATTCCCATGCTCAATGCCCGGCATCGAGCAGGCCGTGCTGCTGCTTGTAGGGCAATGTATTATGAATATTTATATTTCATTGCATTAACATAATTCATATTTAATTGGTTTTATTCCCATGCTCGATGCCCGGCATCGAGCAGGCCGTGCTGCCTTTTCAACCCGTGCTTGTTCTCTAGCTCCATACCTCCACGCCTTCGTGGCCTTCTATCCCCATCGTTGTTGAAGCCTCGCTGCTTCCATTCCTCCCCCGTTTCTCCTCGCGGGCTCCATTCGTGCCTTCTCCACGCAAGTACTTTGGGAGAAATTCCACCCATAGCCCTACACCTTCACGCGAACACTGTAGCCGAGTGGCCTCTCCATTTTACCTACACGCAGATACGTAATAGATTGGTTATTATAAGCTTGTGTTATTATTGCTGATTATAAATGTTGGCGCAAACAATGCCCAGGCTACATATATGCTAAATAAAGCTCTTACTTTATTGATACAGGTAAAATGAAAGCCATTATCATGTACGTTATTTTGCTGCTTGTAGGGCAATGTATTATGAATATTTATATTTCATTGCATTAACATAATTCATATTTAATTGGTTTTATTCCCATGCTCGATGCCCGACATCGAGCAGGCCGTGCTGCTGCTTGTAGGGCAATGTATTATGAATATTTATATTTCATTGCATTAACATAATTCATATTTAATTGGTTTTATTCCCATGCTCGATGCCCGGCATCGAGCAGGCCGTGCTGCCTTTTCAACCCGTGCTTGTTCTCTAGCTCCATACCTCCACGCCTTCGTGGCCTTCTATCCCCATCGTTGTTGAAGCCTCGCTGCTTCCATTCCTCCCCCGTTTCTCCTCGCGGGCTCCATTCGTGTCTTCTCCACGCAAGTACCTTGGGAGAAATTCCACCCATAGCCCTACACCTTCGCGCGAACACTGTAGCCGAGTGGCCTCTCCATTTTACCTACACGCAGATACGTAATAGATTGGTTATTATAAGCTTGTGTTATTATTGCTGGTTATAAATGTTGGCGCAAACAATGCCCAAGCTACATATATGCTAAATAAAGCTCTTACTTTATTGATACATGTAAAATGAAAGCCATTATCATGTACGTTATTTTGCTGCTTGTAGGGCAATGTATTATGAATATTTATATTTCATTGCATTAACATAATTCATATTTAATTGGTTTTATTCCCATTCGCATAATTACTTATTTCATTATTAGTGGATTGAGCGGGAGCCGCTCACTTGGGCGCCCAAGGGCCGCCCTCACGGCCT
>LPNX010113799.1:0-29615 GCA_001517045.1 Pseudotsuga menziesii
TCTCTCTATCTATCTATCTTGGTCCACCTACCCCTACCCCTCTAAATATATGTCTCTCATAATCCCTTTCTCCATACAACTTACCCCCCACCCATCTCCTTCTTTGCTCCAATCCTATAGACCATCTTCCCAATAACCACCATAATCTTCATTAAACCCCTACCTCCCCAACCTCGATCTATGTATGGTTATCTCTCTGAACCCCTCTAACACATTATACAACCTCATGAGAACTCTAAATAGTTCTTTTTTTTTTATAGTCTCCATTTAGTGGCTATTTACCTCCAAATTGAAAAATAGTGCTACCAGTAGTACACCATTTTTTTTCGGGAATAAAATCACAAAATTTGGAAACCCGTCAACTGATTTTTTTTTAATTACATAAAAAAAATCATTTTTAAAAATAAAATAAATTAATAATTTTTATTTTGTAATTTTGTATTAATATTTGAAAAAAATATAAGAATTTTAAAAATTCAAATGCAAAATTAATAAATTAAAAAACAACACTAATTAAAATTAAATAAAAAATAAAATATATATAAACTAAAAATATATAAACAAAAAAATTATATAAATAACATAGTAATTTAAAAAATTTATTCCAATAAATTTTTTACTAAAAATTTTGTAAGTTTTATTGAAAATAATTATTTATTTTAAAAAATAATTTCTTTTTAGTAATTTTTTTAGAAAATTCATATAAAAAATATTATAAAAAATTAGATAAAACACTAAAAAAACCTTTATTTCAAAAAATATCTATTCAAAAACAAATATAAAAATAAACCAATTAAAAATTAAAAACAAAAACAACTAAAAATTAAAAACCAAAACCAAAACCTATCTATCGCACTTGCTCACCCCCTCTACTCCCTACCACCCCAACCTCTCCCCCTTTCTATCGCTGGCCGCCGCATCCCCTCTCCCATCCCCTTTCCACCTCACCACTTTCCCTACTATGCCCTCGGCCTTCCCTGTCCCTCCCCTCCATTCCCTCGCCCCTCCCTTGTCCCTCCCCTCCACTCCCCTGCCTCCTACCCCTCCCAGTTGCCCCCCTTCACTCTCTGTCTTCGACCCTTCCGAACTCCTCCCTACCCCATGAGCAAGCATCGAGCCATAGCTCGATGTTGGGCATCGATTCGTTGCTTGTGGGTGTCACACAATGCTTCGGACCGTGCCCATTGAGCAATGGCTTGATGCCCCCATTCAGTAATGGCTCGATGCCCCCATCAAGCAAATACTTTATGCCCGGAATCAATTCATTGCTCAATGAGAGCGTTGGGGATCCCCGTGCTACAACAATCGATAAATGACTTGATGCTCGACATCGAGTTGTGGCTCGATCGCCACCCACAGGTTGGGAAGGAGGGGGGAAGGGGCGACGATGGCAGGAGAAGCGGGGAAATGGGGAGGGGGAGGAGGTTGGGGAGGGGAGGGGAGGGAAGGAGTAAGGGGATGGATGGGTAGGGAAAGGGGAGGATAGGAGAGGGGACGTAATAGGGGGTGGGGTAGTGGGAGAGCGGAGCGGAAGAGGGGCCTGGTTAGGTAGGGTTTTTTCTTTTTCTTTTATTTTAATATATATATATTAAATTTTAATTGTTTTTTTTAATGTTTTAATTTTTAATATATTTTCAAAATTTTAATGCTTTTTTAAATTTTTTGTGTTATTTTTTTAATATTTTTTTAAATTTTGTTTTAATAGTTCTTTATTTTAATTTTTTTAATTTTAATTGTTTTTAAATGTTTTTTTAAGATTTATAAACTTTTTAGCACTTTTTAATATGTTTCTCTTTTTAATTTTTTTAATAAAATTGTATATTTTTTAATAAAAATTTCTAATATTTTTATTTTTTTAATAAAGTTTAAATATTTAGTATTTTTTTTATTTAGATTTTATATTATTTAATATAAAAGTTTAAAAAAAATTATAAAAAAAAATTAAAATATGGGGAGGGGGAAATGATGGCCACAAAGGCGGGACACTTTATTTTTCAAGGTCGTGGTTTGAAAAACAATGCAATGTTTGCACTACATTTCATTTTAGAGGTTGACTGTAATATTTTTCTTCACAAAAAACTTATTGTTAAGTCCATACTTTCAAACAAGTTATACTTTTTGAATTTGAAAAAACCAATGTGCTTCTAGTAGCATTAGTTTCTATTGAATGGTTGATTTGAAGGCTATTGTTAGCAACAATATGATTTTTTAAGGAAATTTTTATATTTTTAACCTTGAAACAAAAAGGATGCTACTAGTAGGATCGCTTTTCAAGTTGAAGCTTGATTTTAGTGTTTTAGACACAAGAAAACAAATTTTAAGGGTTAGAATTCTCGTTGTGAGTATATAGTTCTCGTTACGTTGTATAATGTGTTCCTCCTTCCCCTTTCCCATAAGGTAAATGAAATTTTTTCAAAAATGAGTACACGTTTTAGCTCTACAAAATATCCACATGTTTTGTAGAGATAAAATGTGTACATGTTTTGTAGAGATAAAACACACATATGTTTTGGTTTTCATGGCAACCAGATATGTGGGAAAGGAAAACTTAAAATTAAAAGAAACATGCTCAGATTTCTTACCACTAAATTCAAACCTTGTCATGTGTTAGGATGTCATCCCTCTTCTTATGTGTCTACTTCAAAGTTAGATTCAGGTTAAGTGAACCTGTGCTATGGAATATGGTAAACTGTAGCTAATTTGGCATATCACCCATTTTATAAACTTGCATGTGTTTTACCACTCATTACAGTATGTTGTTGGTCAATATAGTTGCTTATTAATTAATAAACATAGTGCTCAAGATTGATTGTCAAAAAAGGGAAGTCTGGTTATTTCAAAGGTAATTAAGTGAAATATATGCATAAGCATTCATTAACTAATCAATCAAATAAAATTTATCCAATCTTCCTAATCATTAAGTATATTCCTTGCTTCACTGCTCAATCCAACATCAAATACTAATTCAACTGCCGAAAGAACAAAGAGCTCTCAATCCTTTTACTATGTCAATTCTAGAAATGACCATGTTAAAAATAAAAGAGTTAAATTCCTTTTACAAGAATTTAAATCTTGAACTATCACCATAAGAAGACCCAATCTACAATTTCAATATTCAATCATAGAGGAAATCAAATTTTGATTCTATAAATTGACATGCAATCTACCAATTTAGCAGCTCTAAAAGGAAATAATTAATGAGAAAATGCAGCAGCAGAGCATAGATGTAACAACAATAATCAATCGCACACTTGCAAAAATAAACTATGCATTATTCAATCAACTGTTTCAACAAACAAAAAAGGTTGTAATAAAAGAGTCCCACACTTAATACTCACACTATTTCAAGAACTCAAAAGGAAATCTAATTTCAATTTCACACAAAATAAAATAAAAGAAGTAAGCAACTACAATTAACTCGAGAACTTTTAGAGAAGGTGGGCCCTTTCCTTTTAATAAAGATGTCGCTAGACACTATAAAAAATTAATACATAGTATATTAAGGAAATATTGTCACTTATTTAATAAAATTAGTGCTTAAGTACATAATCTTTAGACTACTATTACAACTTTCCTTCGAAAATAAGCCTAACCTTGTGAACCATCCCATCTTCCTATAAATACTGGGTTTACAATTCGGGTCATCTTAGTATAGGAAGCCATGAATATCGAATATATTCAGGCTATCGAACCACCACTTCCATAAATAAATAAAAATTCCTTCATTATTACATTAAGATGAAATATGTTTCATAAACATTAATGCTCTCAATGATCTAAGCTGAGCTAGCACCACATGAGTTTCAACTGGCTGTATGAAAAATAACTCAAGATGCTTCCAAAAATACCTATACCAAATCCATAGAGAGTGTAACAGCTTTCAATTGACTACTTGATCTATGTGTATATAAAAATCCTATACATCGAGATTCCTTGTGGTTTCAGTTTCTTCCATAAGTTCATCAAAAGTCATCTTAATTAGTAAGAAAAATTCACAATCACGGGAAAACTTTAGGCATTAATGAAACAAAGAAATAATATATTAGACCTGCTTGAGAAAATCCTTTTTCTTAGAAAACATAGTGACTTGGTTACATTAAGAATGGAAAACATAGAACAAGAATCAAGAAATAGGCGATAAAAAAGGGGCATTTATGGCACCTAATAGCTCATGCCATCTGTCAAGTTGCATGTCCTCATGCAACAACTTCCTGTGAATTTGAATCCAAATTGAATGTTTTCTTGTGGAAGTTGATGAGGTTGAAGGAAGATTCAAGATTCTCTCTCAATTTTACATACCCTTGAAAGCAACTAAAATTTCCTAACATTTCTTCTCTTCCTTCTTGGTCAACTTATATACACTCCTGTATTTCCTCTTGTGCAGCTATATAAGTGTGAATATAAACCTTAATCCGAGCTAGCTCAACCCACATTTATGAATACAATTAACGTACTCATAAACTTTATACAAATCATATATTTGAAATTTTCAAAACAATACGAATCTCTTGTTGTTATGGACTTTGAAGAAGCTTCCCACCTGCTCTTGCTTCCTTCTATTCCATAGGGTTCTTGTTGTGATATAATTTTTACATAGGTAGATATGAAATCTTACTGGAGTGTTTTTATTTCATTATTTGACATAGGGAGTGTAGATATACAATTATAGCCTCAAGGGACCGTGGTTCACCTCGAATCTAGAGGGTAGAAGTATCCTCATTCCTTTGAGTAGTTTAAGAGGAATTCCATCAGTTCATATAATTGGCAATGAATGTGATGAATGGCCTCATATGTATATCTCCTATGTGAGGAAAAGGATTGGATGAACATTCCAAGTGGAATTCCAATTACTATAAGTATAATTCATGGAGGAAATTTTGCTCAGGGAAATGAGTCTGAACAAAACCAGCCAAAAAATGAGAATATGTAATGAACTGGTAAGGTATCCCTTGCATAAGAGATTTTCTCTTAAATAAAGTTATTTTTTCATAAAGGAAAACTGAGTAATATGGTTATGGGGCTATACAACTTAATAATTCATGAATTAGATTATACATTTGCTTTTCTCCTTCTTCATAGACGTAAGTTTTCTTAATTCCTTCAATTCTTCTTGCAAATTTTCCGAGTGAAGCATTTGAAATGTCAGTTCCTCGACCCATCTCTCCCTGAGCTCTTTAATTTTATTTCTATGTAAATGAAGGGAAATCATCCCATCATCACACAAGGTAGCTTGATACTTCCATTTTTTTAATTCAAATTTCAACAACGAAATGTCTTCTTCCTCCTCTTGAACCTTTTCATCCTCTACATCCAAGTCAATAATCTATAGGGATTCATGAATCATGTACTTATCATCATTTTCCCTTGGTTGATGTTTTTCCTGAGTTGCTAGATCTATATTTTTGGCAGCCAACTTTTATGTTTCAACATTCACGTGTCTTAGTAGTTGGTTCTTCTGTTTCAATAGTCAGTTCCTATGTTTCATGAGCTAGTTCTTGTGTTTCAGTAGCTTGTTCATGTGTTTCAACAACTAGTTCTTATCTTTTAGTAGTTGATTCTTGACCTAGTGGATCCTAATTATCCATGGTCAAGAAGGATATACCCATGTTCATAGTCTGCACATCATCTTCCATTAATTCTGTTGGTTTCATCCCATTCTTTTCTTTTCTTAATTGTCAAATTGTCTAGGCTGAAAATTCCATGAGAGCGACCTTATATCTCGCATTTTTGAAGATGTTGCCACATTTTGGGCACATCAAATCATCATGCTCAATATTTCCTGAAACAAAAGGTAGATACTCCATGTGATTAGTCATTTATGCTAATGTGATAAATCTATGAACCGTTGCAGTTCTCCCTTAAGCACTCGTACCTCCTGTTCCAGTAGGTCATTCTCCAAGAGTAAATTTTGCACTTGAATTTCTCCTTTTGTTGCAGTAGGTTCTTGTTGGTTGATAAGTCTTGGATTTAAATATGGGCTATCCCCTGGTTCTTGTGCTTCAATGAGTTATTGTGGTTTTAGGATAGGAATCTCAATATCTTCCTACGTCATTTGTGTTGCCTCTGTTGCAAATTAAGTTTGGGTCCTCATTCTCATTAATGGACTGGGTGGTTGATTTTGAGTACACAATTTCCTCTTAGTCCTTTGTGGCACATGGGGAGTGAAAACCTTTGTAATTATTTCAACATTCGCTATCACACAAAAAAGGGAGTCATCCTTTTGTGATAATTCCATGCTTGACTCACTAGCTTCCCCTAGGTTAGCAGGAGATTCAATCTCTCGAATTGTTCTTGTCTGATTTTTAGTACCCTCCCTCATTTCTTCTACATTAACTGATGTCTGTTGGACTGATATTCAAACATGATCCCTGAGGTAAATGTTTTGTAGTTATTTTGAAGTCACAAATTCCTCCAAATCCCTTTCTTCATTATTTTCTACTTCTCCACATTCCCTATCCCTTCTCCCCCCAACTATATCTAACATGATATGTTCATCTTCCTCCTCATTTTCATTGTAACTTTATTCCATGGCCACTTAGTCTACCATAGTCCTAGCAACAAATTATCCCTAGTACAGGTGTCTTAACTCAATGAATAAATGATTCAGTACCTACCTTCATAGGTGACATAATTATTCAAAAATACCACAACCTGGTCCCATGGGGAAGAGTTTTTATGGTTGTTCCTCGCCCCTTGTATTAAAAATTTTCTCCTTCTACAAGGAAATATTCTTTTTATTTTAGGTTTTGAGCCTTCCGATTGAACCATCTCTTCTTGATCCTAGAAAATCCTATCACCTTTTCTAATATATGTTCAACGACTTCAACTCTTAGTCCACCAACCTCATAATCGTATCCTTCCAAATTTAGGGAAAACTATAATGTCGTTCATCCATTAAACCCATTTAGTCTTTCTAAATATGTCATCCAACCTGCTTCTTCAAAAATCCTAAATACCTCTATATTCTAACGTATAGCATCCATTATTGCAGGTTCATGTCGGACTATAGAACCCCCCATAATGTCTTTCCCTGGTAATCTTCTAGCAAGAAACATAAATTTCCCAATTTGGATGCTGAAACTATAGTATGAAAAGACAATAATGAACAGTGGGGAGTTTGTTGGCTATTTTTGTAAAGCTAGTGTAATCATGGAATGGGATCATGTGGACAATTATTGCATGGATTAGGAAATATGGTGACAATAAATAAATATGGGAAAAGGTGGTGATGTACTGCTTCGATTGGAAATATTGGATAAAAATTGTTGACAAGAATAGGGAAATACACTATAATCATATTTACTTTTGACAATTTATTCCTAGTCGTACTCATGGTTAAAATTCGTACCTTTCCGCTTATTGTGACAAGTTTTCATCACTAGGAGGTGGACCACTTTTTATTGTCAAATCGATTGATGAAGGAATCCTTTATCACATGACTTAATACTATTGGTAAGCCTCCATCCAATTATAGGATCAAATACATCCAATTCATAGTTACTTATACTCATGAGTAAAGGTTTTGTCATACTTTCAGCTTTTTTTTTTTGAAAAAATATAGAAAAAATAGTAAAAAATTGGCAGGGCGATATTAATGCCAATTCTATAAAAAATTTCCTTGGATCATCTTGGACGACATATTTTAAATTATAATCATTATTAGTTAATCAAGAAAGAAAATCAATAACAACATTTTATTTTCCTGGTCTATTAATTATAGTAATATGAAACTCTTGTAGTAAAATCAACCACATAGTCACTTGAGCATTAGTAATAGCTCTATTCTTTAAATATCCAATGGTCGAGTGATATATATGCACAAGTAGGGTACCTAGTAATATAGTGCCTAAATTTTTTGATGGAGTAAATGACAAAAAGGAATTCTTTTTCAGTTACCTTGTAATTGAGTTCAGCAAGAGCCATATTCTTACTGATATAGTAGATAGAATACAAATTGTGGTTTTCATGTTGTCTGACCACAACCCTAATAGCAGTATCTGAAGCATTTGAAAAAATGTGGAAAGGTAAGGCCCAATTAGGCCCACGCAGGATGGGTATTTTGGATAACCTTTTCTTCAATTCTGCAAGCGCTATCTGACATGCATTTGTCCAATTGAATTCATCATCCTTCATTAGTAAGGTAAATATAGGGGATGATAGCTTGGAATTTTTTTCAATAAAGCGTCTATAATAACCAACATGTCCAAGAAAACGATGTACCTCTTTTTTTGTTTGAGGAATAAGGATGTTTATAATTACCTTTATTTTTGCAGGGTCCACTTGTATTCCCGCAATAGATATGAAATTACCAAGAACTATACCTTTGTTCATCATCATATGACCCTTTTTAGTGCTGAAGAACAAGTGAGTATGTCTATGTATTCCTACACAAAGGCCCCCTTATGTATTTTCATTAGTATAGTCAAACATTCCAACTCATCAGGTGCTAGATTGGGATTAACATTCTAGGTTCTTCCAATCTCAATCCCTATTGGGGCACTCTTCAAATTATCAATATGGGAACATTTTCACCATTTTTAACTAAAAAATCCTCTGTAAGTTCTTCTTTCTCAATTTTACTCATGTTACATTCTATAATATGATATGCATGTTGGGTAGCCGCCATTGGCTCATTAATGAAATTGCTAATAGTATCATCTTTGTTTTCATTTTTAAAAGTCAAGGCCCTTCCTATAGTTAGAAGAGCCTGAGTACTTTCTTCTGCTTCCAAGTCTACCCACAATGGAGTTTCAACATCTAAACTTGGTTTGATAGGATGGTAAAGGGTCACACTTTTCTTGTCAGTCCATTGGATATGGTCATAGATCATGATCTATGACTAATATATGCATCTGTAGTGGCCAACCACGGTCTTCCAAAAATGAGTGGATTCCCCCTCGACTGATATTTAGGTCATAGAACAAGAAAGTCCATGAGATATTCCCATGAATCAATAGAGACTACCAAGTCATCCAAAATCCCCTTAGGTCTAATTGTGGATCTATCAGTGAATTCTAATACCATGGGGGTTGGTTTGAGTTTAATGTGTCCCAATTTTTTCACATTCTCGACAGTGCTCACATTTATTGTTGTAACCAAATCAACTAAATCATTGGGGCTCTCAGTGGACCCAATATACAATGTAATAGTGGGATTTCCTAGATCATCATATTTTTCCAAAGGAATTTTTCCTAAATCATTAATTCAGACAATTTCCCAACTACATGAACTGTAAGAGGATTGCTCGGATTCCTTATTGGTTTTTTCACACACAGGTCTTTAACATTTTTAGCATAAATGGGTACATCATGCAGGGGTGGTAATAGTGGGATCTTAACATGAATATTTTTCAATTCATCTATAAGGTCAAAACATGGCTTCTCTTATACTCCCTGTAAGGATAATCGTT
Organism: Pseudotsuga menziesii; assembly: GCA_001517045.1. NCBI lineage: Eukaryota > Viridiplantae > Streptophyta > Pinopsida > Pinales > Pinaceae > Pseudotsuga > Pseudotsuga menziesii. The sequence continues at coordinate 9,410 of LPNX010113799.1, forward strand.
CAGAGTATGGCGGATTTCCAAAAAATTGTATATGGTTATTCTTAATGTGTGTCTCACTCGGTGTTTCATTAGGTGTTTCAACATCCTCAAGAATGGATATTGTTGTACATATTGGGATTTCCAACTGATTATTTGTTCCTTCTTCAGTCACATGGGTTGGAATATCCTTAATGACAATATGTTCTACTTCCCTCCCAAATCGTCCATGTAAGTCATTGCATGGGATATGAGTGAAAAAGTAAGATAAAACATTCAATGTTTCAACTTGTTACACTATCTTATTGTTGGGGTCAATATTATGTTGAGCATACAACTGAGGGCATAGTGATACATTGGCTGGTGCAGTGTTAGCAGGCAGTTACAGTCGTGGTTGTCGAAATTATGTGTGAGTGAATTGATTCCTTGGGTAAGGATTTCTCCAACTTGGGGGGCAATGAGTTGGCTGGTTTGGATGAGGTGACCATGACATCCATAGTGTGGGATATTGCATTCTAGGTTGAGTGGGTGGGTTCCACTGAGTATTGGGACAACAATATGGAGGAGGGAACTAATTAATCATACCTGGAACACGAGGTTGTCATAGTTTCTTCTATGAAATGAAATAAGCTTACTCCACGTCCATGCCTGAGAGATTTCCTTGACCTTTGGCAACATGAGAAAATCCTTGGTATTGTGATCCAAATCACATACACTACATACCTCGACCTTATCAGGATGACATTCTCTTAATGGATCTTTTTATTTCTGCATTTTGTGCAAAATATATCCAATGTCAATTCTTCCATGACCTATCTTTGCTTTTCTTTTAAAACCTCCAATTGTGAGGAAATATATCTCATCATATCCATTTTGAAATTTTTGAGAAGATTACTTATTTCTTCTCATGTAACTCCACCATGGGCTAATTGTAATATCTTTATTAAGAAATTCTCAAATAATTTGGAATAAACCCATCATTTCTTAAATAACCCACATATTGGATAATTGATAAATAAATTGATGATTTACATTGATAATGAAATCCATATTAATAGGCCTTCTTGGTGACTATTCACCAAGAGACATGTCCCTTAATTGACTTTTAATTTAATAATTGTTTATATTTATTTAATTATTGTTATTATTTATGTTTTTTACACTGAATTTTGTGCTCTTATAATGACATCTCAGTCTCTTATGCTAGTTTTAGAAGAGCCTCTAGAGTATCTTCGACACCGATCCACAATATGATCAAAATATTCCCTTGAGATATCCTCCCTTCCTAGTAGATTAAGAATATCCATAAAGTATTCTCTAATTCCTCGCAATAAGATGATTTTGAGAACATCCCTTCGAGTATCAACATGACCATATCTCTTTAAATTGTATAGAAGCCTTTCTACAAATTCTTTCAAACACTCATACTCTTTCTGAACCATTTTAAACAACTCTACCCTCCTATCCTTGGTTCTACAATAATTCTCATATTTATCAAGGAATACTCATTTCATTTGGTCCCATCTTGTAACAATATCACCACCCAAACTCATAAACGAGTGTAGGTAATTCCCCTTTAGAGTAGCAGGAAATTATTTTAACTTCTATTCACTAGTGTTATATTCATAACTTTGGGAGATAATGTCGAATTCAAAGAGAAACCCATCTGGATTTTCATTATATTTACAATGAAAATTGGGTAATATGGAGGGTTAAATGTCCTTTATGGGATCCACCCCGGTCGTCTGTCGAATGGGGAATTAAAGTGTAGCAACAATTTATCCATGATGATCATTACCATTGTCTGTCGTATCCTCTTCCTGATCATTAGCATTCCTCTGATGTTCTTTGTTCTCTTTGATATTCATGCTTCCCTCATAATCCTTCCACCACTTTTACAACTTTCCTTCGAAAATAAGACTAACCTTGTGAACCATCATGTCTTCCTCTAAATACTAGGATGGACAGTTCAGGTACTCTTAATTCAAGCAACCATGAAGATCAAATATCTTCAAGCTTTTGAATCATGACTTCTATGAACATAAACAGTTTCCTTCATAATTACATTAATATGAAATCTATTTCATCAACATTATTTCTCTCAATAATATGAATTGAACTAGCACCACATTAGTTTTAGATGGCCACATGGAAAATAAATCAATTTGCTTCCGAAAAGATATGAACTAGAGTGTGTGGAAGGTGTAACATTTTTCCATGGAATACTTGATGTATGTGTATCAACAATTCGATACGCCTGAATTCCTTGTTGTCTTGGTTGCTTCCATAAATTCATCACAAGTCGACTTAATTAGCTATCAAAATTCATAATCACATGAAAACTTTAAGCATTAATAAAACAAAGGAATAATAAGTTATACCTACTTGAGAACATGCTTTCTCTTAGGGAACATAACGACTTGGGTACATTAATAAGGTAAAACAAAGAAAAACAATAAGGAAAGAGGTGAGCAAAAAGGGTCATTTCTGACACCCAAAATATGCTACACACATTCATTTTTTATGAAGTTCTAGACTAAGATAACATTTTTTAATAGATTCCAAATATCTAAGTTGTTCTTAAAAATAATATGTTTTTCTATTTTTTTTCTATTTTCCTTTTCTTAGTACTCCTTAACTTAAAAAACACATTGTTAGTGTTTCTTCCATAACTTTTTCATCTCTCAAGAATTAAAAAAAACCAATTGTCTTTTGCACTACTAGATATCAACCTCTACATACTATAAAAAGACTATGCAGTCTTCGGTTTTGGAGAAGAATTGTGTAATGTGGTTCCTTTGAGCAATATGATATGGTGATTGTGGTACAAATATTGTTTGTTATCACCCACACTTGGTGTACTTTCTTCAAGGTTTGATCACTTAGATAATAAAACAAATTATAAATTAATCATATTATTTTGGAAAAATAGTGTTGCACTAGTATTATTTGTTCTCTATTTGTCTACCAATTTTTGAATGTTGATTTGATCATTTAGAAATTCAAAGGATACACCCACAGATACACATACTTTATTATTTGAAACAAAATAAAAAATTACATGTAGGAAAAGATCAAACTTGAGATTATGGACATTTTTAAAATAAGAAATTTATATATTTGAAAACATGATTCAAAATCCTACATTTCATCTTTCTTATTCAAAGAAAGATTTATGGTGCCAAGTATCACAAAATATCCATGTAAATTGATCGGAGCCTATTTTTTGTTTTGTATTCCATCTAATGTGTCAAACGAGACGCTCATTAGCTTCCGCCATCTCTTAACAGTACCAATAATATGCATTATTAAAGAGTAACAAAACTAATTTATAGAAATTAAATAAATAGAATTTATTTGGGATAGTAATCCATGAGTAGGAACAAATGAATTCTTTATGAATAAATAACCAAAAAATAAATAACAACTAAGATAAAACACAATAAATAAAATGTAACAATAATGAATGAAAAATAAAACATTTACAAAAATGAAGTTATGAAACACATTATAATAATGTTTAGCTAGTATAAAACAATCATTGAACAAAAGTGGGGATTACCATGTAAATCCTAGCCGTACATTATGAGAATTCAAAACATACTTCTTTATGTAACCCCCAACAGTATACTATGATTTCATAAGGACAAACATCTCAACAAGGGTCCATCTTAGTTCGGCTACAAAAATCTTAACAACAATATCGAACTTAGTTCACTCACATAATTCTTATCAAAGTTGTTTGGAACTTTCAAGTACTCACACAACAATACTATTCGCGTATATATAATGGTTTCCTAGCTATTACATCAAAATTATTTCCCTCTCCTTGGAAAATCCGTAGCCATGGATTCACCCCTATATTTTTGGGTGTTAATACAAGATTTTTGTCTCATGACACTTGTAATCTCTCTCTCTCTAGATAGTAAGACTGTGTTTCCCACTCATCGAGTCATAGCAATATCTATTCATGGCCACCCATCTACTATTTTTTGTCATAAATATTATCCTAAAAATTTCTCTTACAATCATCCTTAACCAAGGACAAGTGTCAAGAACATTCTTGCACACTTGTTAGTTCAAACATAACATATTTCTATTCCAAAACATAATCTGAATTTTAAAGTATGTAAAATAATTAGTCAAGTTGTGGTATATTACATCCACTAGTTATGTTAAAAATTTGCACCCTTATTGGATCATTTCCTTGGAGAAACCCTATAAGAGCACTCACCTCTAAGTGAGCACCTAAACCTAGAACAAGGTTAAGCCTCCAATACACGAGATAGTAGTTCATACACACACCTTGTACACTTTCTCCAAACATGTTGTTGATGAAGAAACAGGGATGTAAATGGATAGTTTATTCAATGACATGGAGGATAGTTCTACACAACATAAACACCTTCCTTGAATAAGATTCCAAAGCTTTTTTGCTAACAAAAACGTATCCAAACAATAAATCCAAGGGTTCAATTTATATGACCAAATGCATGAAAGAGATAGTGGCTTTCACGTGTGGGTTTTAATATGTATTGCATAAGTTCTTTTCTTTATAGTAACAAAAGGTGCAACCCTGTATCCCTCTTAGTTAAATATTAACACAACTACATTCTTAGTGGTTGATATACCATACTGGGCACCATTTTCCACTACTTTTGATAATGATGTTGATGTATATCAACTACTCTAATAATAATAGTTGTGCTAGTATTATGATTTAATGTCAATAATGTTGATTTTAATATTAAGGAAAAAACTTTTATTTATTTTTGTATAATGCATTTCTCAATGAAATCCAATAGATACTTTCTCTCATTCGAGGATGGTATTTAAGAGTAAAAATTTGTCTCAATTTAACTATATTAGAGAATTCTCATTATTGAAGTATTACTAGGATGTGTAATAAGAAAGTGAGTAAATATGTCGATGATGATCCACTCACCTTGAAGGTTTATGCCATATCCATTGCTTCTGGATGATGCTAATAATGAGGGACAATTTTTTTATTTATTTAATTTGTCATGATACATTGGGGTGTGAAGGATTAGATTGAACTCTTTTATAATCACTTTGTCCTTTAAATATATAGGGTGGCTTGATTGAGTTTCGGCAAACAAAAGTCTGGTTTATTAGTTTTGCTCACTTTGTTCTGCTTTTGTGCAGTTGTTTTGTATCATTAATTCTTGTTTATTTTTTATGATTTAGAAAACATTGATACTTGAAATTCCAATTCTAAAAATATGGGAGTCTACGACGTAACAATGAAAAACACACACACACACAAATTATTTAAAATTTTAAAAAATCTTACATCTCTCTCTAAAATGATATTCATTTCTTGTATCATCCATATGCCAATTTGTATTTGTAGTTTTGAAGGAAAAATCCATACTTTTAGTAGTATTTGTAGTTTTGACAGAATTGTTTTTAGTAGCAATTACTTTTGTTTATGCGTTAGGGTTTCCATTGGAATAAAAGAAAGTCATCCAAGAGAAGTTTCTTTGCCACATTTCTGTGCAGAAAATCTTGATTCAACCAAATTACTATCGATAATATATTTATGTAAAAGATTTTTAATGCTCGTGAGTAGACTCTATTACATGTCGAAGAGTAATAAAACCCCATAACCACACATATAATTGAAATGAAAAAGTAGAAATCATGACACCCTTATTTTGGGGATCATAAAGGAATATGTTTTACTAAAAATGTTGGGGCCTTTCGTATCTTAAGTTATGGTCTATTTTCAACACTCGATATTATAGTGTATTATAGAATGTGTTGTAATATAGAAATTGATAATGCCACACTATTTAACTTTTTATTTTGGTTGATGATTAAATTTTTCCAATAATTTATCTGTAATAGCTAGGTCTAGGTTTCAGGTCATTGTTGAACATATGTTATATGCCATATTCATTGGGAAAAGAGAAAATAATTAATCAATGAGACTTGTTGGACATGTTTTCATTGGCTAAAAATTAGAAGCATAATATCTCATATATGATAAGTTTATCAAACAAACAAATGGAGAGCGTACTGTTTAGCTTAACTTGTTCTAGTAAAGTGGTGCAAGTGCAATATTTGGAAAAATATATGGGAAAGTCAAGTTCAAATCGAATCATGGATTTCGGTTTTGCTTTGGTTATAAACGTTTCACAACCATCCCTCTTCAACCATCCATCTTTAGCTATCACCTTGCAACGGGATGAAATCAAATCAACTATATGTCTCTTCTGTTATGCTTATTTATTATGATTAAATTGTTAGTTTATGTTAGGTAAGAATTAGCAAACCTAAAATTGATCCTAATCAACAAACTTCACTAATTAAGTCTTCTTCTGCAAGCTCAATCCCGCAAGGTTATTTCTGCACTATAGATTTCTGCAAATCTGTTTCCATACTTCTTCATCCGCAAATCTCCGTTCGCAACTTTGGTTCCCCAAATCTCCCGCCCGCAATTGCTTTTCTGCAGTTTCCCTTTGCAATTGCAGATTGCGGGTTTTCAATTCTCAGTTTCAAAAATGTGCTTCCGCAAATTTTCAGCCGCAACGTTCCTTCCCGTAATCAAATTCTGGATTAAGGATTGTCGATCCTCCTTCCCACTTTTTCAAATATGGGCTTCCACAATTTTTTCTAGTAACTTTCTTCTGGAATTCAACTTTCCGCATCTTTAAACAGCTTGCAACTTCGCATTATGGAACTCATCCTCGACCATTGATCTCTGTGGTTTCTTCTTTATCCATTGATATGATGTAATGTCCCCCTTATACCTTGATGCCATTATGAGTGGAAAAAGGGGTAAAAAAAAATTTTAATTTCGTTTTTGCTACAAGATGAAACAATACTGTTAGTGGCATATTTTCACAACATTACAGGGAAGTATGTTCAAACTAATGGTATTACCCAGTTAGGGGCAGTGAACAACATTTTCTGAAAGAATCTTGGTTGTACATCAGCATTAGTCAATAAGTATAAAGAAAAATAACCATTCATTCCTTCTCATTACTATCATTCTTACTTAACACACTAGGCAATTGACTTCAACTTTTAGTTTCACATTTTTCTGTGTTTTCATCTTTATCATGAGTAACAAATCTTCCTCTACCTTTAAACAGTAATAGAAAGGAAAAAACCTGAACTGGATTATCTAGATAACATGCTGAAACACATCAAGAAACGTAAGCTAATGTGCATCATTGAACATAAAATAAACACACATCCTGAGCACACAAGAACACGAACAATGTACGTGGTTCACCCCAATCTTGGGGTTTCGTCCACCAAAAGTTAGGCCTACATCTTTATTCATAAAACATTTCACCTATAAAGGTGTACAACCGGCATCATAAATGATGTATCATCAATTTTCTCATATAACCAAATGAAACCTCATCTCGAGGCCCATACGAATAAAAACGTCTCTGAATAAACTACTAGAGTAGGCACAGCCACCACTCCAAAGTTTGTTAAGGAAATTTAAGTCTAGAGAGCTCTCATCCCTTTGTGATTATTTAAATTGTGAGTTGCCTGTACTTCCTTTGCATATTTTCTTACTTTCTAGGTTAGGATGTGTTTCATATCACCCACAACTAGAGAATTTAAAAAGTGTTTCCCCTTTTATCTGTATATTGATGTACAGCATCAAGCTTTAAATCCATAACCAAACCCCCACTTTGTATATTATGTAACTGCCCAGACAGCTCTAAATGGCTAAAGATAAAAAAGGGGATCTTCTACAATAGCACAATAGCGTAGTTTAAGTAACAGAAGGGCTCGACAACAAAACAACTCATTATTATCTCTCAAGGCAGGTGTTAACCACCAGTCATAACCCAACACAAGTGATGAGCATTCCAAAACCTTGGTGATGGAAATTTGAGAAACCCTCTGAGCTTTCGAGAAAGGATTCGTTTAAGCTCGGCCAGACCGAGGTTTGTCACCGGATTTTTTTAAAGGAGAAGGAATCTCGCTTGAGTTCCTGGATTTCAATCTAGTCTTTTAAGTATTAAGGCCGAGACTCTTTCCTGGGAGTAAGGCGAGGAGAACAGGATGCGGCCATGGCTGTAAAACCGAGATTTCTACTTGAGGCATGCGAAGATTACCTTTTGTTTCTGCGCAGTGACAACTAACTGTCTATACTTAAGTACGCCCAACAGTCTTCGAAATTTGGACAGAGCGTGTGAGAATCCTTGCTGGTACATGCACGGCTCTAAAAATTTTAAGACCAGTTATGGGATAAGAGGCTAGCTTTGGAGAACTCCTTTGAACTTTCATCTTTCTACCTGATTCTTCCTAGGTTAACCACAGCTAGATTTTCTAACCAATGTTTAAGTAAAACCAACAGCTCAAGCATCCTATCATCATACTATTGTAATTGCTTCTGTTCTTAATTTATAAACTAGGGAATAAACTCTGTGATCATGGATTTGACGAGGAAGGATCAATCAGATAAAATATTGTGAAGGAAAGTTTGAAAACAAAAAAAACGGTCGGAAACCGCAAGGTTCTACCTATAGGTCGCTCTAGTAAATGCGTAGAGATTTGGTTTTATCCGTGAGTCGCTCTACCATATGCTTAGATATTCCTCACCCTCCTTAGGGAAATCCTTGTCGGACTGTATCTATTGACAACCCTAGCTCCCATAAGCATATGCATGCCTATAATTACCAGAATACACAGCATGCCAATAATTACCAGAATACACAGAACAGAGTGTGGGTGAGTCCAACCATTGGAACATGCAGTCAAAAACAGCAGTAGACCAATGAGTATAAGGAAACGCATACCAGACAGGACCCCCCAAGAGTTAGGAGTAATGTTTTTGTTCAAACATGGACCTTCCTCCTTTCCATCGCCCGGATAGACCGAGTTATAAATCAGCGGCTCTTCCTATCCTTCGTTTGTGCTCTCTTTTTTAAATCTGAAAACCCACACTTAAATAACCCCCGGAAAGCAACAACGGCTTTTCTTTTCTCCATTAAAGGTGCGCGAGGCTACCCCAATTGAAGGCCGTAATTGTGCCATTAAACTTGTTGGGCACGTCTCCCTTAATTCCACAATGTAAGCGGAAATTATGCCATTAAGTTTGTTGAGGCACGTCTCTCTGAAATGCGCAGTCCATTAATGGCCTTGATAACCATTTATTAAATCTTAAAAATTCTATATATATATAGAATTATTTATCCAAATTTGTTTTCTTATTCTTTTTCCTAAAAATATTAAAGTAATTCATGCCCTACTCAACGGACTTGCACTATTATCTTAGCCTTTTTTTTTTCTTTTGACCTGACTTATATACAAGAAAAGACTCAATTATATCTTTCCTTTTGACATCGTTAAATGAAACCTATATCATTTTATATAAGGAACATGACTAAATCCATATTTTCTTTTTGGCATAATTCATATAATAAACTTATAAGAAAACGACTTAATCCATCTTCATTAAGTCTAGAAGGAATTAATCTATTCCTTAGATCTTATAATAATGATCTATGTCTTCTTTTATAAGGGGAATTAATGTCTAAAGGCTTTAATATTTCATGTCTCTTATCTCTTTTTCCTTATAGATGGATAAAGACTTAACTTATCATTTTCTTGTATTATATAAAGCCGTTCACTCCTATAAGGTTCTTTTATACAAAACTCCTTTCATATAATAGATATATATATATATAATTTAGTACAAGGTATGTTTTCCATTTAATCATTAACAGGGTATGCCATGGTGCTATCCTGTATTTATCTAATTTATATTTTTTTTAATAGAACTACGAACTATTGTCTTGAGACATGTAGCTCCTTAGGTTGTTTTCTTCTCATCTTAAATATGTGTACTTAACCTTTATGTCAATGCTAAGAATGAGTGCGACTCTGTCTATGGAGGCTTTCCCCAAGGTTTCCTCATCCTTCTCTGTTTAGTTTTCGGTCATCAAGTTGCGGCAATCTATTAAGTCTCCTAGACCTAACAAAATTAAGGAGGTAAATCCCCCAACTGATGAGGTTTTACTGATGGGGCCTTGGCCTTGAACTCCACACCAGAAAACATTTACAATAAATATTAAAATTTTTTACAACCCTTAGGGCATACAAGAGGGGCATTACATCCTTCCCCCCTTAAAAATAACACCGTCCTCAGTGTTTTCCATTTGTCTTCAGCTTTGGGTCATCATTCCTACTTCATATCTTTTATGTTCTAGTTGTTGTAGATCCTTCCTGATCTTCATCATTTGCTACCAATCACAACGTGCAGTTTCCTGCGACAAGTTTGGGCCTAGCATAATTTTCTCAGCAATTCATGTTCAAAAATTGCAATTCAATTAAACATATGCCATAGATTCTTTTGCATTGTAATAATATGCAATTTTCTGGTGTTCCTTTATGCCATAATATCCAATAATTTCATAATGCAATTTATTCTTCAATAAAACATGATTACTACCCTTTTTCGTTGGTTTTTATCTCCAACATTTGGTCAATTAGGTCACCCTGTACCCGAGGAACCATTTTTTCACATTAAGCAATGTAACAGTCTTTTGGAGAAGTCATTTCACATGTTTTTATGTTCGCTGTGTTTTTCCAAACTCCCTTTGAGTTTTTTTTTCCTTTTCTGGTGTGGACATACAGTAATTCTGAGGTTACTCTCCTCAGTGACATCAAACAGCGTCCTGTCTTTCCATATGTCCAAATTTCTGCCTAGGTCTTTTGCCACACCAATGTGCTCATGCGGCAATCACTTGCCTAACACCATTGTGCTCCTGCAGCATATATGCCTAACACCAGTGTGTTCATGCGGCAATCACTTTCCTAACACCACGGTGCTCATGCAGCATCCAATTTTTTTCCTTGTTCGTATTTGTATGAATTTTAACCTTGATTATTGCAATGCACACTCCATGGTGCTTTCATGACTTTATTGTCATTGTCCCGGTTCATGAATCAACTTACATAGTTAGTCAAAGCATTCATTGATAACCCAAAATTGCAATAATCAATTTTCATAATTTGCATCGATTTTTAATCGTCATTCACGAGTTACATATCCTTGTAAACAAGCAAAAAAAAACAAAAAACAAAAAAAAAATTACTCCTTACTCCTTTTTCTGAGTAATTGAGCGTAACTTACATACACAGGAAGATTTATATACCATAATGTACTTCGATGTAGCAATGGTCATAATCTTGGTGAAGCCTGCAATGTTAGTATGCAACAACATCATCAACAGTTAGCCCTTGTTTATAAAGGAAAATCGAGGTTCGACAATTATATTAGGTAAAACAACACCCATACTTAACCTCCTTATCTATGGCAACAAATATTTTCTAACGGTCTGCTCCAACCGATAGTGTTCCTGGCCTATCCTACCATGTTAGCATGTAACATTATACAGTATTTATCAACTCATTTATTTTTTAACATCAATATCTTTAGATAATGAAATCCATATAGGCTCTTAAAATTCCAATCTTAACATCATCCAAGCAACAATAATATTATCAAATTCTTAATGGTTTTTAATCACAAGATTACCAACAAGATCCTTCAATCTAGCACTAGAACCAATTCTAGGGTCCTTGCTAGAATCTACAAATAGACATATGATAGCAATCCAACAAATAGTCTATATGTGCATGACCGAATACTTAGGATTCACTTGCATGACAATTATTACAATAATTGTATTATTGCAACTAACATAAATCTCTTCACCACAACTGTTCATTCAGGTCTTGCGTTCACTTAAAATCCTTTTAGTAAGCTAAAGAAAAATAATCACGAATTAATTAGAACTTCTTATGAGCAATCACATTCTATTTTATAACAGTTACACAAGGTAGTATTTTTAGAACCAGATCAATATTCACTTCTCTCTTCATTTATTGTTATGCATAATCAAAAGATAGCCATTACCTTATTTATTATGAAATTAAGAAGTTAGCAACCTGATATTTATATCCATTTAGGACTCAAGTCATACGCTAGTGAAGTGCACACATATAGGAGGAGAATCAAGGGTGTGGTCCAGCCTATTCGTCACATTTTCTTTATGGACTCACCTTTGAGAACTGATAATTCCTTCCACCTATCGAGTAGGCCCAATCATCACAATTGTCTTTAGTGACCAGCAAAATATTTAATAAAACATTAGTGTTTATGAATTTCTAACACTCCTAACATCCATTTTGACACAATGTACATTTTTCATTCAAATGTGGTGCAAAGGACAAGCTAAGCTAATATCTAACAATGTCTTTAAAGAAGTGCAGCAAGAAAACAACAGTCTTTAACAGGTCCTGTTGTGAAGGTGTCTATAGCCACATTTCTAAAAAAAATCAATGGGATTTCCTAGCGTCACAAGAAGCCACCCATCACCAAGGAAACACATTCAATAGAAATAATTTGCTTTTGCTAAACGTACATGTTGTGCAAAACCAGATGAAATGCAAGTGCAGGTATAAAATTTTGAACTATATATCTGCAGCATCTTGGTTTGTGAACAGAGACTCGGGTTTTTCATTTATCCAATCCAAAATATTAACACAAAATATCATCCATAATTGCTGCAACAAAATCATTTTGAAAAGCAATTGGAATCCAAAACACAGGTTCCTTTGTTTTGGAAGAAATTGATGCTCGTACTACATAAGATATTTAATTACTTGCTTATTCACGAACAACTCTACAAAAATATATATCCAAGCATGTTTGTTATATTTAATGTTCCTAAGTAGATGCATAATGTTACTATCCGAGTTCATCCTTACCTTCTTTAAAATATATGTATTCATAATTTCCATGTATTTAAACCATCAAACCCTTAATATTGGTTCTTTACCATAACATTCTCAATGTAGTTAAAACCTCAAGGGATAAATAGATCTTCAGTGTTGTTACATAGAACTCAATACATTTCATGATGATGTGATCCACGAGTATATATATCCTTCATTATGAAGCCAAGTAGGAAAGTCTTCCATTAACTATCTACACTATTCATCAAAATTTCTATATCCATAAGGAAAGGTCATTTAACAGATCTAAAATTAAAATTTTAACTATAGGTAGTCGACAAATTTACCTAGCCATTGGTCTATATATGCCGCATGTTTTTGTTTGTTTCTTAGAGGAGTATGATTTCTTACACCAATAAATCCATCACCCAAGGCTTTGTTTTCACCTAAAACCTATTTGTTTGTCTTTTGATAAAATATGGAACAACAAATAGAGTGGTTGATAATTTCATTTGATGTTACAACCAGAAAGAGAGGTTGGTGCCACCCCTACATTCAGATGTATCTAATTGAGGAAAGATAGCTATATTTTGTTTAACCAGTAATTCAGAATCATTCACGATTTCTGCCCATGTCCAAGACGACAAGGGCCACTAATGGAGATATTGTTTATTTGACCAATCGCGGCTGGCATTTTCAGCACCATTATCACTGAGAGTCCTATTTCTCCTCCGACATCGATGGTTGTTTATCTATCCAAAGATTGGAGGTTAAATTGACAGGCAATAGAGATATCATTTGACAGATGAGGTGGAGGAAACAGAAAGACAGAGTTGTTAAAGGCTTAAAGCGTTTATAAAAAAAAAAAAACACTACAAATATTTTGTGAACCAACAGTCACCCCGAATGATCGTTACCACTCCAAGGGTTAAACACATTAGCTAAATGCTAACTTAATTAGTGGATACCCACACATTAAACACCTATCGCAACCATCCATAAAAGAATATCAAGATTATAAATAAAATATTCCAAGCGGCTACACGACTTTCAAATACACACTCATGAATTTTAACTAGCTTTGAGAATAACTTGTCATATATAAAAGAAAATTCTTTGTATAGAAACTGAAAGAAAAAACGACAAAAGGATAGCGACCCCTTTTTTTTAACCACTCGAAATATTCTATAAAAACATTCTAGCTCACATTAAGAACTATCTATGTTTCTCCCCTTTTTATCCCGGAGAAATATATTAAAGATGCTCTTGTATAGGGATAAAATATTCATCATGCAAAGTAACATGATTAGCACAGTTACTTATCTGGTTTAGTTCGACAATTTCTCTGGATAAAGCATGAACTGCGCCTAGTAATTTTCCAAATGTAATTTGAATTTCAAGCAAAAACTATCATGTTAGCCCATCTTAAGGGTTCAGTGTTGTAGCTGGTGCTCTAATACCATATGTAATGTCCCCCTTATACCTTGATGCAATTATGAGTGGAAAAAGGGGTAAAATTTTTTTTTAATTTCGTTGTTGCTACAATATGAAACAATACTGTTAGTGGCATATTTTCACGACATTACAGGGAAGTATGTTCAAACTAATGGTATTACCCAGTTAGGGGCAGCGAACAACATTTTCTAAAAGAATCTTGGTTGTACATCAGCATTAGTCAATAAGTATAAAGAAAAATAACCATTCATTCTTTCTCATTACTATCATTCTTACTTAACACACTAGGCAATTGACTTCAACTTTTAGTTTCACATTTGTCTGTGTTTTCATCTTTATCATGAGTAACAAATCTTCCTCTACGTTTAAACAGTAATAGAAAGGAAAAAACCTGAACTGGATTATCTAGATAACATGCTGAAACACATCAAGAAACGTAAGCTAATGTGCATCATTGAACATAAAATAAACACACATCCTAAGCACACAAGAACAAGAACAATGTACGTGGTTCACCCCAATCTTGGGGTTACGTCCACCAAAAGTTAGGCCTACATCTTTATTCATAAAACATTTCACCTATAAAGGTGTACAACCGTCATCATAAATGATGAATCATCTATTTTCTCATATAACCAAATGAAACCTCATCTCGAGGCCCATATGAATAAAAATGTCTCTGAATAAACTACTAGAGTAGGCACGGCCACCACTCCAAAGTTTGTTAAGGAACTTTAAGTTTAGACAGCTCTCAGCCCTTTGTGATTATTTAAATTGTGAGTCGCCTGTACTTCCTTTGCATATTTTCTTACTTTCTAGGTTAGGATGTGTTTCAAATCACCCACAACTAGAGCATTTAAAAAGTGTTGCCCCTTTTATCTGTATATTGATGTACACCATCAAGCTTTAAATCCATAACCAAACCCCCACTTTGTATATTATGTAACTGCCCAGACAGCTCTAAATGGCTAAAGATAAAAAAGGGGATCTTCTACAATAGCACAATAGCGCAGTTTAGGTAACATAAGGGCTCGACAACAAAACAACTCATTATTATCTCTCAAGGCAGGTGTTAACCACCAGTCATAACCCAACACAAGTGATGAGCATTCCAAAACCTTGGTGATGGAAATTTGAGAAACCCTCTGAGCTTTCGAGAAAGGATTCGTTTAAGCTCGGCGAGACCGAGGTTTGTCACCGGATTTTTTTAAAGGAGAAGGAATCTCGCTTGAGTTCCTGGATTTCAATCTAGTCTTTCAAGTATTAAAGTCGAGACTCTTTCTTGGGAGTAAGGCGAGGAGAACAGGACGCGGCGAGGGCTGTAAAACCGAGATTTCTACTTGAGGCATGCGAAGATTACCTTTTATTTCCGCGCAGTGACAACTAACTGTCTATACTTAAGTACGCCCAACAGTCTTCGAAATTTGGACAGAGCGTGTGAGAATCCTTGCTGGTACATGCACGGCTCTAAAAATTTTAAGACCAGTTATGGGATAAGAGGCTAGCTTTGGAGAACTCCTTTGAACTTTCATCTTTCTACCTGATTCTTCCTAGGTTAACCACAGCTAGATTTTCTGACCCAATGTTGAAGTAAAACCAACAGCTCAAGCATCTTATCATCATACTATTGTAATTGCTTATGTTCTTAATTTATAAACTAGGGAATAAACTCTGTGATCATGGATTTGACGAGGAAGGATCAATCAGATAAAAAATTGTGAAGGAAAGTTTGAAAACAAAAAAAACGGTGGAAACCGCAAGGTTCTACCCGTAGGTCGCTCTACTAGATGCGTAGAGATTTGGTTTTATCCGTGAGTCGCTCTACCAGATGCTTAGAGATTCCTCACCCTCCTTAGGGAAATCCTTGTCGGACTGTATCTATTGACAACCCTAGCTCCCATAAGCATATGCATGCCTATAATTACCAGAATACACAGCATGCCAATAATTACCAGAATACACAGAACAGAGTGTGGGTGAGTCCAACCATTGGAACATGCAGTCAAAAACAGCAGTAGAC
Source organism: Pseudotsuga menziesii (assembly GCA_001517045.1). Lineage (NCBI taxonomy): Eukaryota > Viridiplantae > Streptophyta > Pinopsida > Pinales > Pinaceae > Pseudotsuga > Pseudotsuga menziesii. Next base: position 25,599 of record LPNX010113799.1, read on the forward strand.
CAATGAGTATAAGGAAACGCATACCAGACAGGACCCCCCAAGATTTAGGAGTAATGTTTTTGTTCAAACGCGGACCTTCCTCCTTTCCATCGCCCGAATAGACCGAGTTATAAATCAGCGGTTCCTCCTATCCTTTGTTTGTGCTCTCCTTTTTAAATCTGAAAACCCACACTTAAATAACCCCCGGAAAGCAACAACGACTTTTCTTTTCTCCATTAAAGGTGCGCCAGGCTACACCAATTCAAGGCCGTAATTGTGCCATTAAACTTGCTGGGCACGTCTCCCTTAAGTCCACAATGTAAGTGGAAATTATGCCATTAAGTTTGTTGAGGCACGTCTCTCTCAAATGCACAGTCCATTAATGGCCTTGATAACCATTTATTAAATCTTAAAAATTCTATATATATATATAGAATTATTTATCCAAATTTGTTTTCTTATTCTTTTTCCTAAAAATATTAAAGTAATGCATGCCCTACTCAACGGACTTGCTCTATTATCTTAGCCTTTTCTTTCTTTCTTTTGACCTAACTTATATACAAGAAAAGACTCAATTATATCTTTCCTTTTGACATCGTTAAATGAAACCTATATCATTTTATATAAGGAACATGACTAAATCCATCTTTTCTTTTTGGCATAATTCATATAATAAACTTATAAGAAAATGACTTAATCCATCTTCATTAAGTCTAGAAGGAATTAATCTATTCCTTAGATCTTATAATAATGATCTATGTCTTGTTTTATAAGGGGAATTAATGTCTAAAGGCTTTAATATTTCATGTTTCTTATCTCTTTTTCCTTATAGATGGATAAAGACTTAACTTATCATTTTCTTGTATTATATAAATCCTTTCACCCCTATAAGGTTCTTTTATACGAAACGCCTTTCATATAATATATATATATATATATATATATATATATATATATATATATAATTTAGTACAAGGTATGTTTTCCATTTAATCATTAACAGGGTATGTCATGGTGCTATCCTGTCTTTCTCTAATTTATATTTTTTTTAATGGAACTACGAACTATTGTCTTGAGACATGTAGCTCCTTAGGTTGTTTTCTTCTCATCTTAAATATGTGTACTTAACCTTTATGTCGATGCTAAGAACGAGTGCGACTCTGTCTATGGAGGCTTTCTCCAAGGTTTCCTCATCCTTCTCTGTTTAGTTTTCGGTCGTCAAGTTGCGGCAATCTATTAAGTCTCCTAGACCTAACAAAATTAAGGAGGTAAATCCCCCAACTGATGAGGTTTTACTGATGAGGCCTTGGCCTTGAACTCCACACCAGAAAACATTTACAATAAATATTAAAAATTTTTACAACACTTAGGGCATACAAGAGGGGCATTACATATGAGGTCAAGTACAGATATTTAGCTTATCTTTGTTGATCCATTATTTTTCCTACACCTTTTTCTTGCGGAATTCATCCAAAACCAACGATTTGTCTAAATCACAGATTTTTAACACAAACTGTTATCAATAAACTGACTCGTGGAACAATCAATTTCCTCTCTGTTGCAATCATGTGAATACATCCCCATGTTCATGAATTCTTTAATTATTTCTATCAATAGATACAGAGAATTTATGCATACTTCTGGTTATTGAAAAGAAAAACAAAACATTTACAAATATTTATATAGAAACTACAATTTTGTTCTCCATTTCATTAACCACTGCATACTACATTACACACTCACCGCTCACTCTCTGAAATCATCTCATATACTATCTTCTATCTGATTATTAGTTTGACAACTTAATATAGAGTTTTTTCAACCTCTCAGATTTGAATAGCAAGATCTGAATCCCTAAGAAAATAAATCTACAACTAACTTATCGTCGATCAACGTCTTACAATATTTGAGGGTGTCACTTGAAAATTTCCTTTTATTTCAAAACCGAATTCAAGTAATTAAAATGTAAACCTATATTCTAGAAAAATTACATGGGAGAATAAAAATAACATCATTTGCTCGATCAGAAAATAGATCACTTTGACTTGATGCTCGTGCATGATACTCGAGGGGAAGAAAATATTTATTCAATAGTTGTAATATCCTAAATTTTAGATATAACACTTATAGGCATGTGCCTATATCTTGATGTCTTATTTATATATATATATAGGGTCAAAGACCCGAGTGCATATGAACATGATGATTTGTTTTATATATTTCGCGTAAGCCAATTATTGATGATATATATATATATATCTATGCTTGCTTGCGTTGGGCGTGGACCCTGAAGCACACGAGATGTTTTGTGTTGAGCAGGAAGCTCTGGAGCACATGAGTGATTGATGCTTTCTGTTAAGCGAGGAGCTATGGAGCACATGAGCAATTGATGATTTGTGTTGAGCACGGAGCTTTAGAGCACACGAGTGATCGATGATTTGTGTTTAGCAAAAATATCTGGAGCACATGAGTACTTACCTTTGTGTTGAGCGGGAAGCTCTGGAACACATGAAAATATAATTTGAAGTGTTGGGCATAAGCCCTGGATCCTTCCATGTTGGTGTTGAGCATAAGATCTAGTGCATCGAATCCTTGGCCATTGTATCCCTAGGTGTATCATACAAGTACATCCTAGCATTAGTGTTGAGCAAAGAGCTCTACAATTGCACTAGGTTGTAACTCCATCTTAAAGCATTTAGTATGGGCTCTGGTAAGCGCTAGGGGTTACTGAAAAATAATTTAATAAACTTCTGAGTGAAAACAACTTGAGAAAAATATGGATATCGTCATACTTATTTATAAGTGATTAAATGAAATTTTGAATTTCTATATTCTCATCAAGGACTAAAGAACTACCACGTTATACGAGGGAACTCCAACATGCAAGGATGTTTAGAGTTTCATATCCTAGTAGACTTAACCATCTACTTACTTGACCTTAAAGAAGAAGTGTCATTAAGTCTAGGGATCATGGTAAATGATTCCCAAAGAAAAATGTTAACAAATGCTATATTATTATGTACTTTATACATGGTATGCATAAAGAATTAAATATATTTATAATATTAATGATTAAAGAAAGAAAGAAATTCTCAATCCATTATTATTTATTATGTAAATATAATAAATAGTCCAAAGCCTACAAAGTCTAATTAGGAGCTAGTTGAAAGTTCCTAAGTTAAAATATTAATAATTACCCAAAGTAATTTAAAAGGGTTAAATAAAGAAAGCAAGGTTTCTTGATTTAACTGTCCCTTAGACTGAAAAGTCTGTCTATAAAGAATCAAGCCAAGGAAAGGTTTGGGGTTCTGATATATCATATGGAGGAGTCATTTTTATGCCTATTTTGCTCCTAAGAGAATTCTTGGATAACATTTTCCTCAAATGAAAAAAGAGAACTGATCTAGGCCTAATATACAAGATAGGAAATCCTACCCTAGGAGCTCTAAGCTACTTGCATGTTGGATTCCAGCTTAGGGGGATCTAGATTGAAACCATGAACGGTTCAGGGTCATGGTTTGGTGGAACGTGGTAGTTCCCAAGCGTTTTGGTCATAAAAAATGGAGGTCATATCAGACTTGAATTGTTAATGCTAGTTATTTGAGTGTGCGTGTTCAGCCATTAAAATATATTCAAGTTACACGTATGAATCCCTAGAATGTCTATCTATGTTAGGTAAATGATTAGATTGCATTTTCCTAACTTAATGTCTATGTTTATATCTTTAAATCTTCTAGGGTTTGCATTTTAAATATTAAACCTAGGTTGTAAGATATTTTATATACCAGGTTTATCTAGGGTTTATTTATTAGTTTACTTCTACAAGTTTAATTTCTTCACAAATGTTCATCAAGGGCTCTGCACCCTAGTTTTAATTTGTGTATTAATTTTACTAATAGAACTGAGTTAAGTACAAACTGGGCTTATTTCAAATCTATTATTTATCTGCCCCTTTTGTCTTTATACTCTACTCACATATTCCATTTGTTAGCAGAGGCATGTTTTAGAATTACAGAAAATAGTTCAGAGGTAAGTTAT
>LPNX010113799.1:47662-82397 GCA_001517045.1 Pseudotsuga menziesii
ACTGGTAAGAACGGAGGATATTTCAAAGAAGTAAGAATTATGTCACCGTATCAGGCACGGTATCCAGTATTGTCGACATATATTCTGGGTTGCAGGCATCTTTTACTTTCTAATGTCGTATATAATGTCTGATCGTCGTATGCCAGATCCTCTGGAACTCTAAAAACTCTCCATACCAAAAGGAAGGCGGGAGCTAATTTATCGTAACCTTTCCGGCTTACAGTTGGGGAGGGAAATCTTTAAAATGCTTTTCTCTTTTGCTTTAATGGCACCTATTACTGAGACATTGGTGTACAAAGATTTGACACTCCTTTCATGTCAGGTCCTGTACTAAACACAACAAAGAGCAAGATTCTCTGCTGTAATCTATATTAAAATCTTGTGTGTACATGGAATGACTTCACTGTCTATTGATGATAATCTAAATACAACCAGGGTTGGATTTCTTAGGTGAGACACACAAGGCCACAGTAAACTTGAGTTACTGTGCAGTAAGATTTTTATTATTATTATTATACTTTTGGGGTGTTACATAATGCCATAATGCCTTTGGGAAATCCCACCTTTTAACTTCCACCAAAATAGGTGGGACAAGATATCACTTTTTGGTGGACACACATTTTACAGATTTCTAAGGCGACACTTTTACGTGGAAAGACACCCACTTGACTTCGAGGTTGACTTCCAAGGCTTTTACCCAACATTACATTGGGTTGTTTCTTTGAAGCCCATGCCACAACACCTGTACCAAAATTAAATGTGTAACTAGATGTGTTTTTCTTGTCATGTGTTCCTTTTCCATTGTCACTATTAGTGTATCCAATGAGTTTGAAATTTAATGAGGTTGAATACATAATGCCAAGGTCCCTTCTTCCATTTACATACCTCTAAATTATGTTACTTATTTTCCAATGAGATTATTTTGGTGAATCCATGAATCTTCAAATTAGACTTACTCCATATATGATTTCTGGTCTTGTCACAGTTAAATACACAAGGCTACCAACAATCCTTTTAATTATTGTAGGATCTACAATTGATCCATCATCATCCTTGCTCGATTTTAAACCTTTTATTACTGGAGTTGGGGCTTTCTCATTAACTTTCCTGTACAACGTAGGTTCATTTTCACTTCTGCGTAATCCATTTTGGGTGAGGTAGTAATCAATGCGACTGTACCAAGATATAGGGAGTTGCCTCAAACCATAGAGTTCCTTTTTCATCATGTATACTTTGTGTTCTTGTCATGGAATTTAATAGCCTTGTGAGTGTTCCACATGCACTTCCTCTTCAAGATAGACATTCAAAACGTCTGATTTAACATACATTTGATTAACATGCCATTTGTTTTATACATCAATGGCCGGAACCGTTTTGACTGTATCCATATGTGCTACACATGCAAAAGTTTCATTGAATTCTATGTCAAGTTGTTGTGTGAACCCTCTTATGACCATTCTTTCCTTTTGCTTTTGTACATTCCCATCATCATCTTGCTTTGTCTCATAAATCCATTTGACACTAATTACATTCTTATCTTCTCGTAGATCTACCAGCTCCCATGTCTGGTCCTTCTCAATGCATTCTATTTCTAGATCCATGGCTTGTGCCCGTCCATATTCTTTGACAACTTCCTCATATGTTAGAGGATCATCTATTTGAGAAATTAATGCAAAAAAAAAGAGAATGAATTTGTTGTACTATCTTCATATATCTCACGTAGACTTCTCGTCTTTATTGGATTTGTTGATGCTGAACTTGATGAACTTCTTGATGAAGTTTGTTTTCCACTTGGTGTGCTTGTTGGCATAGCTTGGGATATTATTTGTGTCGACGTTCCTTGTGCTAGAACATGCCGCGGTGTCCTAGGAGTTGACGTTGCTGCGACAATATGACTTACATGTGCTATTTGAACTATCTCCTGTGTCATGTCATCATACTCGATAGTAGACACAATTTTGACATTCTTCTCGATGGTTTCCATCCCATGATTCATTCTCAACAAATTGAACATCGCGACTAATGATTACTTTCATTTCTATAGGGTCATATAACTTGTATGCTTTTCTGTCTTTATAGTAACCAACAAAAATACATTTATGTCCCTTCTTGTCTAGTTTCTTTCTCAACTCATCTCGAACATGAGCATATGCGACACAACCAAAAACTTTTAAATGAGAAACATTGTGATTTATACTTTTCCATGCTTCTTGATCGAATTTGTTCTTCACACTCTTTGTTGGACACTTGTTCCTAATATATACAACACTTGTGACTACTCCAACCCAGTATTCATTTGGAAAATGCCTAGCTTCCATTATGTTGTGTGCCATCTCCATAATAGTTATGTTCTTTCTTTATGCAACATCGTTCTCCTAAGATGAATACCACACAATCAAGTGCTTGTGTATTCTATGAGTCTTGCAAAAATTTAAGAAGTCATTCAAGACATATTCATTGCCTTTCTCCATCCTTATAATTTTGATATTGTATCCAGTTTGGTTCTTCACGAGCACCTTGAAAGGATGAAAACATCCAAGTGCATCATATTTATTTTTTTTAAAATATACCTATGTTTTTCTTATGAATTCATCAATAAAAGTAAGGAAATAATTGCATCCTCCCATGGATGGTGTCTTCATTAATCAAAAAATATCATAGTGCACAATCTCAAGTGGTGCTCATGATCTATATGACTTTCCGACTAGGAAATTCTCTCTATGCTTCCTGCCAAAAATGAAACCTTCACAAACTCTCTCTGGCTTTTCAATCAATGGCAATCCTTTCACCATATTATTCGTGTGTAGTAGCTTCAACCCACATAAATTCATATGTCCAAATGCAAAATGCTGCAGCTACGACTCACCCTGAACCTTTGATTGAAATGCTGCTTGAATTTGAGTGATGTCCTTTTCTTCCTTGTCGTGATGCTTTTCTACTTCTTTACTTTCTTGCTTGAATGCATCTCCTGTATTTTCCTTTTCTTTAATGTCTTGCATTATTATAAAAGGAAACAAGTGATTGCTTTTCATTGGTACTTTTTCTATCAGCTAGGTTCTTGGATGCAAGTATTTAATCACAAAATGATTGTCTTACATGTAGACTCTATAATATTTTTGTATCAATTGTCCAATGGTCAACAAATTGTGTTTCAAACCTTCAATATAAGAGACATCATGAATAATATTTCACTCCCCTTATTTATTTAGAATACAAACAATACATTTTCCCAAAATCGTGACTTGGACAGTATTTCCAAGTGTGACATCAGTTTGAACTGATCTATCTAGACTCTAAAATAAATTTAAATTACAAGTCATATGATTGCTACATCTTGAATCTAAGTACCATATGTCACATGGAATTTCTTGGACATCATTGCTACAATTGGGAATGTGCATGCCAACAATGTTGTGCTTGATGAAGTGTTGGTATTGCTCGACCCGTTTTGGCTTTCCTGTTCTTATTTATACTACTTGTTCCAACATTCATATGCATGGTGACAAAATTTATTGTAGTAATGACATTTTATTTTTGACCTATGAAAACTGTGACCACTTGGATTACCGTTATATGTTTTTCCTCTACTAGAAACATTTACGGGGTTGTTGTTGCATCCCCCTCTCGAAAAAATTCTTCCTCTACCTCTAGAGTTCTATGTTCCCCTTCCTCTTCCATGTCTTATGGATAACTATGTTGTAAATGCACCTTCTAATGATGTGTTTGATAAATTGATTCTATGTTCATGATTTATGAGTGAGGATTGTGACTCATAATGGTAAACTGAGATAGGTCTTTGTTTTCTTCCAAGGTTAGAACCAAGGATTCAAACTTCGAGTGAAGAATTACTAAGAATTTTCTTAACAATCCCTTTTTCTGCTATATTTTCTCCATGATATTTGAGTTGATTTATCAAACCAATGACTCTATTGTAAAATCATTCAACTGACTTTGTATCTTTCATTGACAGTGGCATTGAAACACTCTTCTAAGAATATGCAATCTATAATTCTTTACCTTGTCCAAGATTTGATAGGAGGTTTCCAATAAATCCCATGCTTGCTTAGTGGTATTTGAAGTTGCTACTCTTCGGAGTATGCTTTCATGCATGGCTTGGTGTATGTAGAACATAGGCTTTCCATCTTTCTTCCTTTTTTCCCTCAGGGCATCCTTCTCATCTTGTGTGAGATTATTATATGTCGCTTGATCTTATGATTTTGTATATCCATTTTGCACTATTCCCCATACATCTTTACCTCTAAACAAATCCTTCATTTTTAGAGACCAACGCTCATAACTTTTACCTGAGAAAATTGGAGTTTGTAAACTCAACATGTGTGCTCCACAAGTGGAAGCCAATTTTTTAATTTTTATTTTCCTTAGGTAATTACTTTTTTCCTTTTAGGACAAGTTCTTTTTATGATAGTATAATCAAAACCCATTCCCATGCTTATGTAATAATATTTAATCATTTTGGTTAAATTCCTAGGCCCTACACTAACTAGTTATCCACTTGGTTCCTTATGGTCAAACATGCCAAAAATTCCTACACGAGTGCTTTATAAATATTCTAGATACGATTTTGAAAACCCATCAAACTACCTAGTTTAGTAAGTTCACATTCTTTCCTTATCAAGAATTAGACTTTTTTCGGCAACTTTTAAGGCAAAAGGTAAGGCTAGGCTTAAGGAAATTGTGTTTTTTTTGTACAACTCACCCTCGATATTTTTCTCTTCCAAAAGCATTAGTTTATCCACTTTCCTTCACTTATAAGCTAATACACTTTATTCATCCCATCGGCGTGACCTTATTGACATATTTGGAAAGTATTCTATGCACCTAAGGGGGAATTTGACTTTTTAGTAAGCCTGCTTTTGTGTTGATTCAAATATCCTCCTTATGCATTCAAATATATGATGTAATTAGATATTTGGATAGCCTATGAATTCATGAGGTTGGATGAGATAAAATTATTCAATAGAATTTTGTGTTATGCTCCATATACTGTCTCCAAATTGACTGAATCTATGCATGTTTTACAAGCAATTTTGTGATTTCAATTGATCTATGATTGGAATACCATTTCCACATGCTGTTAGATCCTTTGTAGATATTTTTTTGTACTCTTATATTTATTTTTCATGATCGATGACACTCTTAGGAACAACATTCTGATTGTGCAAGGGCGCAGTTGCTGAATAAATGGATCAATCTCATGATATCATCTTGAATCCATTCAACTACTTCGAATGGAAGACACAGATGGAGATTTTGATGAGGGGTAAGCGAATATTCAGAGATACCATGGAAATTGAGGCTGATACCAAGATAACAGAAGAGAAGATCAAGTGGCACAACAAGAGGGATGACGTGTATGTTCTCTTGTGTCTCATCATTTCGAGAGACCTTCTTTTCCATCTTGATGGATTGACATCACCAAATTAAGTATGGGAGAATATTAGAACTTTCTTTGTCTAGATATATGAAATGAGGGGAAATAAACTAAAAAATGATTTGATCTCACTCATTCCAAGCAATTTCGAGTCCTTACAAGTCTATTTCTGCAAGTTAAAAACCCTTGTTTTGCAGTTGAAACAGTGTGGTATTGAAAATAAAGATGAAAAACTGGTTTCAACCATGCTTTCAAAACTTGGCCCTCACTATTCAATATTGGTATCAACTTTCCATGCCTCTAAGTTGACTGTTTGAACCTGGAATATTCCTTCACTAGCAGATTTCATGAAATCCTTGAATCATGAGTAAGATAAGTTGGTAATTATGGGCACCATCAAACCTTCCAAAGATCAGTATTTGGTTTCTGAATATTCAAATGTGGATTCTAAAGGAAATAAGAAGGCTAAGAATCCTCTTGATCAAAAGGGAGACAAGTCCAAGTCTCATGAGGATTCCTCAAACTCCAAGAATAAGAAATCGCAAAAGAAGAAAGGTAAAGGTGAAATCAGCAAGTGCACATATTCTGGTAAGGGATTTCATCCTAAGAGATCTTGCATGAAGAAACAAAAAAATATCTTGACTCAACTGCTGTAAAAGCACAAAATATCTATTCTTGAAGGCATAACGAAGAAGGAAGGAGGATCAAGTTCTGAAGAAAAGTAGAGAGCTCATGCCCTTGCTACAAGCACTATGAAATATCCCTCCTTTATCATTGATTCTAGAGCTTCAAGGCACATGGTTTCAATAAGGGAGGCCTTCTCCTCTTTTAATGATTGGAATGGTCCAAATATTTTGTTGGGAGATAACTCTGAAACTAAAAGTGTAACATGCCCATGTAACCTAAATATATCTTTGGGGTACGTGCTACAAAAAGAAATATTTCATTGAATCAATTTGTCTTGCTCCTTGCTTAAGGACTCAGAAAAAGAATCTAAGGAAGGAACCTTCCAATTAGGAAATACTTCCCGCTTGGAATGAAATATGGAAACAAATACACAATACTCAGGACCTAGTTTGCTGAGTATGGAAAGGACATTCTACTCATCCTTCCGCTCTATTCAACACTGTGTGCATTGGATTACTAGAGACTTGAATTTAGTAAAGAATTGCTCAATGGTATCGAAACCGCTGGGATGTAAAGATACCAACTTATTCTCCAGAATGTGTCCCCGAATCTCATCTTGTTTGTTAAACAAGATATCAAGCTTCTCCCACACTTCTCTGGGAGTCCTCAATCTTTCTAGGTGCATCAGAATGATTCATAAACTTGTTTTGCTCTACCCGCTGATGAGGCTCAAGATCCCATCCATGTATGATCATGTGGTAGCCATGCTTGCGCAAAGCCAGCTGTATATTAATCCTCCTATAAAGATAATTGGAATTTGTGAGGATCCATGGTTCAAAAGTTTGAGAACTCATAATTTCTTCAGTTGGAAGTACTACAAAACTTCACACAAGCTACATAGAACCTGTCAATTTCATTGCAATAACACACTAAAACATATGAACTGTTAAAATCATGATTTTTCTCCCAACATGAACATGTTTTCAGGGTCCTTCACGCCCTCTCCACTGCTCTCAATAAATCCAGAGCTAGCAAATCATCATATGGGACTTATGTGGAAACCCAACTGCTTTTGGTGTTCGATGGGGAGAAACAAGCATGAAACCTGCCTAAGAAAGCTCTGATACCATATTATAATTTGAATTCTATTTAGATATTCAAGTAGAGATTTCTAATCATGTTTGCAGTAAATGGAGAATGAAGATACAAAATGAACAAAATAAACCACATAGGAAACAAATGAGTATTGCTCAGGAATTTACAGTATCATTCACAATTGATAATATCTGGTGTTACAATAGTTTACATAGGAAAGAATTCGAATCCATGGGATATGAATTCGAATCTCCCAAGTGGATTTGCTATATCTAACTAAATCTCTAACTCATAATCTCTCAATTGATATTGGAGTCCAAAATCAACTCCTAGATGTCCAACCAACTCAAACAAACAGTGACAACTCTTGTGCCCACTATATGCTAGTTAATTAAAGCTTAACATGCAGACTGCTAAACATAAATTATCAACCCGAGGATGTCTTTTATTTCAAAGCTATCGTGCAAGATATATGCAAGCACAATTTCTACCTACCACTGTTGATCTATTGGTATGCAATCGAAACTATTTGTAAACTAGGTCACAACTTCTTGAAAGTAAATCAATACTCAAACCTATTCATAAATCCAAACTGTAAATCTAATCACACTTCAATAGAATCAATTCTTATGAAACAAGATCTAAGTACATAAACCTAGGAGCAATGTTAAGTTGGCCAACGATCTATCAAGATGAATTAACAAGAAAACAACCTATGATAAATCTAATGAAAGCATGAACTAAATAATAAAAACAACTATGATCAATCTAATGCATGAAAGCATGAATTAACAAATAACAAATCTACAAAATAAAACACCTAAAATCAGTACTACTAGCATATGCTCAGGGAAGAGGGCCCTTCCTCCACTGAGCAGAGCTGGATCTCCACAATGAAAGTCTACAACTCCAGAATTAAGAAATTGCCAACATGTATTATCAAAATGAAAGTATTACAATGGATCTGGATGAAATCCTACATCATAACATTGTTTTCTCTCATATTCCTGAATCTCCCTTCTCAATGATATTGATTACATATTTATAAATAAAATTATCTCATGGAAATGAGGAACTGAACCCCCAACTTATGATCTATAATAGCTGAAACACAGCCATAACTGCTCGCAACTTTGGAATCGATCGCAACAGTAAATCTCAAATATACCCTCTCTAAGAACCACCTGCATATCGCAAGTTGTGGATTTGTTTGGATATTTCCTCGGTATTCAAGTAAATGAGGATGTTACGCACAAAACCCATGTCTCGGAGTTTTGATATTCATTTCCATCTGCCTGAAAATCAAGACACGAATCAAGGTGTTCTTATGTGGCATGCATTTTCGGTTAAGGCTGTAACAGGTGGCTATGAGCAACCTGTATGTGACAAATCACTCCACAAACCATAATTAGTAAAATTATACATAATAGTCATTAATTCATCAAAGTTAAAGGAAAATAATCATTATTAACAACTTAAAACATCAATGGAAGTGGCATGCTGTTTTGCACACAGCTACAACAAATGGATGGAAAATGGAATGATAACTGGGCAATAATGGTAAGAAAATAGATGAAAGATATGTCGATAAGTGATGGAAAAATGGACAAGTCCAGGCCCAACATCTCCCTCAAACTGAACTTGTTGCATTTCCTCATGCAACCCAATACCTGTGTAAAATATAACTAGAAAAACCCATTCACTTGTTCCTTCATTTTACCATTCACATAGCTGCAGCTAGAAGAAATAGAGACTTTAATAGAAGATGGTAGAGTCACTTAGCGGAGGATTTAGCAAAAAATTTGGCGGATTCACAGCTCTTTAGTAGAAATTTAGCGGAGTCACAGCTTATTTTAGTAGAGAATTTGGCAAAGGTTTTAGTGAAGATTTTGGCAGAGTTGCAACCCAAATAATGCTAAATTTAGTGGTGAATTTGGCGGATTCGCAGCTGAACGGAGTTGCTGCTGAACGAAATGAAAAACGGAGTTACAGCTGAACGGAACGGAAAACGAAGTTGTAGCTAAACGAAATGGGAAACATAGTTGTAGCTAATGGAACAAAAAATGGAGTTGCAACTAATGGAACGGAAAACGGGAAATGGAGTTGCAGCTAATGGAACGGAAAACGGAGTTGCAGCTGAAAGGAACGGAAAACAGAGTTGCAGCTAACAGAATGGAAAATGGGAAACAGAGTTGCAGCTAACAGAATGGAAAATTGGAAACGGAGTTGCAGCTAACGGAACGAAAAACGGAGTCGCAGCTAAACGAAACAAGAAAATGACAATATTTTATGGTGTTGCATCGTTTTGAACAAAAAACTTCCGAATTCATTTTCTCCCAAACAACGAACTAGGTTGGGCTAAAATTTTGCAAGCGAGTAACTACCATTCTATTTCATCTCCATGCCAAAAATTAGACAAACCCACATCACGAATTTTGAGAAAAATGAAAATTGGATGTAAGTGATTAAGACCATTTTCTCAAAAACCATACATTGGATTGGGATGAAAATTGTCAATATTGTTTATCTTACTAGTATACACTTCCTGTACAAAAATCAAGAGAATCCAACTAACCAATTGAAAGATATGCCCATTTCAATTTCTGCACTTTTGTAGAAACTTCCTGAACCAATATTTCACAAACAACAAACTGGGTTGAGCTGAAATTTTGCAAGCAAGTAAATACCATTATAATGCATCTCCACACCAAAAATTAGATAAAATAACATCACGGATTTTGAGAAAAATGTGAATTGGCTGTAGGTGATGATGGTCATTTTTTCGAAAACCGTGCATTAGATTGAGCTGAAACGTGCGACATTTTTTCCCGTAATGTTATGCATTCTTTGTCCAAATTTCATGAGGATCCAATGCATGTTTTGTGAGATATTCTCAATTCAAATTCAACATTTTATGTGGATGAAGATGAATAAGTGTGTTGCAGCTAAACTTGTTCAACCAATATTTCACAAAATACAAACTAGTTTGGGCTACAACTTTGAGGTATTGTTCCTATTACCTTGGTTCATCTACTCACCAAATTTCACGAAGACCCAGATCACCTTTTGGGAGATATGCCCACTTCAATTTCTGCCCTTTTGCACGCTGTAAATGAGCAACAATCAGTATGCACAAACAATGTCAAAAACCGCTCCCCTAAACTGAATATGTTGCATGTTCTCATGCAAAATAAGAGTTGTAATCTTAGTTGTAAACAACCATCTCCCCCAAACTGAGTATATACATCATGTACTCATGCTTTGATGAGACTCTTCAAGGTAGAAAACAAGTTTTGATCTGCACATCAATCCTCCACACTGTTATAAAATTTATTACTGATAAAGATGACCATTTTTCAATTGTTGTGTATGGTAGGACTTCTTAAAAGTAGTTCAAGAGATCCTCTCAATCATTTCCATGCTCATAAAAATAGTAATGACAACATATAGCACCAAAAAGGCAATTACAGCAAGCACCTTGTAATCATGAAATCTCATGTCCCAAAAAAAAACTTGGTTTGATGCCATGTAAATATAAGCATGTTTTCCCAAAGGCTAGTCTGTCTTTCATTATTCTCGAAATATTTTCATAGTGACAACAACATCTCTCTTCTAGGGATGATTTTAAGGAACCATACTTATTTAAAAGTGTATAATTGTTGGCGAATATTACCAATTCTTAAAACGCCAACTATAAAATGTTTGACGATATTTTTTGAAAAATATTTTAACTCCCAAGGATTTCATACTGTTTATATAATAATTTGGTGATTTTTAGGGTGAAAAACGGTTACCCCATCAAAATTGGGCGAAACAGGGCTTCAAAAAATGCAAAATGGCGAATCTTTTCTTGGAGAAAAACCCCTACAAATAGTGGGCTAAATTTCACCCCTAAAATTATCCTTGCTCTCTTCCATTATGAATCATAATATCAAATATGCAAGGACCATGATGACAATTGTAAGGCAATGTGGGCATTACTAGATAATGAAACTCATACCTCTGAATGCATTCTCTGTTATATGGAAGCATAGAATTATACCACTGTAAGTTCTCGAGAAGCAACAAAAATGCCTTGTGTTCCTACAGCTGGTTCTTGTGTGATAGCAGTAGATCATTTTTTCAATGGTTTTATAGGCTTCTTGAGATAAATAATGAATTCAGAAAACTCCCCAATCATTTTTGCGTGTACTTCAAGAGAACATTTTTAATGGGAAAACAATTTGCAATCCTTGAATATGGTCATGAACTTGCTGCAAATTATTACAGGACTACCTTTTAAACTCAATGCAAAGCATGCCCTCATGCATCATTTCTTCAATTTGCATCCATAGAGGATTTGTAGTTCCCACATGCATAAAAAAAAATCCCAAAGCTGGAAAGAACAACCTTCAAGCAACAGATTTATTTCTTCTCATTGTTGGTTTTTATGTGGCAGTAGCAATGATTCTTTTCTTACTGTTGGTTCTTATGTGGCAGCAACAAAACTTCCTATTGCTGGTTCTTGTGTGACAACAATAAGGTATCCTTTGATTATTTTCATGCTTGGTCAGTTGGGTTGGTGAGATGTTGTGTAGGACTTTGAAGTGGATGTGCATGAATGATGAAGTGTTAGAATTGAGTGGGAAATGATGAAAATGGATGGACATAAAATGCTATATAGATAATGGAAATGGCTAAGGCTTAGTGGTTCTTCATGACATTTCCCTAAATCTTTAATAAATTAAAAACTCATGCTATTTTACCTCAAGTTTTACCTCCATGGAAGCCTTGGTTGACATGAATGGACTGGTGTATGCTGGAGCTATGTAGGTCGATCTGATGTTGAGACATATGTATATGAGAGCTAAAACTGGATGAGACTAAATTTGATCCATGATGTTGTGCTAGTTGCATGTAATACTACTGCTGAGACAATTGATGAGGTGAAATTCTACCATAGAAGCAGAAAGCTCATTCTCTTATTCTGAAAACCAACTGCTGAAATGAAAATGGAAAGGAGTTGCAAAACTACTGAGCAAATGATGCTGCAAGTCATTGTTGAAACCATTAGATCACATAATATTCAACTGCTACAAACTGAGGTACATTTCTTACCATGCGAATGAATGTGTTGAAGTCGAGCATGGAAAGAAATCATTGGATTACCCTCCATTAATGTATGCCATTAACCAATGTGAAGAAACTCACCTTTGATGATAGTGAGCTCTAAAGTACCTTAGTGCATCTTGACAGGTACGAATGGATGTGCTGGAGTCGAGTTACCTACAAGATTTGTCAATCAAGAGGTATTAATGAATCCCCATGATGAACAGCAAGGAAATATGCCATTGATTCATGCAGATACAAGGGCACTATAAAACTCTAATCTTGATCCCAGATGATGTGTCGGAGTCAATGGGACAAGACCATTGGAAGGTGGACCTTAATGAATTCCACATCATCCAATACGAGGACAAAATAAATGATTGTGAAGAATCATAGTGAAAAATAGAAGCAACATGAAACTCAGGAGTGGAAAGTATATGTGAAGTCATGATGTAGTAGTGATGAGAAATAAAATGGTTATGGTATCTACATAAGCAGTGGAAAATGGGACTTCGACATGAATGAATTTTTAGAGTTTTGAAATGAGGAGGGTGAATGAATTCTACCATAGGGCAATTGGATTCTTGAAGGGTTTTTTTTTCAGCAACAATTGGTATGACAGGTGTCTAAAAATGATTCTTGGCATGTAGCAATGGGAATTGACTTACTGAACATTGGTATGGTTTGCACATCAATCTATCCATTTTTTTTATGTGCTCAATCCATTTAAAAATTGATAAAAAGTCTTCAAGAGTTACTCATGCATGCATTGACCTTCTTCTTCCACGGACCTGCAAAAACCTAGCACTTGCCATCAAAAAAATATGAGATGATGGAAGAAGAGAGATGATTGGTCTCTCTTCACCAAACACTTATGAAAAAAACAACAAGCAGTTACTTATAAAAAAAAATCCAAAGAAAAATGAACAAATCAAAATCCATTTTATACCTGCACGGGAGCAATGTCCATCTAGACTCACCAACAGTATTCTGCTCATAGCTTCTTCATTCCTTGTCCAATTTGAGGGATTACGAAGCCAAATGAAAGTAAATTCATAGGTCTATTTCCATTATAAATAAGTTTTTAAAATTCTATGTAATTATTTTCCAAATCACTCAGTAACAGCCTGCATGACAAGGTATTTTTTCGAATCCTCGACCTGACCAGCAGTCACGGTTTTAGACTTAACGTTTTCGTTTGATAAAGGATTGATGTGATTCCAATTGGAGATGAATTATATTAATGTAGGTATCTCAATTATAAATATGTTTTGAATCCAACAACAATTTATGGGTCAAATAAGCCAATGAACAGTCTAGAAAATAGAGTTTTAGGAATGCAGATTTGTGATAGGAAGTCAGTATTTTGGTCATAACATTTGCATACAATATCAGAATGGAGTGATTCAAATTGATTTCTAAACTAAATTTATAGAGGAATATACCAATGAAACAAGTTTTCAAGATATGTCCAATAAGGCATATAAAATTGACTGTCCCAGCTATGTTCCTAACCTGTTAGCTTGACACCCTATTAGTATTTTGGCCATAAAATATTCGTTTGACACCGAATCGTAAAAATTCAAATTGTTTGGAAACTATATTCGAAGGGTTACTTGGGATGTAAACAGGTTTTAAAAATATGTCCATTTGGTATCCCAAAAATGGACTGTCCTAACTGTGTTCTAGTAAAATTTTCAAGCCAAAATGTCACCAAAAATTTAATAAATAAAATTTGACCACAAAAAGTGATTGAAATAGGTGTGAATGTTTTTAATGATGTAAATTTAAATATAACACACATCCATACCAAAAATTTCAAACATTGAGCACCTAGATTGACTTACACGGTCTGCTGCAGCTGCAGCTACAACTCTTTAAAAAAATGACATAATGTTGAAATAAAGCATGTGTATTTTTATGGAAAATAAAAACTAAATACATATCATGATGTGCAACACACACATATCTCAAACTCATAAATTTTTACCTGTAGCACAGTCACACCTGGGTGTTGCAGCTCACTGTCACAGCTAGTGTTGCAGCTCATTGTCGCAGCTGAAAGTAATCAGTCACAGCTAGGTGTTGCATCTCATTGTCATAGCTGGGTGTTGCAGCTAACAAATTCATGCCAAATTTCAAGCTTGAGGGGTTCCATAATCATTGACTCATTGGATCCTTCATTCGCCTTCCCTAATTACTGTAATTTTGTTTTCATGATATTTTTATTTTTATTTGTAACAAATAGAGACATATTGAAATTGGGAAATTGATGACAAAAAAAAATGACTTAGGCATTTTGTTCAAATAGTCAACAATTCCAAAGCATTCATGAAAACATCTCATACCCATTCCTTATCTTTCTACTTTCTGATCTTCTAGATCATAACAAGGCGCAAGAAGAGAGCATACTTATTCAAAAATAAAAAAACTTAAAAAAAACGAAAGCATGGTTTTATTCTATTATTCTATCCTACCTTATTCTACTTGAAAATATAAAAATTGTTCAAGTGTATGCATATTTCCAATGGAGCCATTTTTGAAGAAGTGACTCAAGTATGCTCATACTCCCAACAGAAAAATATAAATTTATGAATGCTATGGTATGAGAGATCAAATTCCCTTGAAATGATGGTGCCAATAATTGGTGAAGTATGGAATGATGCTGTAGAACAATGACAGATTGAAACCAAGCTTCAATATTGTCTTTGTTCCCTTGATTGCTCATGGATGTTACACCGTGAAGATCCTTATTAAACTGATCTTCCTCAATGCATAAGAATTTCAGATCTAATGATGTGAATGATACTTTTGGTTCCAATGGTTGTTCTCCATTGAATATTACGTGTGTCTTATTGATCTTGTCTGCTTGCTTATAAGGACTAGAAGAAACTCCATCTACAAAACTTGGATTTAAAACATGTTCAGGCCTTGTATGGATTTGCTGCAACAATGCATGTCCTTTTTTCAGCGATGTAGGTGAGGTAGAACAAGAGGGAAATGTAGGAACATTTTGCAGTTCATCATTGTAAGCATACTGTACTTCTTTATTATGGTTAGGGTGGAGGGTGGATTGGAGAGGAAATTGTGTTGGATACCAAGGAGTTTGATGAGAAAATAGATGTGGGTGATGTAGATGATTGATTTGTGAGGTTGATATTGAAGGACCAACTTGTGTTGCAACATGAGGGAGAGTGGCCATATGATCATAAGATAGGCCATTCCAACCTTGTGGGTAAGGTAGGTAAGAGTTAAATTGAGGCTGCAATAGCTGCCATGGTGGAAGAGTATTCAATGATTGAGTATGAGAGTAAGGAAATGGAGGGATAGAATTTTGAACCATACATGCAGGCCATGGTTGACATGACTGTTGTAATGAGTTGGCTGCAGCTCCCAGATCTTTTTGATATGTTCCTTTTGATCCAAGGTATGGAGGGGCAACAATCAATGGAATGCTTCAAGTCACATATACCACAACTTTCAAGACTATCCAAAGGGAAATCCCTTGATTCTCTTATTTTCTCCTGCTTTTTCTTATTCTGCAAAATAGCCAATTATGAATTTAGTGAATTATTGATATCACCATTAGAATTTTCAAATAAATTACTGATTTTAGCTCGTAAAACTCTTGTTTTTGCAGCAGATTTCAAAAATAGAGATAAAAGTTCCTTAGAATTCTTACCAGTATTGAAGTTTCCTCTTGAATACCTTCTACATAAATCACAAATATCATCATATGCTAACTTAAATACATTACATGTTCCCATCAGATTCAATATTTCTAAACATTCAGCTTGGATTCCCTTGAGTAGAAGTGTTTTTAAGATTTCCTTCCCCGGTTTCCTCTATTTAGATCTTTGGAGATTATATTGAAATCATTCTATGTATTCCTCTAGACTCTCTTCTTCTCCTTGTGTCATTTCAAAAATGCTTTTATTGACCATGCAATAATCTTGGTACCTTTTGAAGAATACATGTTTCATGTCTTCGCAAGTTTGTATACAATTCCCAGTGAGGCTCATGAACCATCGGAGGGATGTTCCTTTTAGATTAAGGGGAAACACATTCAACTTTATATCATTAGCACAATAACCATATCCTCTACAAAGTACTTCAAATTGAAATAAAAATACATCAGGGTCTCTATTTTCCAAACTGTGAAAATTTGGTAGAGCATGTGGGGGAATTCTTTTTGTTGGTGCCACTCCTCTTGAATCTCTGATGGGAAATTTGAAGGTAACAACTTCTGCATATTTCTTACCTACCATCTCTTGATTAGATTCTTTATGTGCTATCTTGAGGCTCCTCCTTCGAATGTTCCTGTCAACTTGTTAGTAGAATGGGTGGTGCTTACAACACCACTAAGGGGAATGATAAGATTTATGCTCCAAAAATTGAAAATGAAATAAAACTAAATGTAAAGGAAAAAAAATTCACCCTCAAAATAAATTCAATAAACTGAAATGTAATCATGCAACCTACATCCCCTACTTTAACAATGCATCTACAAAACAATGTTATATGTACTTTTGCACAATTAATAACTTCCCGAGCAACAACGCCAAAATGTTGTGCCCACTATATGCTAGTTAATTAAAACTTAACATGCAGAGTGCTAAACATAAATTATCAACTCGAGGAAGTCTTTTATTTCAAATCTATCGTGCAAGATATATGCAAGCACAATTTCTACCTGCCACTGTTGATCTATTGGTATGCAATCAAAACTATTTGTAAACTAGGTCACAACTTCTTGAAAGTAAATCCAAACTGTAAATCTAATCACACTTCAACATAATTAATTCTTATGAAACAAGATCTAAGTACATAAACCTCGAAGCAATGCTAAGTTGTCCAACAATCTATCAAGATGAATTAACAAGAAAAAAACCTATGATAAATCTAATGAAAGCATGAACTAAATAATAAAAACAACTATGATCAATCTAATGCATGAAAGCATGAATTAACAAATAACAGATCTACAAAATAAAACACGTACAATCAACACTACCGGCATCTGCTCAGGGAAGAGGGCCCTTCCTCCACTGAGCAGAGCTGGATCTCCACAATGAAAGTCTACAACTCCAGAATTAAGAAACTACCAGCATGTATTATTAGAATGAAAGTATTACAATGGATCTGGATCAAATCCTACATCATAACATTGTTTTCTCTCATAATCCTGAATCTCCCTTCTCACTGAGATTGATTACATATTTATAAATAAAATTATCTCATGGAAATGAGGAACTGAACCCCCAACTTGTGATCTGTAACAACTGAAATACAACCATAACTGCTGGCAACTTTGGAACCGGCCGCAACAACAAATATGGAAAATAACCTCTCGAATAACCACCTGCATGTCGCAAACTGTGGCTTTGTTTGGATATTTCCCCACGATTTAGGTAAACGAGGATGCTACGCACAAAAACCATGTCTCTAATTTTTGAGATTCATTTCCATCTACCACAAATCAAGACACAAATCAAGGTGTTCTTATGTGGCATGCATTTTTTGTTAAGGCTGTAATAGCTGGCTATGAGCATCTTGTACATGTCAAATCACTCCACAAACCATCATTAGTAAAATTATGCATAATAGTCTTTAATTCATCAAAGATACAGGAAAATAATCATTATTAACCCCTTAAAACATCAATGGAAGTAACATGCTATTTTACGCACAGCTACAATAAATGGATGGAAAATGGAATGATAAATGGGCAATAATGGTAAGAAAATGGATGAAAGATATGTCGATAAGCGATGGAAAAATGGACAATTCCAGGGCTCAACAACAACTAGTTAACTCAGTGCAATTGAGTGTGGTAGGTGGGAAAATGAACCTACTTCACATGCATCCATGCATTATCCATGCAGGACATGCGCTAGCTAATTGTTTGCGAACTAATTGAAAGTAACTAGGGGATAAATGAGACTAACTAGTACTAACTCCAACTAACTGAAGTAGGTTGGTGACAGGACTCCAAGTGGATCCTAAAATGTAGGGATTGGTCTAGGAGGTGCCCAAACTGATGCATGCACAATAAGTAATTGTTAGCTAACCTCTAACAGTGTTCCCCACACTCAAGTGACTAGTACATGTGGCCCCATTATGTCAAGTCGGCCCAATTGTACTAATCGACCCAATTAATTAATTAAGGTTCCTAAGTTAGGAAAAATTAATCTAATAGACAATATGATCAAAGGAGGATTAATAATCCTAACACTATGTTCAACCCATATAGGTCACAAGTGTTGTAACATTGGCTCTGATACCATATGTAACATAACCATGTACCCTGGATAGTTATTTGAGGTACGTGGTACAAAAAAATTATTTCATTGAACATTCATGTATACCAATTATGTTAGTAACATTGGTTAATTGACTTTACGATCACTTCCAAGAGTACAAGTTTATAAATACAATCATTCCTACACAATATGTAAATGGAGTCTTCTAATGTTTAATAATTAGTGGTTCAATACTTCAATAAAATGGAGGCCTTTCACTCCCCATGTACAACCTATGATTCTTCAATAGTTATATATATATTTTTTCAATTTGAACCCCTATTTATTAGGAATACTTCAATATTGACCAAGCCATAGCTAACCTAAGCAAAGTCATTAAATCTCACTGCCACAAATACCATCAAGTCTCTTTCGGTATAAGATGTCGTACTCTTGGTTACTAGATTCTATTATATACAAGAAACCATTCCCTTTTCTAAACTAACTGCACTAATAATGTATACATGAAAGTATATGATCATTTAATCATACCTAAATTTACCTTATGCTCACGCACCTATTTTAGACTTCCCATACATGAGTATTCATGTTTATATATATATATATATATCCTTGAAACAATAATCAATCTTTGATCAACTGGAGCTCCAAAGATGCATTAGAAGGTTTTTCTTTATTAAAATAGGTATCTTCTCAAACTTATGGCTATATTCATAGTTTAGACATATGAAAATATAATAGTGGTGTGACGGCCCCTTGCGTATAACGATCACTCCTAAACATAAATGTAGGAGATGAAGTATGTGTCTCCTAATTCACTTGTTGAGAAATAAAAAAGGTTAGTTAGATATATTACTTCTGAAAATGAAATAAACCTTAACGCATAAAACATGTACATGCATAATATCATTTCACCATATTGTCTTTAGAGAATTGGTCTAATTCCTTCCCACCATTAGAATAGACACCTTGTAGATACAACTTGTCAAACATGTTAATTCAATATATACACTACGCTATAAAACAATTATTATCTTTAATAGCATATGCTAAATAATAAGTCTGAAACCTGATCAAGTAATTCCATAACCAAAAGTTAAGCAATACAATTTACCATTTAAATATACAAGGCTTAAGGAACTGAAAGCTCGACTTCGACTTTCCTCCCAACCATTGGTTCTATTTCCCATATGTTTTTTCTCCTAGAACCACCCCTCAGCTGGTCGACGAATCCACTAAGGCACAATTATTGTGCATATTCTTCACGAATCATAAGATGATTTAAAAAAGGTCACATTCCCAACCAAAATTGACAAGGTAGGTTTTAATTTTATTATTCCATTTTAAAGAAGATCTATTTTGAAACAATGTAGGATTAATCATGAACCCATAAAATCATTAGTAGTCCCTACACATAACTAGACATCCCCATTCAACATACATTGGGTATATATAAACACGTGTAATGAAATATATACAAGCCCATGCATTTGAATCTATGGATCTATATATTGGATCATATAAATAGGCCCTAAAATTACAGTCAATGCACAACCATTTAAATCATTGAAACACATGCAATGTATCTATGGATCAATACATGTTCAGAATTGTACATAAATGCAAACACATGCTTACTTTCATTCAGATCTAATCAAACGAGGCAGAGTCTTGTTAATGCAAACTCTCAGATTCCTATCTACAGATATTCAAAACTATTTGCAAATGCAAAAACAACATCATGTGCATTCGGAACTACTCAACGCATGAAGAGTTTTATTAATGAAAAATATCAAGTCTCGATCTATACATGTTCAAAAATATTCACAAATTCAAAAAGATGCATGTTCACATGTATTAAGATATATTCAACACGGGAAGATTTTTATTTAAAAATTAACAAATCATATATCTTAGATCCCAATATACACAGGTTCAGAACTATTCACTAATGCAACCCATAAACATAGTTTTATTAACATATTAATGCAAAATCATATATTTCAGATCCTGATCTATAGATGTTCAGAAGTGTTCACCCTTGCAAAACGCAGTCCTGGTTTTATTAACATATTAATGCAACTCATATATCTCAGATATAGAGCTACCCATGTTAATAACTATTCACCAATACATAACATAGGGTCACATGTATTCATATATACTTTACGCATGAAGGGTTTTATTTACATATTAATGCTGATTCATATATCTCAGATCTCGATCTACAGATGTTCAAAACTGTTCACCAATGCAAATACATGTAAATTTTTTTAACATGTTAATGAAAATTTTTATATATCTCAAATCCCTATCTACAGATGTCCAGGAATATTCACCAATGCAAAACATAGGCATAGTTTTTAAAATATCAATGCAAAATTATATATCTCTTAGATCCTGATCTACAACTGTCTAGGATTGTTCACCAATGCAAAACACAAGCAGAGTTTTTAACATATTAATGAAAAATTATATATACCTAAGATCTTGATCTACATATGTCCAAGACTATTCACCAATGCAAAACGGAGGAAGAGTTTTCAACATATTAATGCAAACTTATATATATTGTAGATCCAGATCTATAGATGTCCAGGAATGTTTACAAATGAAAAACGCATGCTCATCTGTATTGAGATCAATTCAACACATGTAGAGTTTCAAACCCAACACATTCAATGTAAAACTTCTACAAGATCATTGATCTATGCAACACATATCTAAAATGAATAACATCGAGTATCATGTATACAATGTTATCTTGCCACTTTTGAAAAACTGATAAGGATTAAAATACATACCTGTCCTATATCAGTCCCATATCTATGTAGATCCTTAGTACGCAGGAAGTTAACGTGTATCGAACAAAAAATTATTAGCTCTTGCTCCATATTTTTCCATTCGATTACACATCCTCCTTTAGTGTCAGTGGAAAACTTAAAACATAACCAATCTTTCTTTATTTCTTCTTTCATAATGCTTTAGAGACCAACATTGACCATGTAAATACTACCATCGACATTCAACAAAAAAGAGAGGATTCTAACTTGCTTCCTTTCGGTACCCTATAGGAAATATGATGATGATTGGTTGCCATGACTAAATTCCCAAGGATTCACTCATTTTTAACCCCTTCCCTAGTGGATTCATCCCCAAGCGTTCTTTAGTAATGCCAAGATTTAAACCCTCTAACCCCATCAATTTCATCTCTAAAATTTATGAAGTTAGAATTGGTACTTCCAGTGGGTTTTACTTACACTTTGTATTTTAGGCCGAGCTTGTAAGGGGATGTTACATAAAGTAAGGGAAAGGGTAGAATAGATATTGACCATGGTTCCTTCAATAATGTTTTGTATGTCCCAGGTCTTACTGCTAATATCTTGTAAATCTATCAGATGAACCACACCGAGTCTCCTAAAAAGTTTATATTTACTCTCAATGTTGTGGAAATATCTGATATTTTGAATAGTAGAGTCATTACTAAAGGATTTGTGGATCATAGTTCGAAAGTGTAAAAGTTATCACATTACATTCCCTTCTCAAACTCCTATGCTCTCCTCACTCATTCTAATTAATCCATCAAGATCTGGCATGATATGTTTAGCCATCTAAATTACATATACCTTTCATCTTTGTGTGACAGAGATATGGTCATAGGGCTTCCCAAGATCATTTTTTCCAAAGGAGTCTGTCAAGGACACACTCTAGGAAAACAAACCGAGAATAAATATGAGAGATTCAGCCATGAGAGAACATTTGCATGCCTTGAAATTATTCATAGTGACATTTATGTTCCTTTTAATCATATTCCCATGAGTGAATGCAAGTATTTCCTAACCTTCATAGATGAATTTTCCAGATACTGTTGGCTTTACTTCCTCAAGCATAAGTCAGAAGTTTTTGACTCTCTTCAAGGGTTTTAAGGCCCAAGTTGAGAACCAGTCTCGAAGAAATTCCAAGTTCCTTAGATATGATAATGATGGTGTGTATTTCAAGCATGATTTTATTCAATATTGTGAAGATGCATGTATCGAGATGAAACACTCTATTCCCTACACACCTCAAAAGAATGGTGTTGCCGAGAGGAATAATAGATCTCTGAAGGAGATGGCCACTTGCATGATGGAGTCTAATACTTTGCCACCAAAGTTTTGAGATGAAGCTATAAAATATGCACCATACATCCAAAATAGGGTAACCCACAAGCATATTTATTGAATCACTTGTTTCAAATCTTGAAGTGGGAACAATTGTGATATGTCTCATTTAAGGATTTTTGGTTCTAGAGCTTGGGCTAGAATTCCACCAAAAAGGAGGAGGCATTTGGAATCCAAAATTAAAGAGTGCATATTTGTTGGTTATTCTAAATATTCCAAATGGTATAAGATGATCAACATGAGCACTCAATGAGTCTTTGTTGAAAGGAGTGTTCAGTTTGAAGAAGAGAATATGCCAACAACAGAAATTATAGAGTCCTATTTACCACCACCAACTCTCAATGTGGGACAAGAGAATAAGAAGGATTATGATTATCATATATCTGATAGTTATTATTTAATTTCAGATCCTAACACACCTACAATACCAAATTCGGCAGCAAAGACCATTCATGCAGCTGGGAAACTAGATGGGAATCCTAGTGATCCTAAAATAACTACATCTTAATTCAAGAGTGCCCTTTCTGTCAAAGATGCCTTATTTTATGAGAAGTGTTATATAATTGTTGAATCATATCCACAAACATATTAATAATAATAATAATAATAATATCCAATATGGAAAACAACCATGGAAGAGGAATACCATTCTCTCCTGAAGAATGAAACATGGGAGCTAGTCAATCTTCCACTAGGGAGAAAGCTAGTCAAGTGAAAATGGGTATTCAAGAAAAAGTTTGTTGTTTATGGATATCCTCTGAAGTATATGGAAATTTTAGTGGCCAATTTATTCTAATAATTCCAAGGAATTGACTATAATTATAAATTTGCACCAATGACAAAGATGGACTCTATAAGACTAGTTTTGGCCTTTGCAGCTTCCAAGCAATGGAGGATGTGAAGAGTGACTTTGTACATGCATATTTCAAAGAAGAGATATATATGAATCATTCATAAGGTTTTTTAATCATCCATATCTTGTGTGTAGGTTGAAAAAATTACTATATGGGATAAAACAAGCTACCAAAGCCTGGAATACTAAGATTGACGACCTTTTGTTATCAGAGAACTATAGTAGATGCAAGTATGATACAAATTTCTATTTGAAGATCATTCATGGCTCAATAACAATAATTATTTTTTATGTGTATGATCTTTTGATCATAGGAAGTTGCATGAAAGAAGTTGCCTCCTTTAACTATGCAATGAACCATGCTTTCTCCATGACATATTTGGGATTGTTGATCCAATTGTTGGGGCTTCAGATTTCTCAAAAATATTTTGGAATGAAATTACATTAGTCCAAGCATGCTTAATACATGCTTAAAAATTTCAACATGAAGGATTACAAGCCAAGCAAGATTCCTTTCCTTTTAGGAGTTAAGCTTGAAGGAGCACATTCCAATCCATTGGTAAACAACACTTTTTACAGGAAACTAGCTAGTTGTCTTATTTATTTGACTCATACTCAACCTGGTATGTCTTATGCAGTGAGTGTGGAATCTAGACATATGGGTGAAACTCATGGCATCCATTAGAGGGTAGAAAAAATAATCTTTCACTTTGTGCAGGGAACAAGGACACATGTGATTCACTATGTTACAAAATATGACTTAGAGTTATTTGGTTTTACTAATTCTGATTGGGAGGGTGATAACGTTGATCAAAAATGAACTCCTGGATATGATTTTTTGCTTTCATATGGGGCGATCAACTGTTAATGTGAAATTAAGAGCTCAATTGCAGTTTCATCTACTGAGGGAGAATATAGCAAAGTTGTGAATGAAGCTACTCAATGTTTGTGGTTGTAGGATATAATTGGAGAGTTTCGAATTGAATCTTAGAATTCCATAGTCATATATTGTGACAACCAACGTACCATTCAAATATCAACTGAGCCAGTATAGAGGTAGTCAACCAAACCCATAGAGATCCATATGCACTACATTAGAGGGCTTGTGAATGATGGAATCATTGCTCTGCTTTATTGTGCATCATCTGAGAAAGTAAAAAACATATTCACCAAGGATTTCTATGAGAAGGAAATTGGAAATATCAAATCACTGATGGGGATATTTTATCATATGATGAATACTAATTGAAGAAAATATTTCACAAAATTTTCTTCATTTCCATGTTTAAGGGAGGATTTTCCCCTTTGTCATTTTGTCTCTTTCCTTTTTTGTATGGACATGCAGTATGTAAAGGGTGACTAATTGTTGTTTCTAGGACCTATATATATGATATATTTCTGATATTTCACATAATTCAGGCTTAAGAGTGGGTTATAGATTAATCAAAACCTATTACCATACTTTGGATATATTATTTAATCATTTTGGTTAAATTCCTAGGTCCTACACTGGCTAGTTGACATCCACTTGGTTCCTTATGGACAAACTTGCTAAAAATGACTACAGGAGTGCTCTGCAAATATTTTGGATAAGATTTTGAAAAACCATCATACTTCTTATTTTAGTAAGTGCACATTCCTACCTTCTCCAAAATTAGATGCCTTTTCAACATCTTTTAAGGCAAAAGGTAAAGCTAGTCTTAATGCAACTGACATGTTTTTTGTACAACTCACCCTCCATATTTATCTCTTCCAAAAGAATTATTTTACCCACTTTAATTCACTTATACATTGATACAATTCATTCACCCCATATGTGACTTTCTTGACATATTTGGAAAGTGTTTTATGCACCTAGGGGGGGATTTTGACTTTTTAGTAAGCTTGCTTATGTGATGATTCAAATAACCTCCTTATGCATTTGAATCTATGATGTAATTATATATTTGGAAAACCTATGACTTCATGATTTTTGCTGAGATAAAATTATTGAATAGAAGTTAGTGTTATGCTCCATATAATGTCTCCAATTTGAGTGAATCTATGCATGTTTTACAAGCAATTTTGTAAGTTCAATTGATCAAGCTTTGGATACAATTTCCACACCTTCCTAAACTTTCTCTCATACCAGATCTTGGGTGACACACATAGCGTGATAATTAATTGAGTTACTATGCATTAAGAATATTTTTTTTAACTTTTGGAGTTGCGACACAATGCCTTTGGGAAACCCCAATTTTTACTTCGACGGGGTAAATTTGACAAAAATACATGCGACGATATTTTACTGTGATAGACAAGACTACAATATGAATCGAATTTCAATTTTTGGTCGACACACTTTTTATGGAATTTTAACCTGACACACTTTTACCTCGAAAGACACCCACTTCACTTCGATGGGATTTTACGGTGATAGGATTTATCTACAAACAACTATTGGTTGTGATCAATTCCCACTTTGACAAGACCAATTTAGGTGGAACTTTATTAAATGATATTTCTTAGTCTATGTACTTATAATCTGAAAAACACTTTTTACCAACTTGTATCCCAGGATAAACCTCGACACAACTATATTGCGACAAGCTCACAATATCATATAATGAAAGTATTTAATTAAGACGTGTGTCGATCACTTTGAGGTAAAATCTCACACTTTTCCGTAGTGAAATATTTTTGGATTCTTTGTGTCTTTCACAAATGGTAAATGTAAACAAAATTCACACAAGTAAATCTGGAGAAGATGTGCGGCATAAATAAGACATGCAGTCAAGCATAAACTATGGAATTATATATTATCATGACACAACAAAAGAACTATAGTCGTAATTACAAACTTGGAAATTTACAAGGATGTTTCACCTTTTACAGAGCTTCAACTCTCAACACATTCCAAACAAAGGAGCTTGAGATTGCAAACTCTTCTAAGAGTTTTTCTTATTCTTCTCCACTACTTCGCACTTTCTCGCTTCTCTTCTCCTCTATGTTTAACAATTTTATTCTTGTTCATATACAAAGAATAAATTTTTCTTCTCTTACAAATGATACCAACTAACATTAAAGACTACAATAAATATCTACCTAAAAACATAACTTCAGAAATACAATTGGACTACTTAATTATTGAGAGATGCGAACTCTTCATCATGTCAGACAGACTAGAAACAATATACTTCTACAAACTTTGTCTATGTCGACTGAGACATGATGTATATCTGGGAGTAATTAATATTTCCAACAAGAATTTGACAACATTTTCAATTCATGAGTCATTTTATGTGCAAAAATAATGTTAAAAACTCCAATAAACTGTCTCAAAGAACTAGCAAACACTTTTCTAGGGTGAAGTTTAGAGGGTTAACTAGTTTTCAAAACATCATATTTTTTTATTAATAGGCTTGTTAAGATATGTATATGCCTATATAAGTGGCATGGCTGTTATTATATATGTAATAACATAAAATTAAACTTTCTCATTTGATTCAAGAGTATGTAGGTGAGTTTTCCTTCAATGGAGATGGTTTTCCTTTCATTTATTTTCTTCTTTATTTCTTAAATTGGCCTAGTGTTGTCCCAATACAGGTCGTTTCCCTTCCTTTCAATTCCTTTCCTTGACCTTTGTTCCCTTCCCTTAGAGGATAAGTCAATTTTCAAGTAATTAAGGAATTAACCAGCCAACCACCAAGCATCAACAATTTATTAGCTAAGGAATTTACCAAGCATCAACAATTTATCCGATACTGAATTTACCTAGCATCACCTATGTAATTTCATACATGCTTTCCTTTTGGTTATGAGCCTAAGAAGTTAAAGTTTTGAATTTCGAAACCCATTTGTACAGTTTGAAAGTGTTCTCTTCTTGCTACCACAAACTTGGAACTACTAATTTTGGATGATATTATTTTCATTTTTTTTTATAAATTTGATAATAATCTAAAAGCAAATTTTAATGAATTTTTTCTATGTTTTTTTCTTAATCATGAATTTTTTTTTCTATTTTGATATTGAGCTCGGTAAACACTTGTGACCCACAAAGGCATGTGTTAATACTTGTGATTAAAAAAGGCATGTAAACAAAGTGTAATGTCCCTCTTGTGCACCCTTGGTATTTCAAAAATTTGATTGTATATTGTACTTGTCTTTCGGTGCGGAGCTCAAGGCCAAGGCCCCACCAGAGATATTGTGAAATAAATATGATCTAAGTTGAGGTCTTAAGAAGCTTAAGATAGGTACATAGTGTCTCGACTGGAAAACCGAACCCTAATGGCGTAAAGAGAATGGTTAGGGAGCATGGATTTCGATGCCGTAATATTAGAATCATCCTAACCATGGCATCCTATAGAGATCCTTCTTCCTGCCATAAATAGCTAATCAAATATGATAGCCTAATTATTTAAATTCTAACATAAAACAAGCCATGGCATAAGAGGTTTCCACCTTGTTAACCTCGGCAAAACGGTCAAGTTAGAAGAACAAAATATTTTTACAATGTTTTATTATGCACGAACTAAAGGTTATAGTCACCTTAAAATGCCACCACATACCTCCATTAAAACATTGGGACATGTATGGGGTATCATATGAATTTGTTGACTATATATATATATATATATATACATATTGAAGGGAGGGTTTTTATACATGATGTGTGACACACTCCCTTTAAAAGGATGTTAGTAAATGTTTAAGTTAAGCCATCGAAGGATAGGGTTTGATTTTTCCTCCCAAAGAGACATCTAACAGTTTTTAGAAACTCAACCTTGTTTAGTTTTTTCCCCCCAAAAAAATTAGTAAGGAACCAAAAAACACAGGCGGGAGGAAGATCCTCATCGTGGAGTGTTTTGAGGCATGAGATCCACATGGAGGGAAAAATGGCATCCTCTACCTTTTGATGCTGCTGAAGGAGGAAAAATCGGGAAACATTTTTCTCCCACAATGGTTAAAAAGGGAAGACTGTTTTAGAAAAGGGGGACTCTCTCTCTCTCGCTCTGGGAAAAATTCGAGGGAATAGATCTCTTAAACAAGAAGGGTGGGAGGTTTTCTGGATACATTATCCTTTAGATGGGAGCTCGGCTTTGGAAACCTGATCTCTGTGTTTGAAGGAGGAATGGCTTGTGCATGTTTCATAAGCCATGAGCTTGGGCTTTATGCATGTGCTGGAGCAGCGCATGGGTCCGATGGCAGGCTATAAAGCTGGTAAGTAACTCTGCGATAATATATGTTGAACATCTTTTAATGTTTATGCCAAACAGGATAAATATTTTCAAACATTTTTCATTATTGTTCAAAGCTAAAAATGAAAACCCTTGATTTCAATGTTTAGAGTGTGAACATTGCTATGCTGTCTCTTGGACATCCTATGGGCTTGAGTACACGGTGATTTAGATTTCTTTTAATTTTTCATGAAAAACCTTGGGTCAGTAGCGCATAAATTCTAGGAATTTCGGATAGCCGATTTGAACACTTTTTGTACAAAGTGAGATTATTATAGTAGGGTTTTTATTTGAACAAAAAACTCTGCTTTAGATTTCAAACTAGCCAAGGTGCCGCAAGGGGATTTCGATATGCTTATCTTGCTACTGTGAAGTTCGGATATAACCGAACAGCTTTACAACTCATTACGATAGTGCAGGTCACTAACTGTAACAATACATAAGGACATAGAAAACTATAAACCGTGCATTATCGCCTGTATGTTCCCAGCAATCATGGTCCAAAGTTTGGTCGTTGTCCACGGCTCTAACCATCTTATTCTTACCCTTACCAGGCTATCTTCCTGTACCACAATTGTGTTTTCTACTTCCGAGATCTTTAGTTCATGGTAAATTCTCATGTGCCTCATTGTTTAATTTCGTTTGAAGCCTTTCGGCAATGCACAGACCCGAATGGCTATTCCCTTGTCCTATGGTTGGTAAACTCATGACGCATGAGAGGGTTTAGCTTTATCAATGACAATGTTTAGACTTTCGGATCTCTTAGGTACAACAACCTGATCACAGCAATAAGGGTGCTGCTCATCACGCCATTACATACATCTCATGTTTTAAATTAGTCTAAGAGCTTCGAGTTTGCAGCCTTCTACACTTTTTCAGATTCCTAAAACCCTATCAATGGAAATTATAATCACATAGACAGTGACTCTGTGATTTATTAGCCTAATAAAATACCCCTTCTGCAGTAGTATTAGAAGTTGCAGCTGACGGCCAGGGTAAAGAAATTGTAATAACTCTAGAAGCACCTTACCTTATCCTGTGGATTGAGGAAAACCATAAAACGTTATTGATATAATTGTATTCTACAAAATAAAAGAATATAATAATCAAAAGAAAGAAAAAGCCACATCGAAATAGATCATGGTGTATATGCAATGCATTTTTGCGCTTATGTATTCTCCTTATGCGAGTAGTTGAGTTTAGGCGCCCTGTATCAAGTCTCCACTTCCACATTTTGGGTATGTCTAGTTATACAAACTTATGGAGTAAATCCTAGCCTGAATTAGGAAAGGTTCAGAAGAACAAATGATAGAAGTTCATAAGGGTAACAATAGTGTAGGAAACTGGATGGAACTTGTTCGGAATTTGATGAAATTCTTGTTGTAGTTTGATCTTAGAAATGGATAAGATTTATACTCTTGGGTGAGAGAGTCCAGGTGAGAATATTGAAAGAAAGTGTGGCAATGATGTATTGCTCATTTGTAATTTTTTAATAAAATAAATGTCGCCTGATTGCGACCGTTTGGTGGAAGTAACCCCAAGTTTGGGGTGAACCATGTACATGGGTGTCTCTTTTGGTTTTGTGCCTAAACGTTCATATTGATTGTATTGTTGGGTGTATTTATGGATTTTCGTGCGACTTCATTTTGTTGGTATTATAATAATTTTGGCTCAGCACCTTAGTAATGCTTATGTAAGGATATTAATGATATTAGAATATGGAGAACCATCAATAAATTACACATAGACACTGTTTCAACAAATTGTTATATCACAGATTATAAATTGGTAAAAATTATGCTATGGTTAGAATCGAAGTGCTAAGTCTCACATTTTCTTAAGTGAATGATAAATTATGAATGCTCGTTCGAAAGAGAACCTCCCATTAAGGAGAGAATAATTTTATAAATTTGTACCAATGCAGATAAATTGTTATAAAGATTTACTATGGATACAATAACCACCTAGAGATCCACGTTTTAGTTAAGAGGTTCTCAAGTCATGATGATTGTATTTTAAGAATGGGTATGGTTATTCTTGTGTGAGAGGACACATGGATATTCAAATAGGGATATATCGTATAGTTTATGATTTTTGTCATGGCCAGCATAAGTAGGAATGTCATGTTTCTCAAGAAAGGCTAAACCCCCAAAAAATGATGATAAAAGGGATTTGTATAAAAGTTCTGGCCATAGGTTTTGATTAACATACACATGTGTTCCATAAGTGATTACTGATGTTGTAGGTACTTCTCCATAGCAAATCTGAACTCCCAGCAGTTTCAAATGATTTGCTTTAATCTTTTAAGATTGTTTTGTATTCCATGTTTCTCATGTTCTGTTCATTGCATTGTGCTATGTACTTAAAAATGGTATCAATACTTGACGTCATGCTTTCAAGGTTGTAAATAATAACGGAACTGTTGGAGACCTTCAATATCAGATTTAATTACTAACAAAACTAGTATATTATGGTTCAGCGATTCTGTAAAGTTCACTAAGGTCTAGTTCATAATTTCAGGTTATTTACCTTGAATTGTGTTTTATGGGTACCTTACAAATTGATGTTTTACAACTAGACATAAGGATTAAATCTAAAATGTGTTGCTTTAGGTCATGAAGTTATGACTATCATTTTAAGAAATGGAAGAATACCATGTTATAGTTTTCAAGGTAAATTTTCAAAATAAAAAAAAGGGGGCCAAGCCTAAAGATTTTACTAAAGAAAGATGCATAAAGAACTGTCCTTAGTTCATGGTTGTACTCAAATATGAGGGTGTTATAAATATTTTATCAATGATGTAGGTGTAACTTCAAGACCAGATGGTGATGATATTTATAAAAGTAGCAATGTTCAGCGATAGGGTGACATCGGAAAGATCCCTTTTGTTTTGTCTGAGCTTTGTTACATTCTTGTCCTTGTGAACACTTTCATGTGATGGTTATGTTTGAGGAATTGATTATTATTTTGCACATTACATTATCATGTTGGGTTATTGGGATGAAATCTGTTAATGACATAACTCTCCTTGTATCCAAGAAAACTAAGTATGATGAATGTCAAATGAATGTAAAAGAAAAATTTACCTCGTCTTCTCACATACTGCATCAAGGGTAATTGGGGGTTGTTACACAAATTTTGGTTGTGGGAGGCTCCCAATCCCACTTTGTATAGTTACAATTTTAAGTCTTGCTGCTAAAAGCTTTTCACCTATCTACTTAGATTTTTTTTAAATGATTTATTTGATATATGTTAAAACATAGTAACATTTATTATTCTTGTAGATTGGTTGAAACAATTACGTTTGCATATGGACCAAAAGCTCCTAAACAAGTTTTAAGTTGAAAGTGGTTTCTTCTTATCCATTTATAGCTAAAGAAAACTGAATGGCCAAAAGAAGAAAGAAAGAACCATGAACTAGTTGGTACAAATTTTGACCCTCCCCACAAAAAACACATTGAGAATTAAATTAAACCCCATTATTGTCAATTTGAATGGAAAAATGTATCACATCATTGTCTCTATATTTGTTTTTTTCAAAAGAAAAAAAATTCTTCTTGTTATTCTTATAGAGTCAAAGAAAAAGATAACAATTACATATTTATTCATGTGATCCAACTCTAACATTCAACTTTCAACTCTCAAATATATAACTTAAATACCTCTTCATACATCCTCTACTATAACTCCACTACCATATTTAGCAAAAAAACATTCACGAACAAAACAATAGCATAAAAACAATATCCTCTAGACCTCAAGCTACAAGAGAATGTGAAACAAAAAATTCTATATCAATTATATTGGTACTGAAAAAAAAAAACCAAAAACTACGAAGTTAAACCAATAATTTTCATTTTATAACTTATTATTGAGCCTTTCGCAAATTCATGATAATGCATAAAAACTTCCTCTTGAAGAATAATGCATTTTGACAATTGATCATCTTCCATGTTGAAACCTCTAGAAGTATGTTATAAGGAAATCTGTTGAAATGAACTGATAAAAAATTTAACTCTCATAAACTAATGTTTAAGCTGAAGGAGCTGTAAGTTGTAACTTCATTTTTCCCATTCAATTACAACTTTTGAGTCACCATAAATATAAAAATATTCAATACCATTAAGTGAAGCAAAACCTAAAATTCCCCATAGACCAAGCAATTAAATAGTGGTGTTGTTTCCCTTGCCACCTCCTTTCAATAACCTGAATGATCACTATTTAACATAATAATCATACTACAACCACATTCGCCATTAATAGATGCACCATCAAAAATACCAACAGATGATGAGAAATTGTGAATAGGACAATACAAATTATTTGTATTATTTTTCTTGGCCATGACTTGATATTCTTTAAAAAATAGAATTTATTTTACACAACACTAATAAACATTTGGAAATGCATCTTCAAATATAACCTTATTTCTCATGTTCCATACATCCCAACTAATGAAAATAGGAAGCAATTTACAAATACCTTTTTCCTAATACCAGATCCTGAATTTTTACTCAAAATTGGAATCTCCCAAACTTGTGCAAACTTTTAAATCTTCACAAGACAACTTACACACATTTTTAATAAAGGAAAAATGAATGAAAATATGATCTACAATATCAAAATTCATCTTGCACAAATCACAACAACCAGGACCCATCCACCCCCTATTCATCAAATTTTTCCAAGTCAGAAGTCTGTGCTTCAATAATAGCCATAAAGGAACATTTGATATTTTGTGGAATATTCCAACTACATAATTAAAATACCACCATTTACTTTCATAATGAAATTGAGCATTGATAAGAGTATCATAAGCATCCTTTTCTGTGACATTTCATGATTTTTTATTCCAAACCCAAACAATTTTGTCCTCTGAATCTCCCATACTAATACCTGCACTTTTAAAAGACTTTATATAATTATCCCATAAAGAGTCCCATTTTCCAAATAACCTAATATATCTAGACTTAAACTAGTATCCACCTTTAATATTAGGTGACCATGGCCTTTGGATTTGATTGTGAGTATTTAATCCAATTTCCTCCAAGTGTTCAAGAGTTTCCACTCGCAGCTCATACCTCCCATTGTCACCAATATAAGGATAAATTCTTATGTAAACATTTTTACCATTCCCTATATTCGAATATGTCCACTTCCTGATCCAATAGAAAAATTTGATGAAAATGTTGAAAAAATAGTTTTTACCATAACAATTTTTATATATTCAAATTACTATGTCAAATTATATAAGTATACACTATTTTTATAAAAAAAAATAAAAAAATGAGTTACCTATATTAAAAAACGAAATTCTTTCAGTTGTGAATGAAGAAAAAAAATTTATTCGATCAAATTCTCATTAAAGTGCATCATGAATAATACATAGAAAAATCCACTTCCATGAAAGGTTTGATGTAGCTTGGTATGTGCGATGTAATATTTCTCATATCTAATTTTTGTCACTGTAATCAAATGTGAAATGTAAGTTCATAATGTACTAGTTCCAGGTGTGGAGCTCAAGGCCAAGGCCTCTCCAACGAATGTTTTAATACTTTTATTTCTTATTCAAACCGTGCATTAGCTAAATCATGTCAACATCTCATGTATGATGTAAATGGAAAATGATGTAATATGAATATGTACTTGGGGAATGAATGTGCAAGGAAATGGAAATGGAAATGGAAACAATTCCACTATGAAGAGAAAGGGTTAATTGTAAGTGAATCCTAATGATGATTGGGTGTCATTGTAATGTCCCTCTCACACACCTAGTTATTTATGTCATAGAATGTTGTTGTACTTGTCTCCGGTTGAGGAGCTCAAGGCCAAGGCCCCACTGGAAACAAATATTGCAACCTATGTAAGTTAAAGACGTAGGAGGCATAAAGACAATGACGTAACTCAACCAAAAGAGATAAGGAACAAACGACTAGAAAAATAATCCAGCAGGAAAGGATAAACAATAGAGGAAAACATGGAGGTCGATTACAGGTTGCTTCCACCTCACCTTACCGCACTTGACCAAGGATATTGGCAGG
>LPNX010113802.1:2263-68562 GCA_001517045.1 Pseudotsuga menziesii
TCAAATAAAGTTGGACTAAATGCATAATCTACATCTGACATTTAGTACAGTAGACAAGCATTGAGGATTTTATCTGTTTTCATTAGGCTGGTTCTTGCTTAGTTTAAGATCAGATTGCTTATTACTGCAAAAGTTGTTTGACAACATCAGGTGGGTTGATGAGCATCTGGTACATGTATTGTCACCCAATATCTATCGGAGTGTTTCAGAGGCCCTTGAGTCCTTTGATTATATTACTGCACATGGTAAGTGGCAATTTGTAATAGAGATGATTCTATGTGCATATTTTCTTGTTTGTAAAAGAAGATTGCCATGAAAATTCCAACATTTCTGGTCTGAAAATAGTTATATTTTGTTGGTTTGGTTTTAATAGCTTAGAATATTTCATGAAGATATCAGGTATTTCTATGTGATAGTGTTGCAATGGACTAAGAGACTGGTATACTAATTATGCAGGTAACTTCACAACTCTGGAGAGATGGACTGGAAAATATGTAGGAGCTGCAGCTATGTATTTTTTGTGATTTGGAGAGATCATATACAAGTTACAACTATGCTGTGTGATACAGGCAAAGAGGTAAAATTTCTGAAATATGTATAAGTACTGAAACTTTCATTTTCAAAACTGTAGGAAACAGGAAAGCTATGGAAACATCAATAAGTTTTCTTTAACTATGGACTAAACTCTTACCTTTCTCTACAGGTCACAGTGGAGGAGGCAAGGGACCAGTGTAAACTTCCTTTGATGTGTGAAGCACTCGATAAGTTTGAGGGTTATATTCTTCGAAGTAGAGATGTCTCAAATTCCTCATCTGAATTTACCTCGGATTCTTTGTCGCAGTTCTCAGATGAACATTCACAGCAGTGTATAGAAAATTCAAAGTGTGAGGAAATGGATTCTAGATGTGTAGATGCCTTAAAGTACCCAGGTTTGTGTATGAGCCCTTTTTATGTCCTTTTTTGACAGTCAAATGAGGCTGTTTGGGCTCAGATTTGACAAAAATGTGCCCAGAACTGCTTAGATACTTCAGAGCATCATCAAATTGGCATCAAAATGGTGTCACCCCCTCTTCAAGAGTGATTAAAATCACACGTGGGCACCCATACAAAATAGGGGGTAACGCAGGGTGGTTTGCTTGTGCTCCTATTTCTGTGAATAGGTTTGAATATGAATGATATGTGGAATGGTCCATGTGTCAAGTTTTACAGGTAAGGCTTTAAAGTAAATACTCGGCTTCTTATCTATGAGGCATTGATTTTTCTGTTAAGGTCTTTTACAGTGCTTAGGTTGTTGTGGAAAAAATCATGTTTCTTATCTATGAGGCATTGATTTTCCTGTTAAGGTCTTTTACAGTGCTTAGGTTGTTGTGGAAAAAATCATGTTTTGTTATCCATGTTGATGGTAATCTAGATGATATTTGTTAATCTGTGATGCAGATAAAATGTATACAGAAAAATGCAGGCAATGTTTTGATATGTTTCTCACTTGCCA
Organism: Pseudotsuga menziesii; assembly: GCA_001517045.1. Lineage (NCBI taxonomy): Eukaryota > Viridiplantae > Streptophyta > Pinopsida > Pinales > Pinaceae > Pseudotsuga > Pseudotsuga menziesii. The sequence continues at coordinate 3,756 of LPNX010113802.1, forward strand.
TTGTGATGGCAATTCCAGGTCACAGAATTAACTATCCAACTATCCTAGCTTTAGCCTTAGTAAAGTTTCATATAGTTTTGCCGTTGTGATGGCAATTCTAGGTCACAGAATTAACTATCCAACTATCCTAGCTTTAGCCTTAGTAAAGTTTCATATAGTTCCTTAGAGTTCAAGAAGCTGAAGGTCTAGACTTTCGGTGCTAACTAGCCACAAATAAGCTGGTTGTTTATCTTGAAGAATTAGATTTCTTTATTTAAACCTTTCTCCAACCTTCTGAGTTTCAATATGTAGTCCCGGGTGTTCTTCAACTTGAGTCCCCTGGCCTCTAGACAGAACTAGTTCAGTCTTGCCCTTATTGTCTTAGCTTCATCAATCTGAGTAACTCGCCCCAAGGCTAGAGAGCGAAAGCCGCTCTCTTGAGAAAAGTCTTTTCCGTTAAAGCTTGAGTCTGTAGAAGTAAGGCCCTAAGGTAGTAAATAAGCTTAGTCTTAAGCTTCCAAGTAAGGCCATAGAGTAAAGACTTACTTGTTCTCTTACTTTATTAGTCCGTAGAGTAAACCCCATGGACTACAAGGTCATGTTTTGATATCTAAAAATATTACCCACACAATTTCGATATATTTAAAAAAAAAAAATATTACCTTTCGTCGCTTAAGCGACACCTATAACTGTCGCTTATTCGACACTTCTTTCCTTTTACCGTCGCATCTCCGACGCCTTCAGTTGATCGATGTCTCTTGTAAGTGTCGCTTAACCGACGCTCCATTTCCCTATCCGTCGCTTAATCGACGTTTTCCAGTGTCTCTTTTTCGACAGTTATAGTCCATATCCGTCGCATACCAAATTGTATATTCCGTCGCTTATACGACAGCCCCAGTTGAAATCCGTCGCTTATCCGACGCATCATCTGTCGCTTAATCGACGAACTGAAGAGTTTTTCATCAAAAAAGTTCCTGTACTGTCGAAGAAATTCCGTCGCTTAACCGACACTGGAAATTTAAGTGATGGTTTCCTATGTGTCGCTTAAGCGACAGTTACCTAGGTGTCGGATCACCGACGACAAGTTTCCGACGGTTAAAAAAAAATCAAAGTGTCGTTCATGCGACAAAGCAGTGTCGAAAATCCGACATGATAGCCGTCGGATTTTTGGTCAAAATGTAGTAGTGATCTCATAACTTGTAAAGAGTTCATGAAACCCTACTAGCATAATATAACATACCATAATATACTAACATCATACCATTCTAACATCATACCCTACAATACCCTATGATACTAACATCATACCATACTAACATACCATACCATACTAACATAACATACCATACCATTCTAATTTCATCTCATAACTTGTAAAGATGTCATAAAACCCTACTTCCATCTCATAACTTCTCAAGCCTAGTTATAGCATGCAATTGTAGTTCATGAAACCCTAGTATGCAATTGTAGTTAATGAAACCCTAGTATGCAAGTCTCAACGAGATTGTAGTTCATGAAACCCTAGCATGCAATTTTAGTTCATGAAACCCTACTAGCATAACATAACATACCATAACCTACTAAAATCATACCATTCTAACATACCGTACCATACTAACATACCATACCATACCCTACAATACCCTATGATACTAACATCATACCATCCTAACATACAATACCATACTAACATAACATACCATACCAACATAACATACCATACCATTCTAGTTCCATATCATAACTTGTAAAGAGGTCATAAAACCCTACTTCCATCTCATAACTTCTCAACCCTAGCATAATATAACATACCATAACATACTAACATCATACCATTCTAACATACCATACCATACCCTACAATACTAACATCATAGTACATACCCTACAATACCCTATGATACTAACATCATACCATACTAACATACCCTACCATACTAACATAACATACCATACCATTCTAGTTTCATATCATAACTTGTAAATAGGTCATAAAACCCTACTTCCATCTCATAACTTCTCAAGCCTAGTTATAGCATGCAATTATAGTTCTTGAAACCCTAGTATGCAAGTCTCAATGAGATTGTAGTTCATGTAATCCTAGTATGCAAGTATAAACGAGATTGTAGTTCATGAAACCCTAGCATGCAATTGTAGTTTCTAAAACCGTAGTTGGTTTTCAATTTGTACATGTATATGTGTTTCTAGTTCCATCTCATAACTTGTAAAGAGATCCATACCCTACAATCATTTAATCAAGTTCATCCTTTTTTGGTTATAACGTCGAATGTGCGATAACATCACAAAACCCTAGTTCCAATCATAACTTCAATTTGTGAAACCCAGTTTTATTATGCGGGTTGTTGGCTTATACTTTAGTATGAGAATAATATAGCCTGTGAACCCTTCCAACACAGGCATGATCGAGGGTTTTGCAGATTTGACCCACCAATGATAGAGTTGCATTGAAGGAAACTGAGCAAAACCCTAGTTTACAAAATCAAAGCACAATGAAGTCATTGGGCCTTCAAAACATGAGGGAGATGGCCACCTAGAGGTACTTGCATGCCAGGAGACCAACGAAGTTGACGGTTCTTTGATTCGACCTCTGGTTTACGAGTTATGTCCAGTTGAAAGTTGCATGAAAATGTCGTTCAGGGACAGTTGGTAACTTTTGGTCCGGGAGTGAAAAAACAAACAGAGCAACAAAATTGCATGTCATTGTCTCGTGCAAGTCTGTATGGGAAAGGGAGATATGGGAAACCTACCAACAAAGCCATGGTCAAGGGTTTTCATGAGTTGACCCACCAATGCTAGAGTTGCAAGAGTTGACCCAACAATGTAATTAAATGTACATTAATATAAAAAAACATTAAAAAAAGTAAATTTCAACAACTCGAGAGCAGGTTATTTTCTGATTTTTATTTGTTGGTGTCTAAAGACCCCGGGTTTTTCTTGGTGCCTCCAATTTTCCATAGATGGTGTTTGTATCCTAGGCACACAAAAGGCTAAACATTAGTACTCTCATAAGAAAATAAAGAGAACCCAATGAAAATGTGCAAACATGATTTTATAGATAACTCACCTGAGGTTGTACGATTGTGTTTATAGCACATCCAGTATCCTTTGAATAATATTATGTCTGTGAATGGTTTCCGTCAATCACATGTTTATTACATTGGGAATAAACTAAGGCTAAATAATTGAAATTGTGCTTCAACATGCACTTTAAAGGTTAAATAACGCACCTGAAAATATAGCCACACTTTACAATACAAAAACACCTGACAATGCACTCACTCGAGTAGGCCATCTGGATCATCTCTGCTGCCGATGGTGTCCATCAATCTTTCATGCTCTATATGAGGTAGAAAATATCGTACATGTGACCTATTTTTGTTCGAAAGTGTGTGAAACTTGATGTTTATACCAACTACTAGGTTGGTGAAGTGGTATACAATAGCTCTTGGTCTATAATCCTAATATACATACCCACCCTTCCTTTTCTATTGTGCTACTAGTGTCAAGTACTCCACTTTTATATCCATCGAGCCAGTTGGGAATTCAATATTTTCATCGTCTGTAATAGGTTCAAGAATGGTTTGTTTCCCCTCTAAGCAACGTGCCAACTGAATAGTTAGAACCCCATTCATTATTTTTGGGAAAACCACTGCATATATCTAACTTATGAAAGGAAATAGACCGAGTTAACAATACATAATTTATATTTCTAATTTAGGTACTACTAATTTACATTTTTGCACCTGCTTGTATGAGATCTGATATGTGATCATAGTATGTAGAAATGTGTGTCTGATCATCTTCCAAATTGCTTATTTCATTAAACCTCTTGAAATTGGTGCCAAGTGTCACTCGATCCCATGTATCAACTGTATTTTTATACTCACAATCATCCCATTCATTGATGCTACAGGAACTGCAAAAACAATCCTTCAATCTTGTCCAACTTTGTAGGGCCGAGTTGTTTGAGATTCTAATTGAATGAAACTGTCAAGTTCCATGCACTGTGTTCACCTGATGTGTTTGGGATCGGTCCACATTGGTCACCTCCCATAATATTCTATGCACTAGGTGTTTCCTTGTTGCTTGTTCTCCCATGACAGATGCACACCATTTCACTATAGATGCAGTGTCTCGAAGGAGAGCACCTATAAACTTCATATCTTTCCTTCGAAGGGAAGTTTTTATGCATGCACCAACACCATCGTGCTCTCCTTTTCCATGACCAGTTTCAAAGTAGTTCCATATACGTGTCACCTTGTATTTTATGTGCAACAAACACAGCCATTGAAATACACATGCATTCTTGAACTATCCAGCACAACCATTCGACCAAATGAAATGACGATAAAATGGTATATCCATAACTATCACATGATCATAGAATAATTTAAAGAAATGTTGCACGTAATGGATGTCATGGGATCGGTCATCACTTATGTAGAAGTGACTTTCTTATAGTATCACACGTTTCTCTTCATTGCTATCTGGCCCATGTCGATATGTGATATGGACCATTATGCTTAGCTACTCTGAGTGATAGTATTGACTTTGTATTTCATTTTGTGGTTGTAGGGTGTAATTTTTCGCAAAGTCAACAACTGATAGTCTTGTTCCAAGAGGGAAGGTGTCTTGGCATATTTTGAATTGCTCATCTTTCCACCGTACCATATCGACATGTTGAATGTACTGTTGTATCTTTCCACGAAACTCTGAAATAAAATCACATACTTGCACCTAGTGTAAAAAAATAAATAGTGTTAAAAAACAACATAAAAATATGTATATGTAGTCACCAACTTAATGTACATGAAGTCACCTGTGAGGTCACCAATTTAATATTCCTGCTTTCTTTGCCATCAAGTAGCTGAGATGTCTCATACTGATAGTTCTACTTCTCAACAATTGCATTCCTAGATGCTTGATCTTCACTCTCATGGATGCAATCAGACCATAATGATATCCCTCCACAAATGTTGTAAGAAGCCTCTACACATTGTTTTAAGTAATGTGTCTTCCCATCTTTCCTCGGACACATCATGATATGGATGAAATATCTGGATGACATTGGCGGTACTGTACTTGAGCATTCCTGCACATGGTTAGGATGGAAAAAATGACATATATTTGCAAATGTATGATAATATAGATCAAACTTTATGTGTTATCTACAAAAACAAGTGTTATGGATGGTATTGATTCTAACATACCAAGGCTTGCATTTTTCAAAAGATCTTTTCCCAAGCCTTAGCTCTGCATGGGAAACTTTAAACATCTCGAACAATTGAGTTTGTGTCATGTCAAGATAATGTTTAACATGAGGTTCATTATTCATAGAACACCTACAGTGTTTTAACACATCCATTGTGTTAGAAGAAGGCCTAGTGTTATCATGCAAAAACATGTGCACTAGTCCCTTCACTGCTTCGACTAACTTCATGTCTTTGTGGGGAAACCTACCGCTAAATGCCCATAATGTTTTCATTTGTCCCTCTACATCAAGGCTGTCTCTTCTTACTGAGTATTTTTTGAGCATCTTTGGATGTAAAGGCACAATTTGTGATGTGCATTTAAGTAAACAAAATTGTCTTGTGGATCTACATACAATTGATTCAGCCAATATGCGGCAAGCCACATTACAGTCCCGTGAACGTGTTTTTTTACCAATTGATATGAATGCAGCAGCAAGAGATTTAACAATGTGATTACTTGAGTCGATATTCTTCAATGTTCTTATGCCTAAATTTCTTCTAACAATTGCCATATTTCTAGATTTAAGTAAAGATAAAAACAATTGGCATTTACTGGCATTGGATTTGTTATCAAAATATTGTTTCATTATTTGAGAACAATGACGAAGGATAGTGCATTTAGCCACCTTACCTTCCAAGAAATTCAATTCGCTCTCATCCACTTGTATGCGTTTAGGAGTTCTCTTTCGTTTTGATGAGATATTTCTTTCCGTTTGAAATGTTGAAGTGACGTTTACATCCACTACAGGCTGACAAATTAGATTAGGAGATTGAACTACCTGGCATGGTTGTTGTCGAGTCACATTTGCATCAGGAGTAACATAATTATTGAACTCTTCACAATATTTTCCATTTAATAATGGATCAATAATATCATCTCCCCTATAACCAGCTTCCTTTAATGCTGCATTATCTTCCTCAGCCTCTACGTCAAGTATCTATTAAGCAGGAATGGGAAATATTTTCTCATCCAATGAATGGCAACGATTTATTGAATCTTCCCTCTTTTTTTCTTTTTTCTTTTTAGCTTCTTCCGGTGTAAGCACCTTCCTTCCTGACTTTCGACCTCTATTGCGTACATTTCCCATTGAAATCCACCCAAACTTGTACAAAACCTATGGATTTGTGTAAGTAATGATTAAATTGCAAGTTGAACAGTTCTCTATGTGCGGGTTCAAAAAAATTATGTCTTTTTATACAGTAAACCTAGCCCACAACATGCAACCCTACTTTTTTTTTATATAACACATACCGCATATGCGATATAACGCATGTCCGTTTTATTGCATATTGGATATGGACACACTTTTTTTTACTTAACAGACAGTTTGTATTATGTGATTTCCAAATCGTATATGTGATATATCACATATGTGATATATCCAATATGCGATTTAGTGCATATCAAAAATTATATATTCAGGCTACCACTTATATATTAAATATCAAATATTAATATATTTAGTGCATATCAAATATTATATATTTACTAGTTACCCATTCATGGGCTACCACTTATATATATTGTTTATTTCTAATTTTGAATGACTGCCATAGAATCAATCTCTATAGTCCTAGTGCATAGATGAAAAAACATAGGTGGTAGTCCACCCCAAATCTCAAATAAAAACGTCTATAGACTTAAATATGTTAAACGTCTATAACCTTATAATGGACCCCATACCAATGGTTAAGACCTCCAGACCTATCCTTGGACCATGGTAGTGTCTATAGAACTATCTCTTGTTTGGAAATATTCATAATGGTTCCTATATGACAATGGTCAACGGCTCCTGAACAATATTCAATGCATAAAATAGACTAATGGCACATATATCCCATATTAAGGCTAAATATCCACTTCAAAGGGCATGTGTAGTGGTTTAAGACTTGTTTATGTTACACTATTGTCCCATTACCATGGTTAAGACCCTGAGACCTATCGTTAGTGCATGAAACCTCATACTGATACCAATATCCCACTAAAGGCCAAATATTCCATCTATAAGGCATGTGTGTTAATTTAGGGACTTATTGTCTACACTTCTATGACTATAGTCAATGTGCAGAGACCCATCCCTCCCATCCAAAAACCTATAATGGCACCCTTATCCCATTATAATACTATTTAGACTCCCAATATTCCATCTAGGCGGTCTGTGGGGTGGCTCATGGCCCAACATTACATTAGTTAAGAGAGGGGGGTGGGGAGTCAAAGGAGGGAGAGGAAGCTGTAGAGAGAGAGGATTTTTTTATGGGAGGGATGGATGGGTAGGGGACATATATGGGGCGGGATGAAGGGAGGAGAAATATAAGGGGAAGGGAGGGATGGGTATGGGAGAGATATGAGGGGGGTTATGGAGGGAGGAAAAATATAAAGGGAAGGGATTGGTGGGAAGGAGGGCCCTGGGATCTTAGACATTGACAAGGGATGAAACCTATACTTTAGGCCCAAAATGAAGCTTCTAGGAATCTAGGACCACTAATAACACCTTAAACCACCATATGTTACCTCTTGAGGCCATTCTTAGCTTTTTGTGTGGGCATTGACACCATTAGGTTGTTTTAATCACTAATGATGGGTTTAGAGACCTTTGACATGGTTGAGCGATCATGAAACCTAGGTCATAGACACTAAAGGAAGCTTCCAAGGATCCATAGGAAAGAATAATGTATCAAGCCACCACACATGACCTCTCTAGGGGGTCTTTTGCCTTAGATTAGGGATATGCGATTGATTGGTGATTTTGTTTACAGTAGTTATGGGTCTCAGGGCCATATGCATGGCAATGGGAGGAAACTCAAGCCTTCGACCCTAAATGAATCCTTTAGTCTTTGAAGGTCAATAAGGACACTTCAAACTACTACGGAGGTCCTATTGATGGTATCCCTACTGACAAATTGGGGATAATCATGCCATCGAGAGGTTTTAAATAGTAGACATGGTTCTCAAGGCCTTATACATGGTTGGTGATGTAAACCCAAGCCTTAGTCCATAAAGGAATATTATATCCATCCAATGCCTAAAATGATTCCTCAAATCACCTTACATGACTTACAAGCACTAGGTATGGGTCGTGTGGCCTTCGACATTGTTGGGGGAGTAAACATTGGGATTTTACTATAAAAAAACTTCTAGGAATCCATGAACATGAAAAACAAATCAAATGACCAGCCATGACCTCTTCAAGTTACCCTTTCCTTCAAGTGGTGACATGGATGTTGTTGGAAAGTTTAGGATAGTAGATATGAATCCATGGGCCATGGACATTGTTAAGGTAGGAAACCTAGGAATTCTACCATAAAGAAAACTTCTTAGAATACAGTTTTAAGAATGAAATTTGATCCACCATACATGACCTCATGAGCATATCCTAGACATAGTTGTGGGAGAAACCCTTAGCCCTTCTCGAGCACAATGTATACATTGTGGAGCCTTAACATAGTCGAGAGATGACACCTTGGCCTTAGGACCTAAAAGATTCTTTTGTGTGTCCACTGAAAAAAATAACGCTTCAAAACAACATAAATGATCTCGCAATAGTGGATGTGTTGGTACCATTAGGAATAATTTAGAGCTAGATATGAGTTTCGAGCCTTAGAGAAAGGTTAGGTAATAAAACTCAATCATTAAGTCTAAAAATCATCTTCTATGTCTTAAGCGTCATGAACAAGTGCCATGGTCAAGTGCCTTGAACCTCCAATAATCTGACCTCATTATCCACAACCATTCACAAATTTTAGGCTAATTGTCGTCCTTTTGCCACACTAAACCACTTTGGAGGGGCCAATAATTACCATGATCTTTTAATTTTAGATGGGGTTTCTCCCAAAGACTATCCACTTGGTATTTACTCTTTTTTACTCTCGTACCTTGCTAGTTAATAAAAAACGCATATGTGATCTAAAAAGCATATGCTCTATATCGCATGTGTGATATGAATCACATATGCGATATAAATAAGGTATAACGCATATGCGTGTTTTTAAAATTTAAAAACTCTGCAGGAATAAGGTTTGGCATTATGTTCGGAATTAGCTTCGAACTATCGAACCTATTGGCTAGGACAAATAAACCAGGGCTATTGCCTGTCTTTTATAATTCTATCAATATGCTCAGTTTCGATGGCGTGCTTTGCTTTGACAAACACAATTTTTTTATTATGAAAATTTAGATTATTGTAGAGTACGATCTTACGATTCTGAATATTAAATTTTTTCCTTCAAATGTATGTTTTAATTATTTATTATTATTTTTCTAAATGACACACATTAGTTTTTAGAAATAGATACATCAATTGTTTTTTATATAACTTTTGATTTTCTTCACCATTTGTCAAGAAAACTATATGGTGCACTAGAAGAGAGCAAGCTCTACAATATTATATATAGAAATCAAATATTTCATTAATTTTTGCCTCTAAAGTGTTGCACCCGCACATAACATTTTCATTTATAGCTTTTCTGACTTCAATAATTAATAAAAAAAGTAATTCATGAAAAATTATGAATAAATAGTGTTGTTATGTCATTTACATGTCTGCAATATTTTATCCAAAATTGACATCATTCACCTCATATATTGCTGCACCCGCACAAATATATATGTTATGATATGCTAAAATTTTGAAAACCCAATTTCATGGAAACTAATTTTATAATCATTTACACACATTTTTTCTATATAAATGTTATATATTATGAAAGCTGATTCAATTAGCTATCTTTTTTCTTTTTATGTCATCTTCAAATATGTTAGGGAAGTACCCCTAATTCTCACTTAAAGTCATAGGTTCTAGGTTTTTCCAGTATTATGTGGCATCTAAAGTGTCTTTAAAGGAGTCCTCGATTGTGCATAAGCCCTTATGAGATCAATTTAAGAGAAATAATTTACAGACATGTAAATAATTTAAAGAACATGTATTGAATTCGAAACCATAACAAATCAACAACAAACAGATCTAAATAATTATGCTCAGAACAAATTTCTAATTACTACAGTAATAACATTACTAGCAATCATTGATGCCGGTATGGATGCCTGATCTTAGATACACTAAGAAATAATCTAAAATTGTACATATTTAATATACTATAGAAAACATGGACGCATAAACATTTTGCTTAGCCATATAGTTGTGATTCAACATTAAAATACACATTCTACTGTAACTAAAATCAATCATTAGCACAAATTAAGAACCTTGCACTGACGCTGGGAAAACAAAAGTGGAAAAGTTGTTCCTCCCAACCAACTCTCAGAGCACCCAAGCTACTTGCTCCAGAACCCCCAAGCCTGTTCACTGAATCATAAGAGAAAAATATTTCAATGCGCCATCTCTTGTCACAGATGTTAATCCCCGTCTAATGCTAGTCTCTTGCTGCTCATGGACATACTAATATATAGTATTTTTCCTAGGACTTGGTCATTTATGAGCCTCCTTCTCTTTAGCACTCAATTATGAGTGTTGACTTGAATTTTGGGGATGATGGCTCCTGCATCTTGAGTTCTCACTCAGTGGTTTTTGCCACTTGTCTTTTTCCTCTCGCGGGTCAGCAAACACTCTTCAAGAACTATCTTCACTTTTGTTCCCCTCAACATATTTTATTAAATAAAAATGTTTTTATTACAAAATGTTTTATTCTTGTATTTGTGTAAAAATAATAAAATAATATATAAAATAATTTTCCAACAAAATTAATAATAATTATTAATTCAGGGGTATTACACAATAATAGTAAGTCGAAACTATTTTGTGGCTTTGTGGATTTTAATTTTTTTTTTGATACAGTGCCTAGAAATACTTGTGGAATAGGGTAGAGAAGCCTAAGGTTCCTTTTGAATTGAGAGCCGTCCTCATAAAGTTATACAAAAAGATAATTGAAGTTTAAGAATAATGAGGGGGTGGACAACATATATAAATTGTAATATTGGATTTAAACAAGGCTTCCCCCTCTCCCTTACCATTTTTGGCATTTACATGATAAGCTAAAAAAGTCTTTAGAAGTAGGTTGCATCGGTACAATCTTACCTGAGATAGTTATCATCCTCCTACTTTACACTGATGATATTGTTCTTATGGCAAGGTGTCCTTTCGATCTTAATGAGCAATTCATAATTTTTAAATATTTTTTCTCTAACATGGGTATGACTATTAACATTGGCAAGACAAAAATCATAATGATAAAATCTTAGAAAGACACCTATGCAAATTTTATTTGTGATAATAGAAATCTAGAGGAACTGACTTCTTACAAGTATCTCTGAATTGATATTCATCACAAGCTCAATTGGAGCTATAGCATTGAGAAAATTATTAATGGAGAGTGGACAACTTATTTTGGTCTTGAAAATAACTATAAATCAAAAAATTTGGTCATGTGGGAGAAAACAAAGTTAATCTTTGAAACTCTTTTCATCCTTGTTATCTTGCATGGTTGTAAAATATCGGAGTGCAACATTTCTAATGTTAGGGTTAATCTTGACTCAAGAATGAGTCAAAGGTGGTTTATGTCTAGCACATGGTTTATTGTATCCCATTGTATTGTCCCATGGTATTGCATGGGAGGAAGCCTTTATAAAGCTTGAACATGATCCATTGTAAAGCACTTGTAATATGGCCTGGAAATGAGTAGTGGCTAGCTCCCTTGGCCCGATCAGTTTGGCAAGGGCAAGGGTAATGAAGATCTTCATTGGTGTCGGTTTTTCTGTGCATGGGATTTCCAAGTAAATGTTTATGTTTAATTCGTATTAGCTGGTATGAGAGCTTTGGTTTGACATTTTGTTGAGCTGGTTGGATGTTGAATGATATAAGTGTATAGAGGATGCGTTGGGTGGTGGAGAAAAACACAGATATGTGGAGGAAAAATAAATATATGTCGTTTAATTGGCTACATCTATTGAATATGCAATGTATTTATTAGGTCTATGGCTAGATCTGCATGTTGAGAAAGGAGCCACCCAAAGTAGATCTTTCTGCAATTTGTTGAAGAAAAGCATCAAAGCCCTGGCATTGAGCTACAATTCCAAGGGGATGGTTTGCATTGAAGAAAATTGTTGCCCCCAGAGCGAGCATGTTGTAGCCGCTAAAGAGATTAATCCATACAGGATTCCTCTTCCTAGGAGAATAATGATTGAAAACAAAGTCGCAAGCCTCACTGTTTTAATGAGATCGAGAATCCTCTTAAGTGAATTAGCAAAAATGTATTAGCAAAAATGTATGTGATAAATCATGAAAAGAGCCGTCAAGGTTGAAAGTATTCTTAATGTAAATATGGATGACATCATGTCAATTAAAAAGGAGAGATACAAAAGCTTATTTTTATATTCACAAATCATTTCAATAAATAAAATTAAGTTGTTGTGGGATTTGGACATCATATTTAAAAGAAAAAAGGAAATGCGAATATTATGGTCCAAAAGATTTTCGAGAAAGCAAGTGAAAAGTGGAACGTTAAAAAAAGTGGTAGCCATGTAAATGAAAAGTGAACTTAGTTAAAACGATTGCAAAGGAATATGACGTAATATTGAGGTATAGTGGTAAAAAAAGTGAAGTGAAGTTGAGTAGGAAGCAATGGATGGTGATGGTGTAGTCACCATAAAGACACTCTTAAAGTTGTATGTCAAATTTCTAGGTGAAACTTTGAGTCCAAGTCAAGTTTAAAGGGGCATTGTTATGAATACTCTTGACTTGGGAATGAGTCAAAGGTGGTTTAAGTCTAGCACATGGTTTCTTGTAGCCCATGGTATTGTCTCCTAGTATTGCATGTAAGGAAGCCTTTATAAGTCTTGAGGAGGGTCCATTGTATAGCACCCTGGAGGTGAGTGGTCACTAGCTCACCTAGCCTAGTTGGTTGGGTTGGCTAGATTAATGAAGATATTCATTGGTGTTGGTTTTTATGCCATGGTGTTTTACATGGTAAATGTTTGTGTCTATATGATTGCTTGTGATAGTTTTTTATTCTGGCTAATTATATTTTATTTATGCTAGTATTTCCTATTAACATCTAGAGAATCTTGGAGGAAGATTGAGCGTAGCGGTTTATAACTTAAAACCTCACATTATGCCTTATCCTATTCTCCTTATCCTAGGCTAAAACCATTTTTACATCACGGCTTCCAGAGCCTTCTTCACCCTGCACGAAATACCCATAAGGGTTTCTAAAAACTTTGACAAGCAATAAACAAGCTTTAATACCTAACTAACAGAGAATCGAGGCTATGCAATTCAACCACAGGAACCACCTCCAACAACCATAACCTCATGCAGGAAGAACCCTCATTGGAACCGGGGCTTACCCATTTGGAGGCCCATGAAAAGAATGAAGTATGAGCTCGTTTCCACCCATAGTTTTGGAGCTGGTAGTACGAACCTGCAAGTTCCAAACCAAAACATTTTAAATACTAGTTTGCATAATATGGTAAAAACCCTTGTAAGGATAATCGAATGAAAAAGAAAAACCGAGATGGGGTAATTTTTACCTTTTAACTAGAGTCAAAACTGAGTAGAGATGGCCACCTAGGTCATGTTGGAACCAAACTGAAAGGAAAAAACCCTTGAAGTCACCTCTGCGAAAAAGAAGGCAAGAAAACTAACTCAAGTTTACAATGCGAGAAACTATGTGTGAGCAGTTTCAGGAGTGAGACAAGTACAGACTTCGGGACACATTGAGAAACCAACAACCACACTCTCGATGTATTCTTCAACACACAAGAGAACTCAAATCATAAACAACTTTACCCAGCAGTCATAATATAGCATTTCCAGGTGAAATGCCCAGTGTTAAAGGTGGTTCCAGGCCTCTCATGGTCATGAGTTCATAGCTCGGACAACAAGGAGGAGAACCCTTCGTCTGAAAATGCAAAGGAGTAGGGTTTGAAAGGATTTAAGTAAACCAACGAATGGATGTAATCCTATCCACGTACCCTTCCAAAAATTTCAACAATTGTGGGTTGAAACCTTAAGTTAGCGCTGCAAAAAACATTTTTACAATCTATCATTTCAAATAACCATATGTCCTATGATTGCTAATGATAAGAAACATGCCAACGTTATGTAATATGCCATGGGAATTAACAAAGTATAGGTTTAAACTATATAAGATTTGCTTGCCATCATTCGATTTCATCATAGTAGTTGTTTGGTAGGTAATACTACCTCAGGTTATAACTTAACACAATTGTTATATTTTGAAATACTATTGTACTATAGCTATAATTTGAATACTATGGTTACAACTTGGATATTAATTTATCCCAGAAGTTCTTCATGCTTGCAAACAAGTTGAATAAGTTTGGTGTAGTTAAAGAACTAGTAAAAGGAAGTATGGAATGGTTATAACATAGCTTATGACTATAGTGAAAAGGAAAAGCCTTAAACTTCTCAAAACAAAATCTTTATGCTGTTATTTAAGGGAGTCTTCAAGAAACTGAAGACTAACATTAATGGAAAATTTCTCATAAAGAGTCTAATAACTCATTGTTAAATTTATAATTGAAAAGCATAGGAACATGTTCATGCTTTAAGAGAAAGACACCTTGAGTATTGAAGTGAGAATAACTGCAAGATCACTAAGAAGTTGAAGTAAACTTAAACCAAAACCATGAGCTCTATGCTCTCTATGGGAATTTATAAATAACCAGTACTATAAACATAAGAAAATTAACCATGTACTATAGAATTTTGGAAGATAATCATCATATGATTGAAGGAACTTTGGTAAGTACTTGCTCTTGTATTTTAAACCATTGTTTATGTTTTTGATGGAAAGTAAATATGGCGTTAGTTATAAATACATTAATAGATTTATAACAACGAAGAAGAATTTACACTACCTCCTCAAAGACAAGCAACTTAATTAACCTTTTCTTAAACTAGCATCTTAACATGCTAGGAAAGTATTTTTTTTCTCGACGTAATTTTAAATAAACACCTATAGGATCTTACGCTTACTTGCTAAAACTGTAAGAACCAGAAGTCCAATTGAGTTAGTAGAACACTAAGTAAGCCCCAATCTCAAACAAAATTTCTTACCTACTTGAAAAAAGTAAATCATCATTATATCTAGCAGCAGCTAAATGCAAGTCCTTATTCTAACTCTGATGAAATTAAAGTTGTTAAGTCATTAATAGTACTAACAAAGGTGTTAAATTTTACATCCTTCAGTTTACAGATTCTTTTAATGAAACAAACCCTTGATCTCCTATAATTTGTTTCATTTTCCACTAATCGTTAGCAGTTACTTAGCTGTGACTTTAGACATTTTGTCACTTTAATTTTTTTTAATTTTTACGAAATTTTGGGTTGTTACATGTGGTATCAGAGCACAAGGTTCAAACACTAGACCTTAATGAAGCTCAACTTGCTTATATGGAACAGTAAATTTAAATAATTATGCTGATGTTGTTTTCTTTGAATGATACACACAGAGAAATTTGTTTCTGAGTTAATGACAGGTATAGAAAGATTGGAAGAATATGCAGATGAGGAATCTCTTTACACTAAACAAGATAATCTACAAAAAGAACATATACAAGAAGATATAACCAATAATTCTTCTGAACTTCTACAAACATTTAAAGAATTAAAATCATAGATGGAATCAGTTAAGAAAGAAAATGAGATGATTCTGAGAGCTCAAGAGGAGTTGAATTGGATCTTAATAGAAATATTTCATACTGAGCGAAATGGTAAAAGAACTGATTCTGAATATTTAGGTTATCAACATAAGTATAAAAAGACTAAACAAGTTAAAAATGAAAGCAGCTCATCTTCCAAAGTATATGGTGATAAACACAACTCTCATCATACTAGTGACAGTAGTGAAGATAACCACCATACTAGGAAAATAAAATATAAACCTTATGAAGAAATATTTGGGGAGTTCAAGAAGATCAAGCCGCCAACATTTAATGGAGAAACTGAAAAGGGGGAAGAAGTAGAATCCTAGCTATCCAAGACGGAGAAGTACTTCCATATTTATAACTATTCTAATCAACTGAAGGCCAGGATGGCTATTTATAATATTATGGGGAAAGTTGATATATGGTGCCAGGACTTAAAAAGAGCGAAAGGTATAAGAGAGAAAAAACATAAATTGGAGCACATTCAAGAAATACTTCAAACAGAAATTTTCATCTGAACAGTACTATGAGGAAAGGGATAAGGAATTCTATGAGTTAGAACTGGGTACAATGAATATGAAAGAACTGAATAGTAAGTTTCTAAGTTTGCTCAGGTGTGTGCCATACATTATGGATGAGAAACCTAAGGTATAATGGTTTCTTAGTTGTTTACCTTATCATATAAAGGACAGGATTGAGTATGACAATCCGAAAACTCTAGAAGAAGCCATGAGAAAAGCGAACTTCTGTTATGAACATAATTGTAAAAAGGAGAGTATGGCCAACTGGAAGGGCAAAAGGAATAATAACTTTGATCAAAAGAAGAAAGAGTTTGTACTTAATTGAAATTCTAAAAATAATAACACCAAAAATTTTCCTAATAAGAATTTTCATGGGAATAAAAGTAATTCACAGACCAATCAAAATAATCAAAAGAATAAATAGTTTGCTAACAATCACAGTAACTACACAAAGAACTTTGAACGAAAAAAACCCATAAAGTGTTGGGAATGCAATGGTCCGCATTATGCATCAGTCTATCCCAATCGGAAGAAGACTTTCAGCAACATCCACACAATACAGGAGGAGATGAATGTTGGTGATCTAGCGAGTACAATGTCGAGGATCAATGCAGCATTAGAGAATCGACAAGCAGACTATCAAACTTCGATGGTGGAAGTGGAAGGTAAGATAAATCAAATACCTATATCTATTTTAATTGATCCAGGAGCTAGTTTAAGCTATATTTCTCCTAATTTGGTAGAAAAGTGTAAACTTCTAGTTGAAAAGTTTGCAAGTTCTTGGTTAGTTCAGTTAGCTACTGGTGCAAATAAAAAGGTAATTAGCTTTGTAAAGAATTATGCAGTAACTATGGATCAGTTTGAAACTTTTGTTAAGCTAAATGTACTACCTTTAGGTTCATATGATATATTAATTGGTATGGATTGGTTAGAGCAGCATAGGGTGGTCTTGAATTGCTTCGATAAAACCTTTACTTGCATAAATAATGATGGAAAATTAATAAGTGTAAAGGGAATCCCTAGGAAAATAGTCGTAAGGAAGATCTCTGCTTTATTGCTTAAGAGAGCTATTAGGAAAGGTTGTAAGGCTTATGCAATAATAGTAACTAATAAAGAAAATATGAACAACATAAATAAATTAAAATTGGAGGATATTCTAGTTCTAAAGGAATCTTCAGATGTATTTCCAGAAGAAATTCTGGGAGTGCCTCCGAAATGGAAATTAGATTTTACTATTGAGCTGGTTCCTGGTGCAATGCCCAGCTCAAAAGCCCCTTATCGGATGAATATACTCGAACTAAATGAACTTAAGTCACATTTAAAAGAACTTATTGATAAGAATTACATTAGACCCAGTGTGTCTCCTTGGGGGGCACCTGTCATCTTTGTTAAGAAAAAGGACGGAACTCTACAACTATGCATAGATTATCACCAATTAAATAAGATGACTATCAAGAACAAATACCCGTTACCTCGCATAGATGATCTGTTTGATCAACTACGTGGAGCCACGATGTTTCAAAGATTGACTTACGGTCTGGATATCACCAAGTCAGAATTAAATATGAAGACATCTTTAAAACAACTTTTAGAACTCGATATGGGCATTACGAGTTTGTCGTTATGCCTTTTGGGATTACTAATGCTCCAACTGTTTTTATGTGTCTAATGAAGAATGTAATGCACAAATATTTGGATAAATTTGTGTTCATATTTATTGACGACATATTAATTTATCCGAAATCTGAAGAAGAACATAAAGAACATTTTAAAATTGTCTTGCAAGAGTTACGAGAGGATCAACTTTTGGAAAAATTTAGTAAAAGTGACTTCTTTAAAAATAAAATGTAGTACTTAGGTCATGTGGTGAATAAAGAAGGAATTTCAGTGGATCCCGAAAAGATAAAGGCAATCAAAGATTGGCTAGTCCCAAAAGACGTAATTGAAATCCGATCATTCATGGGGATTACTGGTTATTACTGGAGGTTCATTGAAGGGTTTTCGAGAATTGCAAATCCGATAACCTCTTTGCAGAAAAAGGGGAAGAAATTTGATTGGAATCAGAAGTGCAAAGATAGTTTTAAGAAGTTAAAAACTTTATTAACTAGTGCACCAATTTTAAGAATTGCTAACCCTAATAAATATTTTATAGTATATACTGACGCATGCAATGACAGTTTAGGTGGAGTATTGACTCAAGAAGGACATGTCATTGCTTATGAGTTGAGGAAATTGAAGATTCATGAAAAAAATTATGCGACCTATGACTTAGAATTAGCTGTTGTCATACATGCTTTAAAGATGTGGCGTCGTCATTTAATTGGAAGGAAGTTTATCTTAATAACGGATAATAAAGAATTAAAATATATGTTAGATCAACCTAAAGGTGGCTAGCTTTTCTAAGTGAATACAATTTTGAAATTCAACACATCAAAGGAAAGGAGAATAAAGTTGATGATGCATTAAGTAGAAATGCAAAGCTGAATTTTACAGCAGCTATTAGCACTTACACAACAGATTTGGAAGAACAGCTTAAAGCGGGAATAGAACAAGATGTATATTACGTAAAGTTACAAGAAAAAACAAAAGAAAGTCTAATAGAAAGTCTAAGTACATGATACAACTTGAATGAAAAATGATTATTACTGTATAATGACAGATTATATACACCTAATGTACCTAAAATTAAGTTATTAATTTTAGATGAAATTCATAAAACTCCTTACTCAGGGCATCCAGGTTATCAGAAAACTATAACCATGCTAAGAAAAGATTACTTTTGGACAAACATGAACATTGAACTGGGAGAATATATTGCTATATGCTTTGAATGTCAGCAAGTAAAACTGAACATCAGCATCTAGCTGGGCTACTTCAGCCTTTGCCTATCCCTAGCTGGAAATGGGAGATAATTAGCCTTGATTTTGTTACTGCATTGCTTAAAAATCAGAACTTAAATGACTCAATAATGGTAGTGGTTGAAAAATTGAGTAAAGCATCCCATTTTATACCTGTAAAAACCACTTATGAAGCTGCAAATATTGTTGATATTTTCTTAAAACAAGTTTTTCGGTTGCATGGAATTTTGAAGGTGATCATTTTAGACTGAT
Source organism: Pseudotsuga menziesii (assembly GCA_001517045.1). Classification (NCBI taxonomy): domain Eukaryota; kingdom Viridiplantae; phylum Streptophyta; class Pinopsida; order Pinales; family Pinaceae; genus Pseudotsuga; species Pseudotsuga menziesii. Next base: position 23,263 of record LPNX010113802.1, read on the forward strand.
ACCCTAAATTTACAGGTAATTTTTGGAGATCCTTGTTTAAAGGATTAAATACCACGTTAAATTTTAGTACATCTTTCCATCCTCAAACTAATGGACAGACTGAAAGAGTAAATCAGGTACTGGAAGATCTACTTAGAATGTACATAAAGGAGCAACTAGGTAAATGGGAAAATTATTTACACCTGGTAGAATTTGCTTACAATAATCATTATCAAGCTTCAGCTAGTTATAGTCCTTTCGAAATTCTGTATGGAAGAAAATGCAATACTCCCATCTCTTGGAGTAATCTAGTGGACAGATTAGTATTAGGACCTGAATTATTGAAAGAAATGGAATTAATTGTAAAACAAGTACAAGGTAATCTGAAAATTGCATAAGATCGACAGAAAAGTCAAGCAGACCTTAAACGAACTCCAAAGGGTTTCCAGGTAGGCGAACATGTTTTCAGTAAGGTGAGACCCAAAAAGAGTTCTATGAGGTTGGGTAGCTATGCCAAAATAACACCTCGATATTGTGGTCCTTTTGAAATACTATCCAGGATCGGATAGGTAGCCTATCGGTTAGCTTTAGCACCAAATTTAAGAGTTCACAATGTTTTTCACATTTTTGTATTAAAAAAATATGTACATGATGCTACTCATGTTATTAATTGGAATGATGTGTAGGTGGAACCCGAAGGAGATTTTCTGGTGGAACCAGATTGTATCCTCGAGCGGAGGGAGATCTCGCTTTGGAACCGCACCATTGGTCAAGTGAAGGTGCAATGGAAGCACCTTAGTCAAGAGGAAGCCACCTGAGAATTGGAAAGTCATATGCGGGATGCATATCCAATTCTATTTCAGGGGAACTCTAAGGACAAGGAATAAATAACATCGAGGATGATGTTATAATTTAAGGGGGGGTGTATGTCACATGGCCCAATTTGAAAAAAAAATTAATGTTATTTGAGGAACATTGTCTTATATTTTATGCTAAGTTTGTAATTGATGACCCAGTGGGGGCAAGAATAACTAATGTAATTCAGAATATTTTATTTATAAATAAATAAATGATGAGACAACAACTTAGGGAAGCTGTTAAAAGAGTGTTTATTGGTTAATTGGTGGAGGATACTAGGTGGAGAGTAAACTGACAAGTGGCAGCATCCTCAAACCACTTCCAACCGTTGCAGGTGGCAACTTCCCTATATTTGTGGTCATGATTCCCCAATAAAGTGGAATTAAAGCAGGTGGCTCAATAAATGGAAACTGGCCCATAAGACCTAGGCATCTCTATAAAATTTTCCATTGAAGACAGTTGAGGCTTCTCATTCTAGAGGTGATCTTTTAGGGTGATGAATTTACTTAAGATAAATTCAATGCAGGGGATTACTGAAGTGAGTCTGAGGGGTTAACTGCTGAGACTAAACTTGTTGCAGCTTCTAGGCTGAAGTTCATATTGCTATGAGCAGATTTTAATTACTGAGGTAATTGGACCAGTCAGGTGACAGAGGTTTTAAAGTTGTATTCTCCACCCAGTTCTCTGCCAAGAAGACCAGGAACAAGCTCGAGGGTCCTGAGGAAGCATTGTCTGAGCGCTCTCCAAGAGTTAGGTTGGGAGGAACAGCCTCCTTAAGCTATTTTCATCTGATCATTGACAGGTTATATTTGTCTTTATGTTATTATATTTGTTTACTGTCTTCAGTAAAATGTTTATCAGTTTCTAACTATAGGCATGTTAGTATTTTAGGGTTTATGAAGAAAGGAGTAATTGTGTAATGTTAAGACTTGGTAAATTACAGATTAAGTTAGGAATAGAAATGAATATGTAAAATGTGAAGCATATAGAATTATAATTTCCAAACTGTATTTTTCCATGCCTGACTCAGGCAGTACGCTAGTATAGTTGGGTGTTTAGGTGAATAAGATGATTCTTTTATTTGAATGAAAACTGTAACTATATTTTACCTAGTTTGCTTATGATTGCTACTGTAAAGAAGTATTAAATATTGTCTGTATTTATTTACTTCAGTTAAACTAAAAGATAGGTATGTAAAAGAATATTAATAATAATATTATTAAAATAATTCTAGTATTAGTATTCTTATAAAATATAGAGATTATAGTTTAACAATTAAACATAAGTAAAGTAAGTAGGCTAACATCTAAAAACCAGGTAAAAAGAATTTGTAGAAATATTTTTACAACATTGAATTCTAGACACTGTGTGTCTCTATCTAAGACAGAAGAATTCTACTATAATCCTTTTAAAACCACATAAGTTACTAAAAGATAAATATATTCTATTTTCAAGTATGCAACATTAAAACCCTAATTATTTATTAGCTGAAATTTATAAACAAAACTGAAAAAAAAAAATCATTTAAGAACTTGTTAAATAAACAGATCTATTATCAAACTATTAGCTGTAAATAATGCTATTTTCTTTTATCGAACAGAGCTAAGAATTCGTTAAGTAAAAATAAAGCAATTATCGAACTATAGGGTTTATATAATAATTAACCCTTTAAAAGCCAAAACCAGAATTAAATATCACCCTTAAAAACACAGTAATCTTCCCATAAACTGTGCATTGAAAATCATCATAAATACAGGATAATAATGAAAAATATTACATATATGAATTATTGATTAAAATAATCCAATAATAATTAAACCATTTTACAAATACATAATCATTTATTAAGGAATGGCTTACAGCCTTAGAGTCAAAGGGTCGAGGCTCAGGCCTGGTAATAAAACCAAAATGCACAAAATCTATTTATATTAAATAGTATCAAGATATTTTGATGATAGGAGAACAAAATCCTATTCACATTTACAACCCCGACTGTTTCACAGTCTTCCTTCACCAACTAAAACCTACTATAAAAACTGAGGTAAACTAGACAGAGGTCGACAAGCCTCTCTGAGTTCAGAGCTGGGATCTTTAAAAAAAAATGAAAGCATTTACATTTTTCAGGACATAAGGCTAAAACCATATTTTAAAAACCATTTTTACATCATGGCTTCCAGAGCCTTCTTCACCCTGCACGAAGTACCCATAAGGGTTTCTAAAAACTTTGACAAGCAATAAACAAGCTTTAAAACCTAACTAACAGAGAAACGAGGTTGTACAATTCAACCACCTGAACCACTTCCAACAACCATAACCTCATGCAAGAAGAAACCTCGTTGGAACCGGGGCTTACCCATTTGGAGGCCATTGAAAAGAATGAAGTACAAGCTCGTTTCCACCCACAGGTTTGGAGCCGGTAGCAGGAACCTGCATGTTCCAAATTAAAACTTTTTAAATACTGGTTTGCATAATATGGTAAAAACCCTTATAAGGATAATCGAATGAAAAAGAAAAACTGAGATAGAGTAAGTTTTACATGTTAACTAGAGTCGAAACTGAGAAGAGATGGCCACCCAGGTCACATTGGCACCAAACCGAAAGGCAAGAACCCTTGAAGTCACCTCTGCGAAGGAGAAGGCAATAAAACCGACTCAAGTTTACAATGTAGAAGCTACGTGTGAGCAGTTGCAGGAGTGAGACAAGTACAAAATTTGGGCCACATTGAGAAACCAACAACCACACTCGCGATGTATTCTTCAACACATAGGAGAACTCAAATCATAAACGAATTTACCCAGCAATCATAATATAACATTTGCAGGAAAAATGACCAGTGTTAAAGGTGGTTATAGGACTCTAATGGCCGCGAGCTCACAGCTCGGCTAGCAAGGAGGAGAACCCTCGGTCTAAAAATGCAAAGGAGTAAGGTTTGCAAGGTTTTAATTCAACCAATGAATGGATGTAATCCTATCCACGTGCGCTTTCAAAAATTTCAACAAGTTTGGGTCAAAACCATAAGTCAGCGCTGTACAAAAACATTTTTACAATCTATCATTTCAAATAACCATATGTCCTATGATTGCTAATGATAAGCAACCTGCCGACGTTATATAATATGCCGTGGGAATTAACAAAGTATATGTTTAAACTATATAAGATTTGCTTGCCATCATTCGATTTCATCATAGTAGTTGTTTGGTAGGTAATAGTACCTTAGGTTATAACTTAACACAATTGTTATATCTTGAAATACTAGTGTACTATAGCTATAATTTGAATACTATGGTTACAACTTGGATACTAATTTATCCCAGAAGTTCTTCATGCTTGCAAACAAGTCGAATAAGTATGGTGTAGTTAAAGAACTAGTAAAAGGAAGTATGGAATGGTTATAACATAGCTTATGACTATAGTGAAAAGGAATAGCCTTAAAATTCTCAAAACAAAATCTGTATGCTTTTATTTAAGGGAGTCTTCAAGAAACTGAAGACTAACATTAAAGGAGAATTTCTCATAAAGAGTCTAATAATCATTGTTAAGTTTATAATTATAGGAACATGTTCATGCTTTAAGAGAAAGACACCTTGAATATTGAAGTGAGAATAGCTGTGAGATCACTAAGCAGTTGAAGTAAACTTAAACCAAAACCATGAGCTCTATGCTCTCTATGGGAATTTATAAATAACTAGTAATATAAACACAAGAAAATTAACCATGTACTATAGACTTTTGGAAGATAATCATCATACGACTAAAGCAACTTTGGTAAGTAATTTCTCTTGTATTTTAAACCATTGTTTATGTTTTTAATGGGAAGTAAATATGGCACTAGTTATAAATACCTTAATAGATTTATAACAACGAAGAAGAATTTACATTACCTCCTCGAAGACAAGAATCTTAATTAAGATTTTCTTAAACTAGGATCTTAACATGCTAGGAAAGTATTTTTTTTTCTCGATGTAATTTTAAATAAACACCTACATGATCTTACACTTACTTGCTAAACCTGTAAGAACCAGCAGTCCAATTGAGTTAGTAGAACGCTAAGTAAGCCCCGATCTCAAATAAGATTTCTTACCTACTTGACAAAAGTAAATCATCAGTATATCTAGTAGCAGCTAGATGCAAGTCCTTATTCTAACTCTAATGAAATTAAAGCTGTTAAGTCATTAATAGTACTAACACAGTGTTTAAGTTTACATCCTTTAATTCACATATTCTTTTAATGAAACAAACCCTTGATCTCTTATAAACTGATTCATTTTCCGCTAACCGTTAGCAGTTACTTAGCTGCGACTATAGACATTTTATGTCACTTTAAATTTTTTTAATTTTTATGAAATTTTGGGTTGTTACACGTCATACCATTCTACTCTTTCTTAACAAAATCTGTACCGTTCTACCAATGTTTCCATATGGCAAGATGAAGGTAGAGATTATTTAAAGAACTCCAAGAACTGCCAAAGTTTGTAGCTAGAAAGTGTGGTTTGTGTTCAATCAAACAGCTGGACGTTATCTACAACTTAAACCAAGCACCTTTCTATCTTAGGTATGTCATGGAAAACTTCATAAGGTTTTAATTTTCGAAGATTGAATGTATCTCAGGACCCTGCTTTTCAAATTTAAGATCTTTTGCTGACAAGTTTTGTGGTTTTCTCGTCTAAACTTCAATTGAAGACAATTCTAAATCTATAATAAACAAAGGTATTTCTTTGAAGCTATGTTTAATTATTTCCAGAGTGCTTATATTTCATTATAGAGCTATAAATGGCATGAATTGTTGGTTAGTAACGAACCTGTGTGCTCTATTTCCCAATGACCATAAATTTGCAATGCAGTGAGAAACTGCCACACTCCCATTATTCCATTTGGAAATAAGAATTTTTTCCTTTATGTAATACTTGGTTCTAGAAATTCAAGTCATTTATGTTGACTTATTTTCAGAATGCGATGGGAAAAAATTGCCTAGACATTGTGATTTTGTATAATGTAAAATGTGCATGCGATTTTGGGAATGGTTGATAAGGGGGCATTCTAGTTAATGCTTCCACATTTGATGTCGTCACTGGATACACTAACAAAGAAATTGGTTTGAAAAAAATTTAACAAGTTGAAAAGAACACAACAAATATAATTTCAAGACATCAAAAAGTCAAAAGGAAGTTGCTAAATTAAAATACAATAGTTGTTGGACTAGTTATGCATACATGCAAAGTGGCAGGCAAGTTTTATGTTTTATTTCTACGGTAAATAGGAGTCAAAGAAAGGAGTTCATTCTTCTTCATCATGTATGGCATATGTGCTAAAGGAATCACCCTTGTGATGCCCCTCCTTTTTAATCTTGTTCTAAAGTTGACTCTAATTTTGTGATCAAAGTCACTATGTTTAAGATGTCATTTTCTTTTATGTGCACAAACCTCAGCCAATATCTTATAAAAAACAATTTTTTGATTGAAAGGCATTTCATTTCCTCCTCAAATTCCTTCGAATTCACAAACTAGTCTTCTTCCATGGGCCACCCGATGATGGGTACCCCTAGGATGAGGCTCTCCAACATCGAATTCCATCCATAATGACTCAGGATTCCTCTAGTCGAAGGATGAGACAGAACCAACAACTGAGGCACCCACTTTTTGATAAGAAATCCTCGATTGTTTTCCTTCATCCGCTCTTTGATTCCATCTGGAAGAAACTCCGCCGAGAACTCTAAATTCAATGTGGCCTCCAACGATGACCTGACTACCCAAATGAAAGGTTGTTGGCTCGACTCAAGTCCCTGTGCCAGTTCCTTCATGTGTGACAATGATATCAAATTTTTGCTTCCAAACGAAACGTAGAGCACTATGGAGGGTGCCTGTGAACCGAGCCATTGCAAGCATGCCCTTGCAGATTCTGCCAATGTCTAGTTTCCTTGCAAAAGAAAATCTAAAATGAGCCTTGTATTTGAAGGAGATGGAGAGAGAAATGCAGAGGGTAGAATCGACCCATTATTCGTAATTTATATGTCACACTTTTATTCGTAATTTAAGGTTATTCAATTGGTAATTTATATGCAAAGCTGATTTGAAGGAGATGAAGAGAGAAACAAAGAGGGTATTGTTATTCTCCTTCAACCGCTATGCAAAGATGAAATACACTTCATATGTCACACTTCGCAAAAAAGAAGAGGTGTGCCTTCATTCTCTATTCCTTTCACACTTAAATTTCATCCCTCAATCCCTACACTCCTAGTACCAAATTAAAATATTAATGTTGCTTTCCAATATGATAAGAGTCAAACTTGATAACAATAATTATATTACATAAGTAAAATTTCTCTTATGAAAAAATTAATGGATATTTCATTTCACTTGTCATAGATTACATTGGTTTCTATTTATTACACGAGTTCTTATTGATTGCTTATCAGTATTTGCTCTATAATTTCTATAAATTCACTATACTTTCTTTTAACAGATAAACTTACATTATCTACATACTCATAACTTTTGTTCATTTTAGACATACCTAAGTTCTTTTCGGTGTTTGTGTTACATATTTAGCATGAACTCGATCTGCAGGAAACCGGTCGAGCGCATACACATAATTTCATGAATATACTAATTAGCAGACTGGGATCACTCTCATAAAATAAGTATTATTCAACCCTGTATATCATTTCCCCGCTTTGAGGTATGCTAGTAAACTATTTCTATTAAATAAAAAAAATACAAAATTGAGAAAACAAAAAGTTTGTCAACTATATCGAGAAGACGTCATCCATTTTTATGTCGAAGCCATTCTTCCATTCATGATGGGTTTTTGGACATTTGTCAATGTAGTTAACTCCTTTCGAAACTTAGAATTCAGATTTATGACACATTGAATGCCATTTTCTTCCTTGTTCATGTTCCTGGGAATCCTTCGTTGACATGGCTGGCCATTAAAATTCCAAGGTTATATTGAAAATTTTATGACGGTTATATATTTTTTATACCTATCAATTAACGTTCTCTACATATTTATGCCTGTTATTTTAAATTTCAAGTTTAAACCAGTTCAGAGTGTCAATTTTTTATATTATATGCAAATATTGCAAATACATCTTCCTGTAAATATGACAATCACTGTAAAATATTTCTACATTTTTATAATTTAAATTTAAGTTCAAACTCAAAGTTAACACAAACATCTAAATCCTGCAGCTATATTCATGCTTTGCACATTGCTATTCTTTTGTTCAATAACAAAGAACGATGAATTCACCATGAAACAACTATGAATTCATCTTGGTTTAGTTTAGTCTTTCTCTTTATTTTGTTTCATCCATCCATCCATCCAAAAATCCAAACAAGAGATCAAGCCATCCCTAAACTGAATCTAACAAAAACAATGATTAGAGGATTTAATTATTAGTGAGATGTCTAAATATTAGAGTTTAACCCAGTTTCAAACTCTAAGCATTTGTCCCACAGTTGTAGTACCACGAACTGAGCTCGAAGTAACTCACAGACACTGGGTAATCCCATCTGCCACACCTCCGAGTCTAGAACTTCCTGTTTGACCAACACTTAACTACATTGAATTGCAATATCACTACGAGTCTTCGGGTGTCAAAACATGCCAAGTGCAATGGCCCATTCTTAAAAATACTTATTAGCAACCACATTAATCAGTTAATTGCTACAACAAGATGTCAAATTGAAGATGTCCAATTTTTTTTTTACACATAGAGCTTGACCCGTGGCCATTAATTCTAAATGTCAAATATGTTATACCCAGCTAAAAAAATGTCTTACACCATGTCAAATTCCAATTCGACCGACAACTAGACGTGATTTGAAGAGCACCTTGGGGCATGAATCTTATCTCCTTTTTTTTTTCTTATTCTTAAAAATACTTACTAGAAATAACCACATTAATTAGTTAATTTCTACAACAAGATGTCAAATTGAAGATATCCAATTTTTTTTTACACACAGACCTTGACCTGTGGCCATTAATTCTAAATGTCAAATATGTTCTACCCAGCTAAAAGTGTTTATCTATTTAGTATTTCTTTAATAATACTAATCTCTTATTATTATTTTTAAAAGTGTTACAAAGAATTTAAATCAAATCACTAAGTTAAGTCTACTTTACATATTTAGTTCATTGTTTTTCACTCATGTTTTGGAACCAAACATTTTCTTAATTTTAATGATTTTGATTAGTTTCGTGTGATTCCATTGAGTCTTTTAAAAATTTTGAAGGAGACAAGATCTCATGGTGGATTGATTCTTATTTTTGAAATTAATATTATCTATAATTTTAGCGACCAAAAACATTATAAATCCACCATCAATCCACCATCAGATCTTGTTTCCTTCAAAGAACTAGAGAGAAAGAAGAGAATGAGGAGAAGAATTCGAATAGGAAGCCTTCAATCACTAAGAAGAGATATCAAACATGGATGAAATGGACCTCTAGACTTGCAAATAAACCTCCATAATTGGATTTATATGATGCTCTTCGAATTACTGAGGAAAAACTAAGACAATACCATTGGGCACATCTCCCAGAGTTTGCTTGGGCACATCTCCAAGCACTAGAGAAGCTCAAAGCTCACTCAATCGCAAACTAAAATTTCCAAAAGATGTGATAGGGGTGTTCTATCATTATTTTATAGGAAAGTTAGTGAACATTTAGTTAAATATAATTAAGGAAAGGAAGGTGCATATCTTCTGCATGCAAGATAGTCTTAAGTGTTAGCTTGGCACTAATACTTGAGAGGGTTATAAGGTTTGCATGGAGGTAGTTTCAGTTAAGCTCCTCCTTGTGTATGCGCTAGGTTATGATTCTAAGAGCTTTATAGATCCTACCACTCGCCTTCTTCTACACGCTAGGGGTTTTGGCTTGTTATTAATATGCTAGGCATATGCCAAGTTTGATATAGTTGTTTTTGCAGAGTTGCATTAGATCCTTTTTCTCTACTGCTGAGGTCATATCTCTTATTGGTAAATCTGCTTATGTGTTGTAAACATTTCTCTGCAAATCTATCTATCATACTCAAATATTTGTTGGGTTTTTTATCCTCTGTGTTTGGAGGGTGTTCGCAGGGTACATATTATCTCTTATGATTGATTGTTTTATGTGGCTAATTAATTTATGAGATTCATATGTGGATGATTTATGAAATTCATAAGTACTAAAATTTTATGATAAAATTTTTAAATTTCAAGCATCTCATATTTTTCTCAAACATTCACATGGTGTCAGATCATAGGGCATGAAGGAGCTCAGTTTTGTCTGGGAAAACTAAGTCCTGCATGATCTTGAAGAGTTGAGAAAAAACTTGGAGCCATCGAATCAATCTCTATTCGACCTGAATACCGACTTGAAGGAACTTCCAACTTGAACACTTGGAAGGTGAGAGTATTGAAAAATATTGAGGAGCATTACCTAGATGGCTACATATCCACAGTGGCCGAGGATCCTTCATTCAATATAGGGAAAATCCATAGCAATTCAGTATGCATCATTCTAGTCAATATTCCGGTTAACAAAATATGTAAATCATTTTTTATCAAACCGTGAGGAATCAATTAAAACCGTTGAAATATCCCATCCCAAATGGTATGATTTATCTTAGTATTGAGAGAATTTCAAAAATTCACAACGGTTTGGGAGATATGATCACATATTTGAAGATGAAGCTTTCAAAAATGTTGTTGTGGTTGGCTTTCAAAACTAAACGAATTGTTTGAATGACTAAGAGATTTGTGGATTGGATTTTATCCTTCTCCAATGGAATTTGTGTATAAAAAGAAAGAAGTTGTTTCATTCGAAAAAGAATAAGTTCAAGAAAGTTTTTTTCAAATCAAAGTCTTGGTGATACTTCTATTAAAAGAAGGGTCATTATGTAAGGGAGTCCCATGCAAGGAAAAAGAATGAAGAAAAGTTTCATGCATCTACCATAGTAGATGAAACTTATCAAAATAAATCATCCAAGGAAAATGATGATCTGAAGGATTATTTCCTTTATTACAAGAAATAATTTGATTTAGTATGGATGGGATCCTTATTCCCCATGTAGAGACTCACTACTAGTGCTTGCAGTAAGTTTTTGTAATGTTTGAAGTTGCAGTGAATAAAGGAGTTTGGTATTCTCTGAAAGGGTAGAGAGATCAAGAGGGAGCCCACACAAAATAATAATAAAGGGAAATAAATTTTATTTTGATTTTTATATACTTTTATAATCATATATAAATCATTTTTAATATGTTTTATGACTATCATATATGTTAGGGTAAACAGGGTACTCCCAAAAGACCGAACACCAAGAGCAACCACTTTACACAAATGAATCACAGATCAATACACCAATGTTTGTCACGTGGTTAAAACCCTCGAGAGGGAAACAGTCCATGGCCCCAGCCAAATAGCTACTTGGAGCAATTTATTATGCAAAAGAAAGAAAGTTACATGAGCTTCTCATAATCGATCAACTAGCCAAGGACCCTCTATGCTCTTTAAATAGAGATCATTTACCAATCCGGTGTTAAGCCACAGATCAATGGTAGGTATGATCTAAGAGAATTTGAACCGTCGGATCACTCTATGTCTAGAACATATCGTGACCATCGGATTAGAATATTTACAAATGGATACTAATGCATACTAAAGAAACACACTTTTACCTAACAGATATATTACACAAGTTGATCTTAACTACCTCCTAAGTGTCTAAATATCCTAACATCCCCCCTTAAGAACAACTTGGGATAGGATTGAAGGATTTACAAAAGTGACACTATTAGGAGAAGGAAGGAGGCATTAGTGCCTATCCCCCCTTAATGACACATTCCTAAACTCCTAACATAGACCGAAGTTTAGAAAACTTCGCTTCTATAAGAGACTTGGTGAAGATGTCTGCAACTTGATCATCTATAGGGAAATAGAGCACTTCAATAACATGGTTATGAATAAGATTTCTGATGAAGTGCATGTGTAGCTCAATGTGTTTGTTGCGCTGATGTAGAACTGGATCTTTGGCAAGCTTGATGGCACTTTGATTGTCGCACCAAAGTGGAGTAGGCTGCTGCTGCTCGAATCCAAACTCTAAAAGGATCTATTGAAGCCATAAAGCTTCCTGATTGGCATTAACTATGGCTCGATATTCTACTTCTGCTAAAGAAAAAGAAAGAGCTTGTTGTTTCTTACAAGCCCAAGTGACAGGTCCAAATCCCAAACTGAAAACATAACTTGCAGTAGACTTTCGATCATCAAGATCGTAGGCCCAATCTAAATCAGTGAAACCAACCAACAAAGGTTTCCCCCTTGTACTGTTATGAATCCCAAACTGAATTGTACCTTGAATATATCAAAGTATTCTTTTTGCTGCTTTCCAGTGACTTTCATGAGGAGTTTTCATATAACGGGCAACATGACCAACGGCAAAGGAAAGGTTAGGACAGGAATGAGTCAAGTATAAAAGAATACCAACAAGTTGATGATACAAGGTGACATCTACTTCAGGGGAAGTACAAGTGGTAGAAAGTTTGACCTTAGACTAGAAGGGAGAAGGGGCTGGTTTACAATCTTCCATGTGGAAGCGACGAAGAAGGTCACAAACATACTTATACTGGGAAAGAAATATTCCTTCTTTGGTTTGCAAGACTTGGAGACCAAGAAAATAATGCAAATGCCCTAAGTCTGACATTTCAAAATTTTTCTTAAGACTGGATTTCACATGGTTTATAAGTTTAGGGTCACTACCAGTAAGGATAAGATCATCAACATAAAGAACAAGTATGATGAGACAGTTTCCTACTTTCTTGGTATAGACATTGGGGTCAAAATGGCATCTAGAAAAACCAATGTCAAGGAGAAAGCTATCCATTTTGGCATACCAAGCTCTAGGAGCTTGCTTAAGGCCATATAAGGATTTCTTAAGGAGACAAACAAGGCTAGAGTTTTTCTGAACATATCCAAGAGGTTGTTCCATGTCAATTTCCTCATGTAAATCACCATGTAAGAAGGCATACTTGACATCCATTTGACAGACTTCCTAGTTATGTAAGGCTGTAAGGGAAAGAACAAGGCAGAAGGAGTTCATTTTTGCTACAGGGGAAAAAGTTTCATTGTAGTCAATCCCTTCAACTTGGGAAAAACCTTTGGCAACTAACCTTTCCTTAAGTCTTTCAGCACTTCCATCTGATGCATACTTAGTTCTGTAGATCCATTTACATCTGACAAGTTTTCTTCCTTTTGGAAGAGGAACAAGATCCCAAGTATCGTTTGCCATTAAGGAACGATATTATTCATCCATAGCTTCATCCCAATCTCGATTTCCTGAAGCTTCTACAAAAGTTTCTAGATCGTGATTCTCGGAAAATTAAGCCAAAAGGGAAGAGGCTCGCTGAAAATGAGAACGTGTTCGACGTTGATCTCTAGGATCATCGGTAAGATCACCAGCTACTTCACATGTTGAACGGACCCATCGAGAAGGCTGGTGCTGGTGAAATTGGAGGAACATGAGTAGGCGGAGGTGTATTTTGATCCTCACTGTCATCATCAAAAACTAGAGTTGGAAACCTGTCAAGGAAGTTGGAAGAAGAAGAAGAAGAAGGCACAATTGCCGAATGAGGCTCGCAGGCCAAAGATGGCACACCCGCCAAGTTAGGCTCGCAGGCCAAGATATTTTCATCAAATATAACATCTCTTCTAATGATTATATCATTTGAATGGGGCTGAAGAAGTCTATAACCTTTTACATCTTCTGAATATCCAACAAATATGCACTTTTCACTTTTAGGCTGCAATGCTTTCCGTTTTTCATCTGGAATGTGAGCCCATGCTTCAAAACCAAACACACGAAAGTGACTTACATCTAGTTTAATTTTAATCCATGCTTATTTGGGTGTTATACCTTGTAAAACTTTAGTTGGTGTGCGATTAACTATGTAATTTGCACAATTTATGGCCTCAGCCCAATATTGAAGACTTAGTCCCTTAGATTGGATCATACAATTAGCCATTTCTTTTAAAGTGTGGTTCTTCCCTTCAACTACACCATTTTGTTGTGGCGTGCATGGAATAGTGTGCTATTGTTGGATTCATTGCTCAGTGCAAAAAGTAGTGAACTTATTGTTAACATATTCTCCTCCATTGTCAGATCTTAACTTAATAATTTGATGACCAGATTGTTTTTCAACAAGGACCTTGTAGGCCAAGAACATGTTAAATACTTCGCTCTTAAGTTTTAGGAAGTAAACCCAAGTGCATCTGGAGTAGTCATCAATGAAAGTTAAGAAATATTTGAAACCAGAAAAGGAAGCAGATGGAAGAGGGCCACAGAAGTCACTATGCACAAGCTCCAAGGGAACTGAGGCGTGCCAAGAGGCACGTTTGTCAAAACTGTCTAAATGATGTTTTTAGAGTACACAACCGGAACAAACACCATCCTTGCAAGATAACATTGGAACACCAGTCACCATATTGTCTTTACATAATTGTTGCAATGAGCGATAATTTAAGTGACCAAATCGCTCATGCCAAAGTTTGCTCAAGTTATCACTATGAGCAACAAAAACTGAAGGAAAATGTGATGACCCAAAGTTGTTAAATTTGTACAACCTGGTAATATCATCAATAGTTCCAGTAGCTAGGACATTTTGAGGATTTTTAAAATCCTTGATTACAACTTGGTGAGGTGTAAACGTCACAGTTTTACCTTCACCTGAATGAGTAATTTGATAGACTGATAACAAATTGCAGGAAATTTTTCGAACACATAGTACATCACTGAAATGACCATTTTCTACTGGAACTGTTCCAGATCCTACAACACTTAGAGATCTATCATCACCAACAAATATTTATTTGGTGTTACATTCATGCATAGTAGAAAAGATGGCTTTATCCTTAGCCATATGATAAGATGCTCCAGAATCAATGAGCCATTCAATTGAAGTAGAAGAAGAAGATGCAGTATAAGAGTAACTAGAAGCACAAAGTGCATGTCCATGAGAGGTAGATTCTGAAGACAAATCTAGGATGATGTGGTGCTTTTTCATTGCTACTTCCAAGGCTGCCATCTTCTTAAAACACTTAGATTCATCATGATTATCTTTCCAACAAAAATTGCAATGACGCTCAGTCTTCTTTCCTTTTTGCTTGGATCCTTTGTCATTTTTTAAAGAAGGAGCTGGCTGAGAGGGTTTGGGACCCTTGTTGTTTGGATTATTATTGCGAAAATTCTATTTCTTGGGAGGCTTGGACTTTTCTTTCTGTTGGGACAAGAAGGGTTTCCCAGATGTATCTGCATTGTTAATTATTCGAAGATGAATGAGCTTATATTGCTCTCTAATTAATGAATCACAAAATGATTCAAGACTAGGCTCTTGATAGCTAGCTACAGTCAAGGATTCTTTCATGGAGTAGAATGTAGATACAAAAATGGAATATGCAGGTCCAAGTTTGGGAAGAATATGATAAATACATTGTTTGTCTTCTTTCTTAATCTTGCATTCTGCACATAAGAGTCTAAGAGTTTTATACTTAGATAAATAGTCTTGAATGCATGAAAAATCATTTGGATTCAAGGAAATCAACTCATTCTCAAGTTGATGACCCCGAATTTCATTGTGTTTACCAAACACAGATTCCAACTTTTCCCAAGCTTTATGAGGTTCATCAATTTCAGATATGTGAAATCGCAAATCAATAGAGATTGACATCTCAATCAATCCACGAGCTTCATCACATCTATTTGCCCATTTAATTTTCTTATCATCATCAGTGGGTTCTATTTCTTTCCCTGAGGTTATCCTGAAAAGTCCCCTACTTTATAAAACATCTTCCATACGAGATTTCCATGAGAAATAGTTAGAACTTGTAAGTATAATATCAGAAGGGGTGGCCATACTGTAAACTAATGGCTGAAAGAACAGAATCTAACTATCTGGATGCAAAGAGATAAAAAAAAATGTGGTTTTAAAAAAAACGACACTGAAAACTGATTCTGGATGATGAAGTTATCCTTGATCAAAGAAAATGTTGAAGATGTCCTCGATAGTGATGTGGCAGATATTAACTTGACCAACTAAAAAAAAGAATCCCCCTCTTCCCAAGATCAACCTTTGACAATCACTTTACAATAAAGTTGCTTTGAAGTGAATCACTTTTGTAGAATAGGTGATCTTCACTTTTACAATAATGTGACTTTTAAATAGTGCGACAATCAATTAAAGACTTAAGTGATTCACTTTTTATTTTATTTTATTTATGTGAGACACACTTTTACAATAAAGTAACTTGAGAATAGAAATTGCATGCACTAAAAAATAGCTTGATAAGACTTGAACTCAAGACTTATCAAGGAGTAAAGCAACTTTGGACCAAGTGAGCTAAGTTTAAAAGGTACGTAAAAATATGGAAAGAGGAAGCGGGCTTTTTTTTTTTTTACTCCTCTCTCGTTCTCCGTGCTTGCATTCTTTTCCTGAAAAACACAAAAAATGAAAAACAAAAACAAATTTTTTTTCCACACAATGGGGTTAGATCTTGATTAGCTTACCTGAAAAGTCCATGTTTTCAAGTTTTCTCGTTGTTTCTGATTTGTCATGATCGCACAAGGTGCACAGCAAAGAGCATACGTAGCCGAGAAGACAAGAAAAAAAAAACTTTCCCTCGCTGTTTCTGATTCGTCAAGATCACGCAAGGTCCACGGCAAAGAGCATACGCAGCCAGGGAAGGCAATAGTCCGAGACTAAAACAAAAAACTAATAATAAGACTGATAAAATATGAGATATTTTAAAAAAAATAAAACAAATCCATCGTTGTAACATTTCGCCTTCAGATTTGCCGAAATGGGTGTTTATGGAACAAACGAAAATGGTTTTCGGTGAAATGAAAACTATTTCCAAATGGAAACAGTGCTCCGAAAACAATGGAATAGCTCCCATAGGCCACAAATGCACAAAAAATCCAGAAGCAGAAAGCCTTTCAAAGCTTCGGCAACACCGATTCCAAATCTTGATCAAAACCGAAAGCGGCTCTTCATAAAAGCTCTGATACCATGTTAGGGTAAACAAGATACTCCCAAAGGACTGAACACCAAGAGCAACCACTTTACACAAATGAATCACAGATCAATACACCAATGTTTGTCACGTGGTTAAAACCCTTGAGAGGGAAATAGTCCATGACCCCAGCCAAATAGCTACTTGGAGCAATTTATTATGCAAAAGAAAGAAAGTTACATGAGCTTCTCATAATCAATCAACTAGCTAAGGACCCTCTATGCTCTTTAAATAGAGATCATAGACCAATTGGGTGTTAATCCACGGATCAATGGTAGGTATGATCTAAGAGAAGTTGAATCGTCGGATCACTCTATGTCTAGAACACATCGTGACCATTGGATTAGAATATTTACAAATGCATACTAATGCATACTAAAGAAACACACTTTTACCTAACGGATATATTACACAAGTTGATCTTAACTAACTCCTAAGTGTCTAAATATCCTAACAATATAGAGATCTGTATTCCTAGACTTTGAAATTGTCACACACCTAGAATTTCCAAAAAAAAAATTCACTATAAATATCTATGTACTCTTTTACTGAGTGAGTAATGTAGCATGTAATATTAATTGCAACATGAATACATTGTCATTTATTTTTGTAATATCTGATATTTGCAATCTTACTGAAATGGACAGGTTACACTTTATGTGGTGTTTACATCTGGTTAATGGTGGCCTTAGTGCCACAGCTTCAGGTGATGTTCTTAATTATTTTTAGACTTATCTTACTATATGTTTTTTCTAAGGGTTGCATAGCCCTAAGGCTAAGTCTCGACCATAGCCTTCATACCCCAACTCAAAACCATGATGCTAGATGCATAGTTTTATGAAGAAGGAAAGTTGGGGGACTATGGCGCTAAACACCATAGTCCTTATCACATTTATCTTGGCATGAAATAAGTGATATACTTAACCAAGCTATGGACTATAGTCTATTAGATTTTGAAAGGCATATATTGGGACAAAAATGGTCTTCACATAGATTGCACAAGAGAAATAAGAGAAGAATAATTGAAGAACAATATGAGAAATCTTCCATTAATGATTATTCACATTGTGGGTGAATATGTAATACAATGTCAATGAATAATTTGAATACCTACACAGGTAGTTGAATCTACCAACCTAGACTGACTCTAGAGCTTACTAGGAGTGGGAAAATCACCACTAGAGCTAACTAGTGTAGCTCCATATCACTAAAATAGTTAATAACCAATTACAATAAGTTACAATTAGTTAACTGATGAGGATAGGTGAAAAAAGACGCCTATATTCCATTTAATCATGCAAACTGGTGCTAGAGACACTGGAAGTGATCTAACTGATGGGGACCTGAGCACAACTAAGGATAACTAGAGACCTGTTGGAGTCAATTGCTAGACACTACTGGTAGCACTCCGAGTGGGTTCCTATAAAATAGGGACTGATCCCCGAGGCTCCAAAATGCATGCAGACATGTGCAATAAGTGCCATATACCCATTAGTTATGTCCCTCATGCACTAGTGAAGTGATGATACCTCATAAGCTAGGGAAACTAATAAAATAGAATTTATGTGGTCAAAGGAGATAAAGGGAGGATTAATAATAATCCCAAGGTTAAGATCAAAGGTTATCCATTACAATATAAATGAACTACATGTTCCTAATTGACCATGGGAATCTATTTCTATGGAATACTTGATGGGATATACTACTACCAAACATCAGCAAGACACGATCTTAGTAGTACTCAATGGATTTTCCAAGATGGATATACTCATACCATGTAAGAAGACTACGACAGAACAACATATTGCACAAGTATTCTTTGAACATGTCTAGAAACATGATGGCCTTCCGAAAACTATTATTTTCGACAGAGATGCGAGAGTTGTCACCATATTTTGGAAAAATGTCTGGAAACAACTCAACACAAGACTTTCTTTGTCGACAGCCTTCCATCCTCAAATAGATGGATAGACAGAAGATGTAAATTGCTTGGTAGCATAGTTGATTCGCATGTACAACCACAAGCATCGTCAAAGATGGGATGACAACCTCCCATACATACACCATAGCTACAATCATGATCAACATAGTGCTACCGTTTCTACGGTAAAGATTCCATTCGAGATCTGTTATGGATTTCAACCTTTTGCACCTATCGACGTGATCAGATCCTCGACATAGTCAACTTATACCAACTTTGAAGGATGAGAATTTGAAAAATCCTTACAATTCAGAGATCAAATCTACAACATCCAAAAGAAAGAACAGGAAATGTTGTAGTGAGCTAATGCAAAAGCTAAGGCCTGACACAACAAGCATCATATTCCTCATTCATTCCAAATTGGGGATCAGGTCTGGTTACATCTAAAGAAGGAACGCTTCACTAGCCCATACAGGAAGTTGAAACCTTGAGATATGTTCCATACAGTATCCTTAAATATATTGGAAAAAATGCTTTTCAACTCGACATTGCTGCATGCCTTGGTCTACATCCATTCTTCAATGTAGACTTACTTCGATCATACCATGCTCCATTTTTGGAATAGAATGACTTGCATACAACAGAACTGACAAACATCCATCCAGATGTTCAAGAACCTCTTCTTTGTGAGACCATCATAAGATGACATATACACAATACAAGGACGAAATCCATTCCCTTGTTCCAAGTGGCTAAAGCTGGACAACTCCGCGCACAAGGAAAATGGTATTTTGCTACTAAAATAACCAACAAGTTTCCTGACCTGAACGAACACATAATGGAGACCATTATTTCTTAAGGAAGGAAAAATGATCCACTCAGCAGTTAGCATGTTGTTGAACTTCAACAAAGTTTAGCACTTCGACTACTTCGACTACTTCTAGTGCTTCGATAGGTTCAAAATCAGCTTAAACAAGTCCAAACCTCGACACAAGTGACTTTGAAAACCTTGACAGGTTTCATGCTCGACATACAACATCTCTACATGCATTGTCGACATCGACGACTGTCGAACATAGACAGAGTTTCTCTCTATCTTTTAGTCATCTGCGCCTGTTGAACTTCCAAACTGTTATAACTTCTTTTGTAACTGAACGTAATGGGTAGTCACCTAAGCATCTCAACTTTCTGTATAAACATATACACTATTGTAGTATACATCAATCATCCTTCATGGAGAAGAAGTATCAATATAAATTGGCTCGAATTCTTGCATATTGTCTATGTGCATACTTTTTGTCTATATAGTGTGTTTCATTCTTTACCTTATTCTTTTGAGCTTCTACCATAACAGTGCTTGGCTCATTTAGTCGAACTGGTGTCCCCAGCGTGCACCTGGGAATGACCTCGATCATTGGTCTCAGAGATTGATTTTTTTCATATATTAAGTTACCTAAGCACTTCCATCAAATTTATTTAACCTATGTCTGTTCAAACATGCTCGCAAACTCAACAACACAAGCAAACCCTATCTTCAACTTTAGAAAAGATAGCCAAAGAAGAAAGAAATATACATGCAACTGATGAGGTAGAGCAACTCATAGAAAAAGCACTTGCTCGTCATTGAACTGAAATTTTCACCCAGTTCAATGAGATTCTCATGTGATTCTCTTCGAAATCAGGAGAATCCTTAACAAGACCCCACTCTGATAAAATCAGTCCCTTCAAAGTGAAAATGAATTTGGACATACCGAATCTTGAAGGAAAGATTGACACAGAATCCGTCAACAATTGGGTTCAACAATTGGAATCTTAATACTCTGTAAATCAACTCTATGAAAAGGAAAAGATCGTCATTGCATCCTTGAAGATATCAACCTCTATACATTGTTGGTGGAAAAATTTATCAACAAAGATGGAAAAATAAGGAGACCACATAGACACATTGGTAAAATTTGTCGAGTATGTCTGAAAGGAGTTCTACCCACCCAAGTATCTTGATCAACATTATAAGAAGTGGCAGTAGCTAAGCTAGTTAAAAGACCAGTCAATGCAGAGTTACACAAATGAATTATATCGACTCATGGCTAGACTTGGCATTTAAGAAGAATAAAAATTGCTTGTCTTGAAGTAAGTCAGTAGGTTAACTTCGTATATTTAGCAAGAGATGGAGTTTATGACTTTCAGTACGCTTGAGGATGCATTTAATTACTCTAGCAAGATTAAAGCTAAACAAAAAGGAAAAGCATGTTTCACGAACAAGCCAACAGGTCGAATATTCGACAAGAAGTCATCACCTGACTCTGACAAGTCAAAGTACTCTTCTTAGCCAACCCCGCCAAAGCATGAGTATCATAAGAATATTTTTTAGAAAGACAAGAAGGATCACAGTAAACAAGTTCCTACTGGGAAATGGTGTGACTGTCATAATTCATCTTGGCATGATAGGTCAGAATGTAAAGATCGGAAGACATTTTTGGAAAAATTATTGACCTTCAACTTATCTGACAAATCCCTGGGTAGAATCTGACCTAGAGGAATCGACCCTCTTGGATTCGACATCAACCACTCTGACATCCTTAACTATCGTCGATGAGGAGGAACGAGATTTCCTGTTCCATACATGGATATGGGTTCATATAAATCCATTACACATGATAGTGGATAACGGTAGCCAAAAGAAATTCGTTTTTGAATATCTTGTGAAGAAATTAGGTCTTGTCACCCCTCCACATCATTCTCCTTACAATATCGGTTGGATGAAGGATGTACATGAACTAAGAATCACACACCAATGCAGACTCACCTACTTTATCAAGCCTTTGGAAGATGAAGTACTTTGTGATGTGGCACCGCTTTCCATATTCAATGCCCTATTTAGAAAACCTTACCTATGGGATCGAAACGGTACATATCCGTCACAACCACAGAAGGTGATTGTCAAAATTCTGAATCAATGCTATGATATACTAAAGCGACAACCCACATCTATGGTTTCTATGATATCTGCCAAACAAACAAATAATCTTATCAACCATGCTTAGAAGTTCGCATTGATTATGATAAAGCCTCAGAATTCCAGGAAGACTGCAACAACGACTCCAATCACCGACCAATGCATATCCTGACAACAACAATAGATCAACCATATTTTTGACGAATATCAGAACGTATTCGAAGAACCAGACAGAGTACCTATCCATTGTCAGGTAAAACATTTCATTGAACTTGTTCCTGGTTCTCCATTACCTAACGCATATGTTTACAAAATATCCATTCTCGAGAACGAAGAGATTCGCAGACAAATCCATGATTTCATCGACAAATGTCACATCCACCTCAGCTCCTCTCCTTGTGGAAGTCTATTCATCCTAGTTCCAAAGAAAGATGGGACTTGGCGCATGTGCATCGACTATCGGGCTATCAACAAGATTTTAGTTAAGAACATGTGTCCTCTTCCATGGATAGATGAACTCTTCGACAGTCTAAAAGCTGCTAAGTTCTTTACGACGCTTGACCTTAAGTAGGGATATCATCAAATTTTGATCAATTCCACTGATGTATGGAGAACGAATTTCAAGACCAAGGAAGGATTGTTTGAATGGTTTGTCATGCCTTTCGGTTTAACCAATGCACGTACAACCTTCATGATATATATGGATTACCTTCTATGACACTTTATCGACAAGTGTATGATTGTCTATCTTGACGATACCTTGATTTTTAGTTGATCATGGGAAGAACATGTCAGCCTAGATTCAACAAGTTTTTGACACTCGCCAGCAACATTGACTGTATATAAACATGAACAAAGGCTCATTTGCAATGACCATCATCAAATATTTGGGGTATGTAATTGACTCTGAAGGCATTCATGTCAACCAAGAAAAAATACAGATCCTCAAAGATTGGCCCATTCCTCAAAACATTCATGAACTAGGAAGTTTTCTTGGTTTGGAAAATTTCTATTGACTTTTCAAGCTTGGCTTCAGTCACATCGCATGGCCTTTGTATCAGTTGACTAAAGGAAATGGGAAAACTTTCTTTAAATGGACACCGACACAACAAAAATATTTTGAACAACTCAAAAACAAGCTTTGTACTGCACTAGTAATTGTGTTACCTGATTTGCATCAACCCTTTGAGATTGAGATGGTAGCATTGGAATATGCCCTCGGTGTAGTGATCAATCAGTCGGGTCACCCAGTCGTATTTCATTCTGAAACTTTCAATGACATGGTTAAAAGGTATTTGATGTATCAAAAAGAACAATACGCCATTGTACAAGATCTTAAGCAATGGAGACACTACATTCTTGGCAAGGAAACGATCATTCTTACTGATCATAAGCCTTTACAGTTTTCCTCGTCCCAGTCGAAACTATAGACAAATCAACAAATCAAGTGGATTAATTACCTCCAACAATTTTAGCTGGTAATTAAATATCGGAAATTCAAAGAAAATGCCGCTGCCAATTGTCTCAACAACCACCCATTGATCTACTCTCTACAATGATGAGTATCCATGGTTACGACACCACTAATTGGCCATAATTGTATTCGCTATACTACGAATTCTCCGTAATTTATCGATATATTCAAGCCGACACGTTTTCTACTATCGAATACTTCTTGAAGGACACTTTTCTAGCAAAATTTTGGATAGTTTTGTGTACCAACCGGTGAGCACAGAAAAATGCTCATTTGGGACACACACTACACCAAAACTGCAGGACATTTTGGAGTCACAAAAACACTTGTTATCCTACAAAATTATTTTTACTAGCATTCACTTAAATATGATGTCAGCAAGTACATTCGATCATGCATAGTTTGTGCCATTGCTAAACTGCAGAATCGACGACAGGGACTATACACACCCCTACTAGTTCCTAGTCGACCATGGGAATCTATTTCTATGGACTACTTGACAGGATATCCTACTACCAAATATCAGGATGATGTGATATTAGTAGTAGTCAACATATTTTTCCAAGATGTCTATACTCATACAATGCAAGAAGACTATGATAGCACAACAGACTGCTCAACTCTTCTTTGAACATGTCTGGAAACGTTATGGCTTTCCGGGAACTATTATTTTTGGCAAAGATGCCATATTTGTGAAAATATTTTGGAAAACTATCTCGCAACATCTCAACATAAGACTTTCTTTGTCGACATCCTTCCATCCATAGACAGACTGACAAATGGAAGTTGTAAATTTCTTGGTAGTACAATTTCTTTGCATGTACAACCACAAGCATCATCTAACATGAGATGAAAACCTCCCATAAATACAACATAGCTACAATCGTGCTCAACAAAGTTCTATGAGAAAGGGTCCATTCAACATATGTTATGGATTTCAACCTTCAAGGCCTATCGAATTGATCAACTCCTCGACATAGTCGACTAATACCAACTTCGAAGGACAAGAAGTTGAAAAATCCTTACAATTCAGAGATCAAATCTAAAACATATAGAAGCGAGAACAGGAAATGTTTGAGTGAGCTAATGCAAAATCTAAGGCCTGACACAACAAGAATAATATTCCTCATTCATTCCAAATTGGGGATTAGGTTTGGTTGCATATAAAGAAGGAACACTTCATTGGCCCATACAGAAAGTTGAAACCTTTGTGATATGGTCCATACAGTATCCTTAAATAGATTGGAGAAAATTATTTTCAACTCAACATTCATGCATTCCTTGTTCTAAATCTAGTCTTTAATGTAGACTTACTTCGACCATACCATGCACCATTGCTGGAACAAAATGACTTGTAGACAATAGAACCAACAAAGATCCATCCATATGTTCAGGAACCTCTTCTTTGTGAAACCATCATAGGACGACGTTTATGCCATACAAGGATGAACTCCATTCCCTTGTTCCAAGTGGCTAAACTTGGACAAATCCCCGCACAAGGAAAATGGTACTCTGCTACTGAAATAACCAACAAGTTTCCTCACCTGAATGGACACATAATGGAGACCATTGTTTCTTAAGGAAGGAGGAATGATCCACTCAGTAGTTAGCATGTTGTCTAACTTCGACAAAATTTAGCACTTTGACTACTTCAACTACTTCTACTACTTCGATAGGTTCAATATCGACTTCAACAATTCCAAACCTCGACACAACTGATTTCAACAATCTTGACGAGTTTCACGCTAGACATACAACATATCTATATGCATTTTCGACATCGATAAATGTTGAACATCGACATAGTTTCTCTCTATCTTCTAGTCGTCTACGACGGTTGAAATTTCGAACTGTTATAACTTATTTTGTAACTGAACGTAATGGGTAGTCACGCAATCGTCTCAACATTCTATATAAACATGTACACTATTGTAGTATAAATCAATCATCCTTCATAGAGAAGAAGTATAAATAGAAATTGGTTCGAATTCTTGCATGTTGTCTGTGTGCATACTTTATGTGTATATAGTTTTTTTCATGCTTTACCTTATTATTTTAAGCTTCTTCCATAACAGTGCTAGACTCATTCAGTCAAAAAGTTGTCCCCAGCGTGCACCTAGGCACAACCTCAATCAATGTGGAGAAGCTGCTATCAGTGACGAAGTTTAATCCTTTGGAGATAAGCTTGGTATGGAAGAAAATTCCTGGTATAGAAAAAAATGTCTCCCTCACTGAGAGGGGTTGTTAAATGTACAACATCATGAGTCATTCTCCAGACTTATGGTTTGTATCAAGTCATACTTATGGTTTGTATCAAGTCATGTTTATATCCTCATGTATTGAGGCAATGATTCTTGTATTGTAAAGTCTTGGGTTTGTATCAAGACTAAATTCTTGTAGTTTGTATCAAAACTGTAGACTTGTGGTTTGTATCCAGTATATCAAGTCAGGTATTCTCATAGACGGTGCCCTATGAGATGGACCTCCAGTTATGGAGATGATCTTGTGAGTAATATCAAGCTAGTCTTGTGAGTAATATCAAGCCTATAGACTTGTGAGTAAAATTAAGTCCTACCAATATCTTCATTTGATGAGGTGGCATACTTTACTTGGTAAGGTGGTTATACTAGGTAATGTATTACTACTCATGGTCACTAAGTGCTATAAGTCATCTTTAGGGATTATCTACCCTTAGAGTGATAAACTTTAGCATATGACTATATGACCTATGGAAATATAAATGATCAACAATATGGAATAATTATTTTGAGTATCATATGATAAATATGGACAAAAAAATACACATATGGACCATGCAGTAATTAATTAATGATAATCGGAGACAAAACATAGAAAAAGAGAATTTGAATTTCACATGCAAATGTTTGAGTGAACTCAAGTTATAAAGCTTCAGTTAAATATGAATGCTCAATTAGTGCCTCAGTCAAAGAATCAATTGAACTATTAATGGATGTAATCAGTTAAGAAAAGAAGATCTCAATGTTCATCAATCAACATGCATTGGTTAACTAAAGAGATCCATGCAAATGTTAATAATAGAAATTATGCATGGATGGCACTAAAGGTGAAACACAGTGTCTCTTAGTTAGTCTCCTAACTTAGATGGAATGTAGTCAGTTCACATTCAACTCAAGAAGATCACATTTAGTTTGAACATTCAGTTAAATCTAATTGAGGAAAGGAGGGCACATCATCTTCTACATGCAAGAGAATCTTAAGTGCCAGCTTAGCACTAATACTTCGGAGGGATATAATGTTTGCATGGAGGGAGTTTTAGTTAAGATCCTCCTTTTGTATGCACTAGGTGAGGATTCTAAGAGATTTCTAGAGCCCGCCACTCGCCTTATTCTACATGTTAGGGTTTTTGGTTTGTTATTAATATGCTAGACATATGGTAAGTTAAATACAATTTGTTTTGCAGGGTTGCATTGGATCTCCCTTATTTACTACTAAGGTGATATCTCTTATTGGGAAATCTACTTATGTGTTGTAAACCATTCTATGCAAATATATCTATCATACTCAAAGAGTTGTTGGGTTTTTCATCCTTTGTGTTTGGAGGTTTTTCCCATGGTACATATTGTTTCTTATGGTTGATTGTTTTATGTGGCTGATTTATTTATGAGATTCATACATGGTTGATATAAATATTCACATGTGGTTGATTTATGAAATTCATAAGTGCTAAAATTATTTGATAAAAGTTTTAAAGTTCAAGCATCTCCAATTTTGCTCAAACATTCACAATATGCAATCTGTGTAACAGTGGAACTCCATCTAGTAGCTCGAAGTGAAGCTAACATGCACAAGGTTTGGTCAAACTTAATTTTGCAGTTAGGAGTTGATTTAATGTGCAGTTTGTGTGATAGTCGAACTCTTAATAAAATCCTTTGAACTCTTGATAAAATACTTTGAAATCATGTGATAACTACACTTAGTGGCATGGTAATGTGCAATTCGTGTGACACTGGAACTTCATCTAGCAACTCAAAGTTGAGTGAATGTGCCCAAGGTTTAGTCAAACTCCATTTTGCAGCTGGGAGTTGAGCTAATGTGCACTTCATGTGATAACATGTAGATCGAGCATGAGGCATATACAATGAGTGATGCGATAAAATATTTGTGACACTTAACTTATTTCCTATCGATGTCCACTAGTCACAAATTAAATGGATGTGTTAGTAACAATTGTTTGCGGTTTGTCTCAAAACCTTAGCTAAATTTCTCTACTGGATGTTAACTCAACTACATGGATGTTGCACACTTGAAATCACCCATTCTTCTACCAAAATCAAATAAAAGGAACAACCTCGAGCCACAACATGCAAACTGGCCCCTCCTTGCGAAAACAGAGACTCATGGTAACCTCTGCCAGTTGAATACAAGTACAGATATTTCATTTTATTAATTTATTGCAATGGCTTCCAATGGTGATCTGATTGTTGAAAGAGATAATCGATTGGGAAGATCGTCGATAATTTAATATGCATGTAACTAAATACATATGCTTTTACTTTTTCTTGATTCATGTGATGAATCCCGAGGAGCCTCGAAGTGGATAAGATAGATATAATTTGTTTCAAATTCATATTTTCTCCAAAATAAATCATGTTTTTTAGTAGAGAGGTAGGACTGTATTCTCGGGTGAACAATATTTAGCATGTTGTAGAGCATTTAATGCGACTGCAATAGGCTTGATGACCATTAGATCTTGAGCTGTTCAAGATCCAATGGTCATCAAGCCTATTGCAGTTGCATTAAATGCTCTACAACATGCCAAATATTTATTGCTGTATTCTCGAGCAAAAAGCTTGGAGCAAGAATACAAATAATTGAATTCATTAGTGATTGATATACTTTATTTAGAAATCAAATGCAAATACATGTTATTCTGTTGAATTAGTGGAGCCACAATGAAACGCTGAGTAGACACACATGCTAACAAACAGATGGACAAAGAACATTAAAAAAAGAGTGGATAGCATGCAAACAAACATATGGAAAACATGTTGCTTATGGGAGACCAAATGAATGATTTGCTTCCATGGATAGTGGATAGATAGTTGAGATGCATTTAAATGTTGTCTTTTCAAAATATTTAGGAAAGTGTAAACATCCTTTCACGTTTGAATATTCATATCAAATGGGACCCGCTAGAAATTTAAATCTTTAAATCACCATTTCACACAATAAAAATAAAAGGAAACTCGGACCTTCAACCCATAGAACGATGAAGGACCACCTAAGATGTGGATAAGTAGCATGGAAATCAAAATTTCTCTAATTTCATAGTTTCCCATAAGGGATTTTCACTTTCTCGACCTTTATGCCTTATCCAAGAGAGACGCTAAGATCGAACATGAACGCAACTGATGAAAGAAGCTTATTAATACAGAATCAAAAACTTGTTTGTCTTCGGAGAGCGAAGATCATCACAAGCGCAAACTTACACTAACCAGAGTTTCTGATCCCAGCTGATCACACTAAGTGCAGAGGGAGAGCATACGCTATTGGTTTTACAGACTCATTACAAGTGAGATCACTGCTTTTGATCCTAACTGATCACTCGAGGCGCAGAGGGAGAGCATAGACAGTGCTCGACACAGAGAGAAAATGCAGAAAGCTTACTAGACTCAAAAAACACTCGGTGTCCAAATGAGGGGGGGGGCACCTTATTTATACATATTTTGGCTGGTAAACCAGTGACCTGAAACTTACACCTATCAGTAAAAAAACTTGATTCAGATCTCATGGTAGTGGATCAAATCACACCTTTTGTTGGGTAAGTCACCTAAGCCATGTGAAAGAATCTACGGACTGACAACTAGACTAGACTTGTTACAAAGTGGAGCTACTATTAGCGGCCCACGATGCTTTCCATTATTCATTGTCATGATTACAAATACATTATCGAAACCAAATTCGGTATCCGAAAATAAGCAATTTGAGAAACACTGTTCCACGTCGGATCCAAGCATGACTTCATTAGGAATACAGTAGAATTCTCCTTGAAAAATGGATTCAACTTTAAGGTTTAGAGGAATTCTTCTTGTATGAATTTTATGATCTAAGAGGCGACCATTTTTGTCCATTCTTCTAAATTTCTACTGGGTGAAAATAGGGGGTTCAAGAGGAGAGTAAGCTCCTCCAAGTTGTCGCAGTTTAAATTTAAACCACATATGATTATGGTGTGCTACAATCATATCTACTTGAAGGTGCAGAATGAAATTTGCACGTCGTTGAACCCAAGCTTTTCTTGGACATAATTTATCAAGGAAAACTTCTATCCATCCAGACCATTGTTGTTGCAACAGTGTAGAAGGGTCTCCACAAATTATTATTTCTCCTTGTTCTCTGCAGAACTGTAATATGAGGTTATAAATATTCCATGTTAAAAATATTGGACCGATATCCACATAATACAATTCTCGTCCATCCGTATAAGCTGTATCAACCCAAACATGATTAAGCTACTGAATTTAGTGCAAGGCATTTTCTAAGCCTTTATAGGCTTGTTTTTCCCATCTCTCCAATATTTGTATTTTCAGAGGAGAGGCATTTACTTGTTGGATCAAGGAGAGGGAAAGATACTTATCTGCTTCCTTTTTGCTGGCGCAATTCAAAAAATCTTCTATTTCTTCCTCTGTTAAGGGATCTTTGAAGATCTAAAGTTTAGATTTTTTGTTTGATGAGCTGGATGCTCCATAGCCAAACATGTTGAGGCTAGGTTTGTCCTGTAATTCTTCTCTGGTTAGCGTATCAGCAACACAATTCAAATATCCTGGTTTATATACAATTTCAAAATCAAAGTTTTGCAACCAAAGAAACCATTTTAGAATCCTAGAACTATTTTCTACCATAAGATTTTCATTTTTGAATATACCAGTCATTATTTTCGGATATGTTCTAATAATGAACTTGACAGGTTTTAGATAAAGCTTGAAATGGTTTACAGTCTTTTTGACTGCGAGGATTTCCTTATGACTTGACGGATAATTGATTTCTGCATTTTTGAATGCTCCTGAAGCATAGCCACAGATTTATTCTCGATCATCATGTTTTTCTATGAGAATACCTCCCCAATATTTATTGGAGGTGTCTGTTTCAATCACCATTTGACCCGAGACTTGTGGTAGTGAGAGTGGAGGAAGTTGTTTTACTTTTTCTTTGATTTTCTTTACTGCATCCGTCATATCTTTATTCCATCTTGGGGGATTTTTCTTCAGTCGTTGCTGTAGCTGATGAATGTCATCTGCCTGTCCTTTGTAAAATGGCCTGATATAATTTAGGCTTCCCAAGAATCTTTCCAATTGAACCTTTTCTAAGATCTTATCAAGAAAGTTAGCAAAAACTTTCAGGACATGGTCTTAGAGGATCACTTGTCCTTTACTTATTTTATATCCTAAAAATTCAATGTCCTTTTTGCCAATTTCCATTTTGGATTTTGAAAAAACCAATCCATGTTTGAAAACCAAAGAATGAAATTCTTGAAGAAGTTTCAAATGTTCCTACAGATTGTGGGAACAAATAAGAATATCATCTATGTATACTAATGCCCATTTCTTTTCTCTGAAGATATCTTCCATTATTTTCTAGAACTCTGATGGTGCATTGTTAATGCCAAATGGAAGGACTTTCCACTGATACTGCCCATGAGGAACGACAAAGGCAATTTTGTACCTGTCTTTTGCTTCAATTCCAATCTGGTAAAAACCATACTTCAGGTCAAACTTCCTAAAAATGGTGCATACTACTATTCTTTGCAACAAACTAGATTTATTAGGCAGAGGTTAATGGACTGGTTCAAGGATCTTGTTCAAGGGTTTAAAATTCACAACCAGTCTGGGTTTTCCTCTTTTTATCTCAGAGTGTTTATTGACAACAAATGCTCGACATGCCCAAGGGCTCTTAGAAGGTTCTATAAGGCCTTTGTCTAAGAGTTCTTTGATTTCATTTGCACAAAATTCTCTTTCTGAGGGAGACATAAGGGCAACAGAGGCTTTTTGAGCTTTTGGTGTTTCTAGGGGGTTAAAAGGTAAGGAAACAAAGTATTTTTCCCTGATCCAAAATGCATTAGGTGACTCTGAGGTGCAATCCTTCTCTATTTTAGAGGAAATTTCGGAGAGGGTAGATTCTTTGTGCATTTCTGCATATGCGATACATCTTTCCATTTTGAACATTTCTGGAAGACTGAGAGTGGGGTTGGATTAGGGAACAAGATTCTTACATTTGTAAGAAGCAGAATAGTATAGAGGGGTGGAAGCTCTTCTGCCATTTATTGTACATGAAAAATTCATATTGGGCTCATCAACTATAATGGGGCTGACTTTATGCAAGGAGGGTGATCCTATGATGTAATCTTCTTTCAGGTCATCTAGTCTGTTGAGATACAGAACTTATTTTATTCCATTGATGCTTATTGGAAAATTTGGAACTCGTCCTTTAAGTTGTACAGGAGTTCCTTCAATGACTACACCATGTTCGTTTGTTTTTTCCCAGTAAAAAGATGGTATAGCATTTCCTTTTGCCAAATTCATTTGGCAACCTGAATCTATCAAACAATCAAGCTCATAAGATTTGAATTCAGATGGACAAAACTTTATTTTAATTAAATATTTAGGACCAGTGAATAGTCCTAGAGATCCTAGTGATGGTTCATCATTCTGATAGTCTTCTGTTCTTGAATCACTAGTGCGCTGAGAATGTTTTGGACTTTCAGTAGCTTTTGGTGACTGTAATGCTTCGGCATAGGCTCTGCACATTTCTTCATCAGAGGACTGGTCCCTTTCTCTTGTTGTTATCTCAAGCATTCTTTTCAATTCCTCTATTTCTTTTACCAACTTCTTTAGGGAATACTACTTATCTTTGATCTGTAATCCTATCAGGTTTTCTTTATCTTTTCTAAACTTTTGTCTATCCTCATGATGATCAGGATAGCCTTTGTATAAATCAGCAGGCTAGTAGAATGCTGGATTCTTGCTAATTTCTGAAGAGACAGATTGCTCTTTTTCTTCTGAGACTTTTTCTTTTACTTTTCTTCTTGTTAAAATCTTTCTTCTTTCATCTTTCAGATCTTTCCTTTTCATATATTGATAGACTGGGGTCTCAGACAATTCTTTGTCTATTTTAGCAATCCTAAGTTCTGAGGAGACCTTAGGCGGGTTGAAAGAGAACATATAAAAACTAAAATCAGGAGGACCAAAGCAACCTCCTAAATTTTCTTCTTCATCAGAATCATAAGATGAAGAGTCAAATTAATTTGGAGCAAATTTATCTAAGCCAGGGTCGGAATCGGAGGAATCTCCTTCTTCTGGTAAGAAGACGACTTCGCCTTCAGGGTAGTCTCCTGCTGCACACCAAGCTAGATCCCACCAGGATGGATCCAGGTCTTCTAAAAACATGGCAGGAAGTCTAGGATTTTTATTTTTATTTGGGAATTTGTTAACCCAGTGACCCTTCTTACCGCAGATGAAACATTTTTCTTTATCTGCAGGTTCAGATCTTTTCTTAAAGTAGGATTTCTTTTGAAATATTTTGCCTGTTTTATGCTTATAGCCTTTGTTTGGATGAAATATAGGTACACTAGTGTATTTGGGCTGTTGTTTCTTCTTACAACTACATGATTCACGCCCAAAGTGCCCTCGGTTGTGGGCTCCACACCCCCAATCTAGAATTTTTGCAACATATTTAAAAAAACCCGGGGAAAACATTGAAGAGTGTCGCTTGAAATCTTTAGCCACTCTTTTCTCCAGACAATGTTCTTGCCAAGTTTCCATGATGAATCGATGCAATTGGGCAAGGGAAAGACCTAACAGAGGGATATTTTTATCTTTAAGGTGTTGTTCAACAGCATCAGGAACATGGCCAGGAAAGATTCTCAAGTAATGTTTTAGATATGTGGGCTTATCAGCATTGCCAGAAGAAATCAACAATTTTTGCATATAGAAAAAATAATCTTCAATCTTATTTAGGTCACAGATTCTGGCAGACATAAATAAAGATGCAAGATGTTCATAATATTAATTTTCATCGAGACCATAAAATTATTTACCAAGGGCAGTAAGAATTTGTTGGTCCGCATCTTCTGCACTCAACATTTCTTCTCTGGATTCTTGGGGAATCCAATTCCACCATTCTGAGGCTATCCCTGAAAATCCGGAAACCAGCTGGAGTGCTAGTTGTTGGCCAGTTATTGTATTGTCCTGTGTTCTTTTGTACAAGACCCAATTTGATAGAAGTTGGATGGAAGATCTAATTTGGGCGCGGGATTGACATTGTATGTTCAACACAGGTTGATCAGGCATCTGGGAGATTAAATTATTCATACCATTTATCCCGAAACTAAGGGAACGAGGTACTGACGAAGGAGAAGTGTCAGGGAGATCTGACATTTCAGTATCAAAAGGAGGAGGAGGACCTGTTATCTGAGGATTAGTATGACCTTGGTCATATGGATTTGAGGATCCAATATTTTCTCTTTTTGGGATTCTAAATGCCAATAAATATTTATCTGGGAGGGCATTTGGAATTTGTTTGAACTGGGAGACCATATTTCTTAACTCTTGAAGCTCTTCTATTTCTTGACCAAAAAGGAATTCAGGTCTTTGGTCATCTTCTTGGATACTCATCATTCCAAAAGAGTATCTTCTTTCATGTTTGACTCTATGGCCTTTAGCTGCAAGATCTAAAGCAGTTTGGCTTACAGGGCTCTTTTTACTATTTACATTTTGTGTTCTGACCATCATTTTTCCTAGGACATCTAGCCTTTTTTCTAATTTTTCACTTGCTAAAATAATAGTAGTTTTTACTTCTTCTTGTCCTGCAAGCAAGTGATCAATTTTAGCTTCGAGCAAGGAAATGTGCTCTTTTTCTATCAGAGCTTTTTTTTTCTAAGAATTAAAATATCATAGGCTATGTCATTGATGTTTTGGCCAGTCAGTTGTTGCTGATAATTGCTGTAATTAAGCAACTTTATTTCATCAAAGACACTTTCATGTGGATCTGATGATCTATGTGGCATGAACTCTCTTTTAGAAAGACCATCATGAGCAAACTGTCAAAATGGAGTATCAGGAAGATTTCTTCCTGGATGGAATGAGGTATCGCCCTGTGGGTTTGTGGAGGTAAAACCAGGGCTACTTCTAGGGAGAGACATCATGTACAAGCTTACTCCTTTTTTTTTCTTCTGATTTTTAGTCTCTCAAGTGCTTTTCTGTAGGCAGGGCAGTCTGCATGCTAACCTTTGTGCTCATTGTTATGAACACCTGAAAAAGAAAGGCGAGAAGAAGAACAAGGTTCAAACAAGGCTGATCTTTTAGAAGTATTATTCATAGAGGAAGATCTTACAAGAGGTGGAGCAAATTGGGGAGAAGGAAACCCTTCAGGAAATTTAAAAGAGTTTGAACATCTGTCAAAGACAAGGGGTTTGGGAATAGAGAGTTGTTGGTTTTTAGTTTTTTCAAATTCTCTCAACTCTCTGTATCGTACCTCCCATTGCTTTGGGTAACTGATGCCAGTCCAGTCAAAGGTGATAGGTGTAGAATTTTTTGACTTATCAGTTTCTACCATACTTAGTAGGTATGATCTTTCATGGAATTTAGGGGTAGGAGGTGGAACGGAATCATTTCCAAAGTGGATTACAACCAACGATTTAAGCTGGATGATTTTAGAGCCAGTGTCCATTTTAAATCCTAAGGGACGAATATAGGCCTTGAGTAAATCATAGATGTAGGGGTCATCAAGGCTTAAAAGATAGTACCGAAAAATGGGCCATCGTGCAAGTGGCCTTCAAAACCTCCAATTAAAGCATCAACAAAATCTAAGTGGTGGGTATCCAAAACACAACACAAGGAAGAAACATTCATATAAGGTTGTACTAACGGACCAAGTCCTAATTTGACAGCGCCTAGATGCGCATATTTGTAACCTTTTGTTTTTGTCCAATCAATTTGGTCTTTGTCAATTAAATTAATGTGAATGGGCTCTTCCTGGTCAGTGAAGGTGATGTCCAAAGAACTGATTTTAATTTGTGTGCGGGATTTATACTGCCACCATTTCATTTTATAAACCTTAGAAGGTAATATCTTGGGCAGTTTCCAGTTAGGGGAAGGTATTGTATCATCAATGGTCATTATGGATGATGAAGCTGTAGAAGTCTGAAAGAAAGATTTTCTTTCAGTTAAAGAAACAATAGTTTGATCGGTGGATTGGCAGTCCAGGGAAGTAAGCCCTACAGAGTCCATTGAAGTATCCATGGAACACTTACCAGAATCGGGCAGTAAAGGAATAGTTTGGGGCTTAAGGATATCCTACAGGTCTCTCAAGAGACAACACTAGTGGATTTACAGTGTCTGTAACTAAGACTATAACCACAAAAAACAGACTCGGATATCACAACTATTCCACATGGATACTTTTACAGAAATAAATGAACTCTGTTCCCAGATTGCTTTAAACACATACTGGAATTTGATATTAAGTACTTCTGAAAATTACAAGTAGAAGTAGATGATACAAATGTCACACTGGCTCTGATATAATTTAGGCTTCCCAAGAATCTCTGCAATTGAACCTTTTCTAAGATCTAATCGGGAAAGTTAGCAAAAACTTTCAGTACATGGTCTTGGAGGATCACCTGTCCTTTACTTATTTTATATCCTAAAAATTCAATGTCCTTTTTCCCAATTTCCATTTTGGATTTTGACAAAACCAATCCATGTTTGAAAACCAAAGAATAAAATTCTTGAAGATGTTTCAAATGTTCCTGCAGATTGTGGGAACAAATAAGAATATCATCTATGTATACTAATGCACATTTCTTTTCTCTGAAGATATCTTCCATTCTTTTCTAGAACTCTGATGGTGCATTGTTAATGCCAGATGGAAGGACTTTCCACTGATACTGCGCATGAGGAACGACAAAGGCAGTTTTGTACCTGTCTTTTGCTTCAATTCCAATCTGGTAAAAACCAGACTTCAGGTCAAACTTGCTAAAAATGGTGCATCCTACTATTCTTTGCAACAAACTAGATTTATCAGGCAGAGGGTAACGGACTGGTTCAAGGATCTTGTTCAAGGGTTTAAAATTCACAACCAATACTTTTTGTTTATAATTCCAAAATATTCTTTAAAATCATAAACTTTTAGATGTTTAAACTTTTTGTTTATAATTTCAAAATATTTTTTATTTTAAATAAGTTTATTAATATAATATATATGGATTTAATTTATATTATTTTTTAATGATATTTTAATAATGAAAACGTTTAATTTTTTTAAGCGAAAAAAGTATTTTCTTGTTATTGAGTTGAATATCCAAATTAAATAAAATGAAATCCATTTAACCTTACTAGTAAACAAGAAACATTTATTATTATTATTATGAAATAAAAGTTTTAATAATATAATAGTTAATTAATTATAGTGTGATTATATTATTATTTTGACTTTTTTCTTATAATATGAAGATATTTTTTTAATATCTTTATTATATAAAATTATATCATTTACTAAAATTTTTTTTAGAGGAAAAAATACCAGCCTTTGTTATTCAAGAGAATCAAAAGACATCATTACATAGCATCATGTTGTCTGAGCAAACATCAGCAACCAATGTATCACAAGATAACATATGAATCATACTAACTACTGCATCCAGAAGGAAATGCAATAAATTCTGATCATAGCAGAATTTTCTCATCATCCCTGTGTTAATAGGTCAGAATATGCTGAGAGAATCGAAGGTAATCAACAATCAGATAATCCTGAGCAAGATTTGCTAGCAGAGAGGACTCAAATCAAAACAGGAACAGTAATATTCAAAACTATGCTGAAGGTCAAATATTGAGGAACAACAACCCAGCAACTAAAAAAGAATAAAATGGCCATCATTTATGACCATACCATCTAGATTTTCAGAGAAGAAACCATGACCCATGTCCAATTTCAGGGCATGTTTTGAGAGTCCATTTGCCAGTGAGTTATGCTCATGGAAAATGTGCTTGAAGATCACCTGAGGGGCCAAATGAAGCATATTTCTTATATCTTTACACCAATGCATCATGGCAGGAACATCAAGTGCCGACGATCAATTCAGCCAAGAAATAATAACCATTGAATCTCCAAATATCAAATGAATTGGAATACCCATCATCTGACTAACTTTTAGAACTGCCCAAGAAGCCAATAATTCTGCTCTGGTATT
Organism: Pseudotsuga menziesii; assembly: GCA_001517045.1. Lineage (NCBI taxonomy): Eukaryota > Viridiplantae > Streptophyta > Pinopsida > Pinales > Pinaceae > Pseudotsuga > Pseudotsuga menziesii. The sequence continues at coordinate 60,719 of LPNX010113802.1, forward strand.
TGTACCATGGCCACAACCTATGGAGAAACTGAAAAATTGATGCTCATTTAAATAGATAACAAACCCTGAGCCACCCAAATTGTTTGCAGCAGCCCCATCGAAATATCCACAAGGAAAGGCCAAAACAGGACTAGGACCAATATTCCGAACTTTCAAAGTTTTAAAAGGAGCTGGGTGAAAGCTTAATAAACATTCTATTATGGAAATCAAAGCTGGAATGGCAGGTTTCCTATTTTCAAAGATGCACTTATTACAAAGGAGCCATATATTCCAGAAAATGAATAAGGGCAGATATCTAAAAGCAGCCTTGCTCAGGTGGGAGCTATACCACTGTATCAGAAGGGAGGAAATAGAATCATGGGATGGGATGACAAACCCAAATTTTTCAAGCAAAGTAATCTAAGATACCCGCACTGATAGGGAAAGACAAAAAGAGATGGGAGATATCTTCCAAATTTCTTTTACACAGAATGCAGATACCCGGCCCCTGAAAGCCCTTTTTCTGAAGTTGATCCCATGTTAAGATGCAACCTCTAGCCATAAGCCAAGTAAAACAAACAATTTTAAGAGGAATGCGTTGGTGCCATAGGAAATCCAACGAAGGGGCTAAAGGATCAAAACTATTTACAGAGATGCAGTCATAACCTTTTGCAGCCGATAAGGAGCCAACATATTTACTATGGGAGCAGAGAAACATATCTTGCTGATCAGATAATTTAATTCTACAATAATCCAGTCCCCGGATATACAAATCCCAAAGAAGTTTCCATTGATCACATAAGTCTAACTCTTCCACCGTGAACCAGTAATTTGTGGCAAAAGGAGTAAGATTTTTGGTTTGATCTAGTGTAACAATGCCATAATCTTCCAAATACTCCCTCAACTCAATTGGCAGAATGAAAGATGAACCCAATCCCACCACAAGATCAGCACCAACCTGAATAGATGAGCCATTTCCAACATTCCAAATCAAACCTTTGCCAATCCACGGTAGTGTAGCAACAAAACCTCTCCATAAAATCGAGAAATTCCCATAGTAAATCTTTTTTCTCTAAGCCAAATATGAGCAGGCCTGTTTTTCAGATATTTGACCGAGATGAGCTTGTTCCAGATACCAGAATGATTAAACACCAGCCAAAATCTTTTCATCCTCAAGGAAATACTGAAACTGGGCAAGTGTTTTATCCCCCAACCTCCTAGAGAAATCGGACGAGCCAATGATTTCCAGTCCGCGAGATGGAATTTTTTAAAGTTTGCAGAAGATCCCCATAAAAAACTAAAGATGATTTTTCTGATTTTGTCAAGAATAGTAGCTGGAATCGGAAAAAGGGACAACCAGTATACAGGAATGCTCGAAAGGACTAATCGAATAAGTACAAGATGACCACCAATAGACAGCAGTCGATTGGTCCAATGGGAAATAATTTTTTCAAATTTAGTGACAAGCCAATACCAATCTTTTATCTAATAACCTGTAGGCTTCAAATATAAACCAAGATAAACAAAACCTTTAGACAGAGAATCAAATCTGTAAGGAAGGTGACCATTTATATTTCGGAGGATATCCTTACCCAAATCATTGTGAAGGAAGCTGGATTTATTTAAATTTATACTCATACCGGAGGCTTCACAAAAAGTATCTAGGATGTCTTTGAAAGCCCTCCATTCCTCAATAGAGCCAAAACCAAATAATATCACGTCATCCACAAACAGTAAGTGAGTGAGGAAGAGACGAGCCGAAATTTTAATTCCTTTAATCTTGCCCTTCTTTTTAGCCTCTTCAATCAAAAGGATGAGGCCTTCTATAATCGGGATAAACAACAGAGGGGATAATGGACAGCCTTGTCTGATTCCCCGAGAGGATAGGAAAAGGGAGGAGGGAGAACCATTAACTAGGACTGCCAATTGCATTGAAGATATGCATCCCAAAATCCAATTCACCCCACCCAGAGGAACTCCAATTTGTAATAGGATAAGTCGAACAAAAGTCTAGTTAACTCTATCAAAGGCTTTAGACAAGTCTAACTTCAGGATGAGAGCATTTATTTTCTGGGCATTTCTCTTCCCCCATCCTACCATTCCTCCAAGTAGGTCCTACACAGGAGGGGGCCACATCCACCAGGTGATGATCTGAGAGAAGCTTGGAGAAATAAGGACGCAAAGGATCCAAAAGTGCTTTGGAACCCCAAATATCAGAAGCATTTAAAGTAAAGTTTAAGTCACCAGTTAGAATGAGATTGGGAAGAGAGAGCAATCCACTAGCGGTAGCAGCTTTCCAGAAGGAATCTCTATGAATATAGGGGCCATAACAATTAAGAATAGAAAGCTCTAAAGGAGATCCTCTAATGGAAGCTTTAAGTAGGATACCAGCTGATGTGTGAAAAGCCTTACAATTTAGAAGTTTTGGATTCCAACCAGAGAGTATCCCCCCAGAGAGACCTTTGGCCTCAATGGCACATAATTCCCAACCCGGACAGAGTTTGGAAAAAGCAAATAAGGCAGGGTAAATGCTAGTCATGGTTTCTTGTAGAAGAACCACATCAGGAGAGAGCGTGGCTATCAAATGACGAAGGCTTTTTTGCTTGGCTAAGCCTCCCAAGCCTCGAACATGCAGAGTGAGAAAACGCATTAAGGATCAATATGAACAGGGGTCGAAGCTCTAAGGACCCTTTGGGGAGGAGAGGAAGGATTACTTGACGCAGCTTTGAGTCTTGAGGATAAGGGAGTATAAGGAGCCTGAAAGGGATCACCCAAATCCAAGGTAGGCTTTAACATTTTCTTTCTTCTAATCGTAACATTCTCAAGTCGAATGGAATCAAGAGGTAGAACCGAGGGGGAGAGGGGGGTCCTGTCCAAAAAGAGGCTCAATGACTTATGTAGAGAAGGATCAGAAAATGAAGGAGAAGTGACCCGACTGAGTGGGGGACAGGGTGAAGGACCAGCACTAACAAGAGGGGGGAAGTCAGCTTCAGAAAAAAGGGGAGGAGGGTGATCATCAACCTATTTACTGGTGCTGACATTCTTTGAAATCGCATCCACAGGAAAAAAAGGAGGGGCCACCCAAGGAATCTCAACAGATATAGATTTAGAAAGGGGAGTAATGATAGTAGGAGAGGGATTTAGGGTGGTAGTCATAGAATTCGCAGCAATGTGACACTACGAAGGAGAGTCCCTTTCGGCTAAAAAGGATGAAGGAGAGGGGTTGAAAACAGGAGAAGGTGGAGGCTCAGTAAGAGGGACAGCCGTATCAAGTAAATTGGAAGTATCAACAGAGGGAGACGAAAAATCTAAGGATTTAGGGACAGCGTGGGTAAAATGAGGTTTCCCTTTTACAACTACTGAATCCAAAAAAGCCAAATCCTGATCCGAAGCATCATCGAATAGAGAACAGGCATTTTTTAGTTGTTCAATAGAAGGGAAAGGAGAGACTCGTGACGAATATACCTTGTTCTCTACTGATTTTGTAGGAAGAGGTCGGAATGCAGGAGAGGAGGAAACTTTACGGAGAGCCGTGCATTTCTGACGCAAATGTCCTGTATTCCGATAGAGGCTGCACCTAAAAGGAATTCCTTGATAATCCAGGCGCTGGATAAACAGGCGTTCTTTACATAGAATTTCAACATCTGCTGGTAAACCATGTGAAATATCTAATTCCACCAAAATTTTGGCCAGTCTCTTATCATAAGAGTTCATAAAGTCCTCATTGAGTGCCATGAAACGACCAATGGTGTTTCCCACACCTTCAAGCAGAGATCGATTCCAAAGTGGGAAAGGGAGGCCTGGAAGAAGTGTCCATAGGTGTCTTTTCCTTATCCTCTCCCTCGCAGGATTGAAGTTGGCATGCCAACGATCTAAAACCAACGACCCTTTGCCAACCCTCCAAAGTCGATTCAAAACCTAGGTGGCATGATCATCTTCAAGGAAAACAAACACTATCCATCCCCGAACAAGAAGGCTGATTGCTAGTACATAGGAAAGGAAGGGTTTCCAGTTATCCGTCGCCCAGTTAAACCATTCTTTTTTATCCATGGAGGCGTATTCAAGTCGGTAAACCAATGCACGAGCACACAATGCTTCCACCCTGTCCAGAAAAATATCATGACTGACCACAAAACGTAATTTCCCTTCCAAAAATTTATGTGCCTTTTCCTTTCATCTACGCCGATAACGAGCAGCTACAAAGTCAACTGATGGGTCAGGCGACCCATCCTGGGTCTCCGACATGAGGACAGATCCAAATCCCCCAAAAGTTATTTCCCCGACATCAAATCAAGATTAAGACCATCGCAAATAGGAACTTTTGAAATAAACAATGGTTAGAGCCCAAACACCACAGTCCGTAAATCAGGGTTCAAATCACCAATAGACCACCATTAGGAGCAAAAACAAGACATAATCATAACCCATGACCCTACAAAAGACAAAGGACAACAGATAGAGACGACGCAGAAAGCGAAGATGGAGGGGACATATGCCCTCAATCGCGAAATACCAGGATAGAAGTCCTATAATTAAACGGCTGGGGAGAAATCAATCATATAAACACAGGAAGAAAAGGTGACAGAACACAGACTAGCAAAAAAACAACCTTCCAAGGATTGAGCAAAAGCCAGCTGCTATGCACAGTTCCCACTTGATTAAACTGGTTGGTACTAATCCTCGGCAAATGAGGAGGGACTCCAGTCCTTGGCCTCTACTTAAAGAAACCTCCATGGAAGAAATGATGGAGACAGGCCACAGAACATAACAGCCAAAATAACAAAAGGAAATGCAAGAAAAAGATGCAAAGAAACAGATTCCAGAGAGTTAAGGAAAGCAGCGACACAAAACTTAGCAGGTAACATGACACAGCCTAGGGGCACCCCACTAGCCTGCAGCCTGGAAGCTGCAAACCCTCGCCGAAACCCTCCTCGATGAAACCCTCCTCGCCCAACATTTACTAAATTACATAAACCTAAAACCCATATCTTGAAATTAGTTTTACAACATAAATATTTCTTATACATAGTATTACATTTACATAAACTTAATTTACCATTATATTTGAAACATAAACATTTATTATACATACTATTACATTTACTTAAACTTAATTTACGATTATATTTGAAGTTAGAAGTAATTAAATTCATAATTCATGAAATAATCGCAAATCTAACTCAAATCTATACATGCATTAGTTATGTTTTGGAACAATTTTAACCGGAGCTTATAGCCATTAGACAATTGTAACACTCTGAAATATGCAAAATTCTATATAAAGTGTTGAGGTTCTTTTGATGTATGATTGAATGCCACATTCGTGTCTCATTTACTAAAACCTGGTTTTATGGTTAAAATAGGCTGAGTCCATCATTTTCGCCACAACATCGTGCTAGAACGAGCTTGGACGTAGCAAAACGAGTTAGGACGAACACGTTCTGGGTGAGAAAAGGGTAACAAACTCCACCTTGGGATCAATCTCTTCCTTGTGATGTATTTTCTTCAAATCCTCTCATGCTATTTTCCCTATATTCTATAATTTCTTTGCCCTAATTTGGATTTAAACGATTTTTTTAAAATTTATATGCACATAAAGGAATTTACATGCTCAATGGAAACCAAAACCCCATTTAATCATAAAGACCAAATCGTTTTGACTATTTCCATATGTATATTCACAAGCATCCTTGTGAGTCCATAACAAAATTAATATGCCCAATGGAAAGCAAAACCCCAATTAACTCATAAAAAACAAATCAATTTCACTGTTTCCATATGCATATTCACAAGCATCCTTGTGAATCCATACCAAAATTCACAAATATGCAAAGCTTGTCAAGTACATTGCAAGTTTGCATAAGTAATTTACATGCCCAATGTAAACCAAAACCCCAATTAACTCATAAAAAACAAATCAACTTCACTATTTGCATATGTATATTCGCAAGCATCCTTGTGAATCCAAACCAAAATTAACAAATATGCAAAGTTCGTCAATTATATTGCAAGCTTGCATACAACTAAAAATTATTCAAGTAGAATTCATATCTTCCCTAAAATAAATAAACAAACATGGTAAACATTAGAGGAAATTTCAACTCAAAATGGGCCTCCTAAGAAAAATAATAAAATAATAGTTCAAATAATATATTTATTAATTTTGCGGAAAAAAAAAACTACATTTTTTTGTTCGTATTTTCGACATATTTTCCTGTGATTTTACTCTAATTTCGATCGAGAAAGTTCGTTGGATGCGAAATTAAATTATTCATCCAACGAGTATCCACTCAACATACTTTTGACGGACCCCACTACCCCAAAAACAAGAAATACCTAAAAAATGTGATGATGATGATTCTTTTTTTTTTACAATTTTTAAGATTGTTACATGACAAATGTCTGCTCTATCAAATTAATACTGTAAACTTGTGTGACAGAAAGCCTACACTGCCTTCAAGTTCTGTGGGCGCTTATCATGAACCAGGACGTGTTATTCTTTATCGCATGAATGGTCGAAGATCAATATTCTTTATAGCATGAATGGTGCACTTATTTCAATGCTTTGTCAATGACTTTTACTACTTTTTCAATGGGGCTTTTATAGTTTTTTTTTCCCTCAATTATATGGTCTGGTGGTGCACTTATTTCAATGCTTTGTCAATGACTTTTACTACTTTTTCAATGGGGCTTTTATAGTTTTTTTTTCCCTCAATTATATGGTCTGGGGTATTCAAATAAGTTTGCTAAAGGAAAAACCCCTAAAATTTAAAGTATTATTTTAATGTAAATTTGGAATGTGCGAATTAAATGTGTTGTATTATATCAATGGTAAATTTGGAATTTGGAAAGTAATTGGATTTTTGTTTTTATTAAAATTTAAGTATTTATAAATTAAATGTGTTGGTAATATATTAATAGTAAATTTGTAATGTGAAAATCATATATTTTTCTTTAATTTTCAATGTTATTAATAATATGGAATTTTCATAAAATTATATATATTTTTATTGTTATTCTTTTCCATCTAAGAATTTGCTATGGTGTCTTCAAATAATCTTAATATGATATCTACTATTTATTTTTAATGTAATGTTGTGGGGTAAGGGTTTATTTATTTATTTTTATTTTTATTTTTATATTGAGTTCTTTATCTACATAAAATATAGATTTTGGTGGGGTGTCATAATCCATGAATGAATTTAATAATTTCACATGAAACATTTTAAAATGTTTTTATTTTTATTTTTATTTTTATATTGAGTTCTTTATCTACATAAAATATAGATTTTGGTGGGGTGTCATAATCCATGAATGAATTTGAATAATTTCACATGAAACATTTTAGCTGTTTTTTATTAGTACGATGTTTGTAATTGAAACTCTAAAGGATTTTTTGAATATTTATATGAATAATTTGTTTTTGTATGATCAAATATATGATATCATTACGAATAACATCATAATATCTTTGATTTTATATGGTTAGAGTGGTGAAATTATTTATGAAATATATATTTTCTGTTTAATATTAAATTTTTTTGTAATTTATCTCTTGAAAAAAAAAAAAAATCAATTTAGGGGTTCATTTTAAAGTTTTCTAAACAACGGTATAGGATGTTTAGTCCATGACTCTATTTTTTTACCCTGAAAAAAAAACATATATACCGGTATCAACACATTCCTATTTGGGGTGTGTTTTTAGTGTTTTTATACCAAAATCATCGTTTTTATGGCTAGAGTTATCGTTCTTAGAATAAAGTTCTCATTTCATAGTATAAGTGGTTGAATAGATAGGGGGTGTGGGTTAGGTGAAGTTGGATGAGTTGGGGAGTGAGAGAGAGTGGAGAAGGGGGGTGTTAGTG
>LPNX010113802.1:69993-81215 GCA_001517045.1 Pseudotsuga menziesii
TTGGTATAATTTACAATGTGGTCAATTCTATAGTTACGTAACAAGCATCGGTTGTAGTATTTAAAAACACGCACTCATTTTGCTTTAATAAAACGCGCACTTGTTTTGCTTTAATAAAACATGCACTCATTTCTCAGAAATATAACGTGCTATCATTTTTTAGTAATATAACGAGCCCGCGTTTTGTTTAAATTCAAAAATGTATTCTCACAAAATGATAAGGACGAGCCTCCACCTATGCTGGCATGGCATTCTTATGCCTATGTGTCTGCTTCAAACTTGCTTCGGATTCAAGATGCATATGCCTTCGAGTATGATAAACCATGGCTAGTTGAGCATTGTATCCAAATTTTCAATATGCTCGTGTTTATCCGTTGGTTATTTTTTATGAAATTTTAGAAACCGATGGTTTTTTTTGCAGATTCCAAATATGTAATTTTTAACAAGAATATATTTTTTTTTATTTTTTTCTTATTTATCTTGTGTCATCACTCCTTAACTCAAAAAAAAACATTGTTAGTGTTTCGTCCATAACTCTTTTGTTTCTCAACCATTTTGAAAACAAATTGTATGGTGCACTAAAGAACACCGACCTCTACATGCTATAAAAAACCCATTTCCAAATAATTTCATTAAGACATTCAAACATTGCACCCACAATTAACATACCATTTTCGAGGTTTGATCACTTAGACAATTAAAAAAAAAAATTATTTTTATTATTGGAAAAATAGTCATGCACTAATACTATCTATTCTCTATATGTCTACCAGTTTCGTAAGTTTATTCCATCATTTAGTCACTCAAAGGTTGCACCCACAAAAACATATACCTTATAACTTGTCCCAAAAATAAAAAAGTTCCCATTAAACAAGATCTAACTTTATATAGTGAAGAACATTTTCAATAGAAAAATTTATATATTTGGAAACACCATTCAATTTCCTGCATTTCATCTTTTTTACTCATCGCAAGATTCATTGTGTAGGTGTCTCAAAATATCCACGTAAGTTGATGGATGCCTGTTTTTTCAGTTTTCTAATGTATCTAACGTGTCAAAAGAGACCCTCATTAGCTTGGACACACCCATATATATATATATATATATATGTGTGTGTGTGTGTGTGTGTGTGTGTGTGTGTGTAAGATGGGATCATTAATTAAATATGAGCCTTTGTTGCATCTAAAAAAAGATTAATTCTTCAGATCATAAATACTCTATCCCTTTAAAGTTTGACATGCTGAAAGATCAAGATGGTGTTGGCCCTTTAAAAATCCAGTGGATGAATGCAATTGTCGATGATGGTTCTTCATATTTCATTCCCCCCATGACTCTGTATTGTTCTCTCCTCTGCAGATTTATGGCGAGCCGAGCGAGTTTAATTCCACCCTACTATTCGTGCAATCTTAAAATGGCGAGACTGTTCAACACTCTTCACCTCATTTCTTCCTCCCTGTGCCATTTAGTGAAGCTCGCCAGCTCTATCGAGCTCTTTGTGACTGTTGGATGTGCTAGTTTCCATCCTCTCACTCCCGCTCTCTCCGCTAACTTCCAACGCCTTCTCCACTCTACGATTTTGGTTCACCACGAAATGTCCCACAGACTGAGAGCTACACCACAACGTGGACGTGGTAGGCGTGGAAATGCCAATGAGTGGGCTAGGAGTCTCTCTGTAATTTTAAACAATGAAGGTTTTGACGTTGAAATATCGAACCACCTGCGTGAGCTTATGGACGACTTGGAGGAGGAGCTCCTGGGCTCTCCCTCCACGATGAATAGGACGGTTCTGTGCTACGCAATTTTTAGGTGTCGAAGTACCTCCTTGCTAGGATTATCCTCCGTCTTAGTGATACTCAGAACGATTCTCTCACTCCTTCCTCGGTTCCACCTGTGACTCCCATGGACACTGAGCAGTGGACTGTTGTAGGGAACCATCATGGGAAAGAAACCATCACTATATCTTTGGAATACAGGAAAACAGAATTGCTCCCGTTCAAGAGGAATCCCTCTAGCACCAGTGATTCAAGCAATGAGGAGGACACAAGCAACGACTCCAAAAGCCCTAGAAAAGATGGCGACCAAATTTCTGCCAACCGTTCGGCCCTCGAGCTGAAAGTTGACCAAAAATGAAGATTGGCTTTAGCTTTGGTGTTCCCATTGAGAAGGAGAAGCCTTCCAAGCACCAAGTCCAGGTTCCTAGGGTTTTGTTTATTTTTCATATGGTCAATTTAGGTATAGTACTCATGTTTATTAGCAACAACAACACTTAATTTTTTGTTTCAAATTTTTTTATTTTGCTCTCAGTATGATCTGTTTTCCCTTCTATATGGAGGACCAGTTTGACAATAAAAGCCTGATTTTTGAGTGAGAGAACTTCAAACTATATTGATTTCTTGAAAAAGACGAGCTTCAAACTATATTCTCTTACACTCAGTTCCAAAAACTACTATCAAACTTTATATTTTTTTAAACTATTTTTTTGAATCAATAAATTAAAGTATAAACTTACTCTTAATTAAAAAAAAAACCTATGAAGTTAAAATTAACATCACTAGGGAGGGACTCAGCACAAAGTGTTTTATCTTACTTGTTTTCTTTTATATATAAGATAAACTTAATAAAAAAAATCTTGACAATGAAGTGGCGTCATTAATTTACATCTTGATCGCATTGTCAAAAGATGTGAATGACCTCATGGTGACAAGAATGTAAGGTAAGAGAATAAAACAACTTGACCGAAAATTTAAAATGGATGTCTTGATGTGGCTCTATAATAATGCAATCATGAGAATCGTGCCATAAGTGAAAATGATTATTATTATTTAATTTTCCAATTTTCTAGTTTTCAATAATGGTTACAGTATTTGTTTTCTTGTATATAAGTGAAAATGATTATTATTATTTTGGTTACAGTATTTGTTTTCTTGTATATAAGTGAAAATGATTATTATTATTTAATATTCAAATTTTCTAGTTTTCAATAATAGTTACAGTATTTGTTTTCTTGTATATAACCAAGGGGACAAAATTTCATGACAATGAAGTGGGGTTCATAAATTGACAACTTCCAAGTTTCCAATGGTCTCCACATTGACATGCGAGTGACCGTCAGATGACAAGGACAAACAGACGATTACATAAAATAGATAATATTTGTCTAGCTATATCATAATGCAATATCCACGTATTCCCCCACAAAAATATTATAGTTCAATATTTAAATTTATTCTTGTCCATCGTAATCTTTTAAATTTTATGCTTGATTTTATACCTTAATTTTTCCATCGTAATCCTTTAAACTTTTTGTTTGATTTCATGCACTATTTGAGAATCTAAAGATGATGAGGGTGTTAGGTGGTATCAATATAATAGTACAATATATTTAAATATAGATTTAGCTATGACAATACAATTATAAAGGAGAATTTCTAACAACGAGATAACAAATCATAGCTTCGTTAAAACACCAAACAGGAGAGATAAGTTGATCTTGGCATTGGCATTGGTATTGGCTCTAGCCATGAAATTCCAGCATGTGGAAGAAGACAATAACCATAACCAAAATATCAGAAGAGACCATGACCAACAAGAGTGGGTCAGTAATGGATCTGTGGATGTGAGAGGAAGGCCTGTTCTCAGAACAAAATCTGGTGGATGGAAGGCTTCACTTTTTATCTTGGGTGAGTCTCACTCTTTTGTATACTCATAATCCAGGTTTAGGAAGGACTCCATATCTAATTACAGTTTGCAAATGTTATTTTGCAGCGGTTCCATTCACCGAGGGGCTCACATTCTTTGCGCTTTCATCAAACTTGATCATCTATTTAACAACTGTGTTGGACGAAGGGACAGCAGATTCTGTTAAAAATATGAACTATTGGACAGGTGTCACGGCCGCTATTTCTCTTGCAGGGAGCGTTATAGCAGATGCTTACTGCGGACGGTACTGGTTGATTATCGTGTCGTCAATTTTTTATCTCGTTGTGAGTTTAAAATTTTTTTTTACATTTGTATTTGTACTAGCACATCCACATAGTTTGTGTTTAGATCAATGATATTGATAGGTATCAAATGACTGATAGTTATGGAACGGAAAACTATTTAATTTTTTTTTTTATTCATCATTCTTTGGGTTTAACTCTGAGTTATCCATGTGTAGCTACATGTTATCACCCACACTCTTGGTGTTATCCATTTATCAATTATAGCTTATTATCTATATATTTATCTCACATTCTTTTAGTTATGAGTTATGGATGAATTGCTACCAGTTATCCATTTATCCGGCAGTTTATATATATATAATTGTTTATTTCAAATTTTGAACAACTGCCATAAAATCAATCTCTGCCAGGATGAAAAAGCATAGGTCGAAGTCCACCTCAAATTTGAAATAAAAACCTCTATCGACTTACAAATTGATAAGCGATTATATTTTAAAATTTGGGGTACAATAACAAAACAATGAAAAAGCATAGGTCTAAGTCCACTTCAAATCTGAAATAAAAACCTCTATCCACCTACAAATTGATAGGGGATTATATTTTAGAATTTGGAGTAAAATAACAAGTATGTTTTTTTAGTCAAGTTAAATAAAGACGGATTAATTGCTGACTGGATTTAGTTGCTGGCTAGATCAAACAGACTACACTTGATACGCTACATCTAAATCCGACCAATATAAGGATTGGTACAACCTAGAAAGAATGCACTTAATTTTTAACCTATAAATATATATTAAAAACAAATGAAATAACTGCTGATTTATTGTTTTTTCATCATGCAACTACATATATTTGATGCTGATCTATGTTGTATAAATAAATGTTTCAGGGATTAGTTTTGCTGACGCTGTCAGTGTCTCTGAAAGCTCTGAAGCCACCTGATCAATGTGATGGAGCAATATGCAGCAAAGCAACTAGTACACAGATTGGTGTTTTCTTCTTGTCTTTGTATTTGATAGCCTTCGGATCCGGTGCCATGAGGCCCACTCTGGGAGCATTTGGTGCAGACCAGTTTGATGAAGAAGATAAAACTGAAATGCTTAAGAAAAATTCCTTCTTTAATGCCGGGTATTTCGTTCTTTGCTGTAGCCAACTCGTAGCGGTCACTGTTATCCCGTACGTACAGGAGAACAGGAGCTGGGGATTAGGGTTTGAGATTCTAACAATTGCCTTGGTTATAGGCATTGCTGTGTTTTTGTATGGAACGCCATTCTATAGACACAGGCTTCCCGGAGGCAGCCACATGTCTCGTATCGTTCAAGTTATAGTTGCTGCAATAAGAAAAAGAAATGTTAGAATTCCTTCAGATTTGAACTTGCTTTACCAGGATAAGGATGTGGAGTCCACAAATTCAGGCCGCAGGCTTCTATCGCACACAGATAATTTTCAGTATGTTTTTTAATTTTATTTTGTAGCTTAGGATTTGTTACGTCTACTTGTTTTTTGTGACTAGCCCTCCCCTTCTTTCTGGATAAAAAAATGGGCCTGAACATCTAGTTGCCAATTTGTTTGTGAACAAGTAATAATATTATTTTGATACCTTGTTTTGGTTTGTAACGGATTAGGTTTCTGGACAAAGCAGCCATAGTGGTGGAAGATTCTTCGTATTGGAATATTGACACACAGGGAATCAGGAAGCCAAATCCATGGAAAGTGTGCACAGTAACTCAAGTGGAGGAAACCAAACTTGTATTGAGAGTGGTGCCCATCTGGTTATCTTGCTTAATCTTTGGAATGACACTAACACAGACCATGGCGTTGTTTATAAAGCAAGGCAACACCATGGATAGAAACCTTGGTCCTCATTTCTTGGTCCCGGCAGCTTCTCTTGTTGTCATTTCCACCATTAGTGGACTAGTTTTCGTAGTTATATATGACCGTTGCATTGTACCACTGGTCAGAAGAATAACTGGCAATGAAAGAGGAATAACTGTCTTCCAAAGGATTGGAATTGGCATGTTCCTTTCTGTCCTGTACATGGCTACTGCAGTTCTTACAGAGAAAAAGAGGATCCATGTAGCAAAATCTCATGGCTTACTTGACAGTCCCAGATCTGTAATCCCTCTTAGTGTTTTCTGGTTAACTCCACAATTTGTTGTGATGGGAATAGCAGATGTGTTTGCTATAGTAGGAATGCAAGAATATTTCTATGATCAAGTCCCTGACGGCATGAGAAGCTTGGGAATCGCTCTTGCTTTGAGTACTGTGGGAGTATCCAGTTTTCTGGGCAGTCTTCTGGTCACCATAGTTCAGAGAGCAAGTGAGGGTAAATGGCTGCTGAACAATTTAAATAGATCGAAATTGGATTATTTTTATGGTCTTTTGGCCATATTAAGTGCTATCAATCTATGCTGCTATGTTTTTATTACACGAATGTATTCCTACAGGAAAGTGGTGAAACCAATTATATCTGATACAACCAAGGGTGCTTATTCTTCTTCGGAAGGGTTATGACAATGAACTACTACACCATCGGAAGTTCACCACTGTGAGTGGTGTTTTAATTTTAACGCATTTCCATGAAAAGCTAAAAGCTCCCCGTTTAAAAACCTCAATCCAGCTGGTATTCTCAGTAACTGCTTTCTGTCAATTGTTGCTCATACAATATGGTAGCTTGGAATCCGGATTCGCCTCAGACATCTGTTTCTTCTTATTAATTTCATGTTCTCATTGTTCACAATCATCATCTGGTAATTTTTTTACTCCATTTTCATTTCCACCAAGCATAAATAATCCTGAGTCGCTGGATTTTTATATTTAGAGATGGTGCAGCTCGAATATGAAATTCGTACTTCAGTTTTTATCTTCTAAGTTTGAATTGGTTCTAGAGGATTGTATTGTCGTGAAGAAATTTCATATGTAATTACGAAGAAATGTCAATGGGCGTAAATGGTCATGCAATCCTTTGATATACATGTCGATTGCCTTGAACTTACCATAATAAAGTAACTTATATAACGTGATTAGCTTTGACATTATCGAAAACAAAAGTCGATCTGTAAATTAAATTTGTGGATATTGATCGAAAAATTGAATGGTTAAACTGAAACTTTGTTAATGCCAAACTTAAATTTACTCTTAGCATATATTTAAATTAATTTTTAAATTGTGATTGTAAAAATGAATTTCTGATAAAAACTTAAATTTACTTTTAATATATTGAAATTTACAGTTAGAATGCGAAAATCTCTTGAAAGGAGTTTTCATATAAAATTCGTGTTATTATTGAGTGTCTTGGTAATATATATTTGTAATATGTAATATTGGATACTATGTTACATTTTATTTTTATAAATCCATTGGAAGTACGTAGTTCACTTAAAATGAGTTTCAGTAAATAAATAAATAAAGTCAAGCATAGAGATTTAATCTATATGATAATTTTTATAAAATTTAAATTTAAAATTAATAGAAGATAGTTTAATAGTTTAAATCATCACATGTCATATTGACACAATAGAAAGTTAAAATTAAAATTGACTTTGAATAATATATTTTTGATAATAATATAAGGTTATTATACAATTCTCCTTAATAACATTCAAAGTTTCTTGTAATTGGTTTTATTTGTATTATTATGGAATAATATATTTTTGATAATAATATAAGGTTATTATACAATTCTCCTTAATAACATTCAAAGTTTTTTGTAATTGGTTTTATTTGTATTGTTTTTCATTGTATGATTTTTATAATTGATTGAGCAAGTTTATAAGTTCTTAGTGAATACAATTTTATTTTTTTAATGAATAATAACATTTTTGGTGGCTAATTTTTCCAAGTAAGAAAAGTTTTTCTTAAAGTTAAATTGTTTAAGTTGAGTTAAAAGTAAAGTTTATGGTTAAAGTTTTCATCAAAATAAAATTATAACTTAAAAATAATCATTTCAAAAGAAAATTAAGTTTATCTATTTCAAAAGAGTTAAATATACCTATTTAATCTCTCTCTATCTTATTGTTTAAATCAAAGCATCAAATTATTTAACACTATATTTTTTTTAATATTAATGTAAAGTATTATTTTACATTATATCATTGTTTTCCTCAAATCAATTTATTCACTAATATCAACACAACAAATAATATAATAATTATATAAAACCAACAGATAATATAATATCTTCACAATTACTTATGGTAAATATGAATCCTGCCTTTATTATTAATATTTAAATTTGAAACCCTGAACAATACCTTGTATTTGAATTAATCTTAAATGAAATATTCACATTTAAATGTTATAACTGTTAACAAAAAAAAAATATTCGTCTTTAAAATTTGTTCTTATTTTTATTCAAGTTTAATAAAATACTAAAAACATTATTATACAAATTATAACAATAAAAAATATTTTGATCCAAAGGATCTTGTGAACATTCCCAAACAATCTTATAATATGCATTCTGTAATTCTCACCTCAAAATCTCACATCGTTTTTCTTGAGATGCGTTTTATTGGTCGAATCGTGAATTATTAATGCTATCTCCTCGGTCCTAACTTTTTTTTCTTTTTGAGATGCATATAATGATGGAATCAATGTTAAATGTAAATATCTATACGCTCATGTAATATTTTAATCACAAACTTTAAAGACTATATGTTTGAATGCCATTAAAAAATACCATAGATTTGTCTCGGCAATTAAGTCCTTTTTCTTTTGCACCATGACATACCTTGTCACTGAAACCTTTGAACGGAGCTTGTTTGTGCGTTAATGGCTAGTTTTTGGCCGTTAAACTGGCGTTTCCTGGATTTAATTGGCGGTTTCATCTATGGACGAGGTGATTTTCTGCGTACTGTTCGTATGATTCTCGATTTGACGACCCTTTGTACGAGCTGGATGGGCTTTAATGTACCTTATTAGTCCTGTCCGTAGCATTTATCTCCCTTTTTTGTGGAGATGCCACGTTTAAATTGACTTGATATCAATCTTTTGTGGTCTTTGGCTGCGTTTTCTTATTCGCATTGCTATGGTGTTGGAGCTATTTTCTCGCCCCCAGGATGCTGCGTTTTTTCGGTGTTTAGGCCAGGTTTGAGGATGCCATTCATTTAGCTCTAGATTGACCAGTTCTGTGGTCACCGCTGTGATTTAGCAGGTTTCTTTGGTTTCTCTTTTCAAAGTCCTTCGATTCGGGTTGGTGGTTTCGAGTCCTGAATGCCCAATTGGCCATCTGGTTCTTTCGGTGGTCATTGTGGTGCTGTTCATTGACTGTGGTGAGCGCTGTGGTTTGCTAGTTTCCGTGGTGTAAAGGTTAGTGGTTTTGCCTGTTGTTTTGACGATATTCCTGTTCTTTTCTGAGCTTGGGGCTGTTTTGAGGGTGGGTCGTGTTCGAAGATTGGAATCTTGGTGATCTTGGAGAGTCTTGATCAGTTTTAGACTTTTCTTGGCCGTTAATTGGTGTATTTCCGGACTTTCTTGTCCATTGATTATTGAGGTAGTGGCGATTGCGGTGCATTCTGTGTCGTCGCTGTAGTTTTTCGTTCCAGGAGCAGTGCGTTTCTTGAGGCTGCGAGATACCTATGAAACTCTACGATTTGTGACAGATCTTTGGGGCTTTTGTTGTCCTGGTTTTATGGTGTTTGCACTGTCACTTGGCCGTTTTGCTGGGTTCCTGGCATGCAGGTGGATAAGCTACATTTTTGAGGTTCAGGTTTATGAGAGAGTGCTTCTGCTTTAGATGGGGTTTTGGTGATATGGTTGAAGAGATTTGGCATCTATGCTGGTGGAGAGCTTGTTGAGTGCGTTATTGGTTTATCTATCAGACTTCCTTGGCAGAGGTTTTGCTGTGGTATCCGAATCGATCTGCAGGTATGTTCGGTATCTATCCTGTCTTTGTGTTTTTTTTATTCTCCTCCCTGAGAGCTTTGTTTGATCAGTTCTAGGGGACGGGGTCCTGATATTTTGGATAGCTGTTTCTGGTGTGTTTCTGCTCGGATTTGGAGGTTATTGGAGTATCTTTTGGCTGTTAAGTTGGTTTTCTTGACAGTTGCACCTTTGGCATCTGTCTTTCTTTCGCTGTGAGCCTTTTAAGGCCTTTTTAGCTATGGTTGCCATGCTGGATTATATGCGAAGTTGGTAGTGTTTGGGTTATCATTTCCTGGGGCGAAGTTGTTGTAATTTGGTTATCTGTGATGGCTTCTTGGGGCCTTCGTTTGGGATTTATGCTCTGATTTCTGGAGTCGGTGTGCTGTGTGTTTCTTTCTAGAGCTATGTGTTACTTTCTAGAGCGGTCTGTGTTGTTTGTTGCCTGGTCTTGGACGGGGGGTTCTGCGTGCTTCTGTTATGTCGTTGCGGGCAGCCAAATCTTTGGCCCGCACTCCGCCAGGGCACCTGCAATGCATCAAGCAGGGCAATGGAGTGGAGAAAAGGCTCTCTGCTACCTATCTACCATTTAACCTGGGAGATTCGGGGTCTGTCATTGGTCGGGATGACCATTTGGATAAAGTTTTATCCCCTTTGGACTGTTTGGATGGAGATGGTATGGGTGGGAGTCCATTGCTGAACCCACTCCTTTCTTGCCTGGTAGTATCTATTTCTTCGGGTCAGTCGACTTGTTCTCGACAAAATCTAGGAGAAGATATTTTTGCTGCTGAGGACTACCCTTCTGGGAAGGTCTTGGGTCTTAGGGATTGTTCTTCTCTTATTTCTCAGACGACTAGGAATTGTATTTTGGTTGAGGATGAGCCTCAGTCTTCAAAATTGGATCTCCATTGCCAGGCCTCACAATGCTTGGGGAGTTGCGGGAAACCCTCGCCTGCTTTACAGATGTTTGGGACTAGTTGTTTGGATGGGATATTGCTTTCTTCTCCTAATCTGGGTCATCCCTTGGATTCAATGGGTTTGCAAAATAGTGAAAAGGATGCATGTGATCATTTCTTTGATTATCAGAATGATAAGCCTAGTTTACCGGTTAGCCAGGTAGATGGGATGGTTCAAGAGGTTTTCAAGAATGCAGAGTTGGGAATTTCTTCTTTTTCTGATGTAAATTATAAACCTCTTAAGTCTATGGATCCTGATAATGAATTTGAGCATGAGCCTCATTACACTGGTAGCATTGGTCCATCTAAGCCTAAGAAAAGGATTCCTAAACCTATCAAGAAGATAAATCCTATCTTAATGACTTTGGGGGAAGATGTGCTATTAAATGACATAGTTCTTACCAATGCTTTGACTTTGGTTGGGAGGTTTGGAAGGCGTAATTATAATGCTGATTCTCT
>LPNX010113802.1:89822-119894 GCA_001517045.1 Pseudotsuga menziesii
CGATCAGTAGATAGTCTTGTAAGCTCAGAAATCAGTCGGACAGACTGCATTGTAACGATCCAGACACATAGTCGTCTGTGAGTCATTTGAGTCTGTATGTAATCATTTGCAGAGAGAGCAGAGAGGGAAGGGATATAGAGAGAAGATCAGAGATCTAGGAGAAACTTTGCGCTGCAAGGGTAGTGCAACAAACTGTGCTAATTTCCCTCAAGATATATAATAGAAGCACAGTTTGGTGGACGTAGCTCCCAGCCCGGGGGTGAACCACATTAAATCTGCGTGTTATGTGTTGAATGGATGTGATTATATTTGCTTATTGTTACCAGTTATTATGCATGTAATGATAGTGGCAGTAGACGAATGTATGTATTGTTTGTTCATAATATTGCAATAAGCTAAGGATAAGTCGAAGTATTGCAGTAGGTTGTTTAAGGGACTATTTCACGTCTGTCACTAATTACCAGTTACTCATAATAGACTTCTGAGAAGTAGAGTGTCGCACATCGGCGCAATCAACGTTAAGAGCGTAAAGTCGCAGTGGTAAGGTATCGCAGAGAAGCGATATCGCATCGGCAGAGGAGCTGCGATGCGAGATACTGCGAGCTGAGGGCTTAGCGTTGAGGAGAGGATGGGTGTTCCACGGTGCGCAGAGGTGTAGTAAGGATTGGAAAGCTGCGAGTAAGTGGAAGTTGTGCGACGCGAGAGGAATCCGAGCAACTGGTGCTGGGTTGAGCATCGCTTGGGACAAAGTGCTGCGAGTAGAAGGGAACGTGCGATGCGCAGAGCTAGTCAACCTAGGGGTGCATAGGAAAAAGGGGAAAAGAAGTAGGATGTCCAGAACCTGGTCCAAGACACTTGAGTCTTGGCCAACCCATTAGATTCACTTCGGGTGAGACTTCAGATCGCTTTGCGGTCTGTTGCCGAAAGGGCCAGTGAGTTTGGGGTGTTGTTGATTAATTATAGTAAACCCGGGTCTTCCCATGCAATCAACAACATGGATAATTATATATTGGCTGTCATGATTTCTAATTTTGCATCTTTTGTATGTTGTTTATTTCTAAATAGAAAAAATGTTTAGATGTTGAGCCACTGGTATGACTAAATGTCGCTTCCATCCCCTAAGATTCTTTCCCCATATTTCCATGACATTGGTTTCTCTCTAGGCGAGGATATTCTTCCCTCACGAAGGATCTAGAATGACAAAATATATAGAATA
This sequence comes from Pseudotsuga menziesii, assembly GCA_001517045.1. Classification (NCBI taxonomy): domain Eukaryota; kingdom Viridiplantae; phylum Streptophyta; class Pinopsida; order Pinales; family Pinaceae; genus Pseudotsuga; species Pseudotsuga menziesii. The sequence goes on from LPNX010113802.1 coordinate 91,039, forward strand.
TTTCAATGGACCTTTGTTGGCCCTTGTATGAGAACCATGATCTTAACCTATCACAAACATATGGTTCCATTGTCGAGACCGTGCCTAAATGGGAAATACTAGTCATATGGATAGAGGAATTTACAACTTTAGGATCAAATATTTGTAGGATAAAAGGTTTGAGGATTTAATTTTATAAGAATCAAAGTTGTGAGAATGGAACTTGGCTATGTGTAGGGAGTTTTTTTCTATATGATGGACCTTCCCTAGATTAGTATGATATTTTCTAATGTGAATTTCATGTAAGTCTAGATAAATAGTTGAAAATACTTGTGGAAGCCTTAGAATTTCAAGATTGATAGAATAAAATTGTTAAATGTGCCTCTGTTAACCTTAGGGATTTACACCAACTTGACCATTGCACCACACGAGTGGTATATCTTTGGTTAGACAACATTATTAATGGATACATAGTGAAATTAGTTGTGAATAACCATCAATACTTCTATAGAGCAAATGCTACTTTAAGTTGAAGGATATTAAGTATGATTGGTTACAAGGGAAATCCTTCTTTGGATTAATATTAGATAGGTGTAAGGGGGACCTTTTCAATTTAGTTCCATTTCCATTGATGAGTAGATATACTCTTCCATGAGAAATGGTTGGAGAAGGGGTTGCACAATTGTAAAATGTAAAATATTTAGTAGATGAGGGGGTGTTGGATAATAGTGCAAGGGTTGAATGGGTTCTACAATGGTTGGGGATTATAAAATGATGGCGGAAATATTAAATGCAAGCATCTAGAAATATAAGTGAGCAATTACAAAAAGAGATAAGGAAGATGGTAGTGATGAAGTAAGGTTTAATGAGTTCCAAATGTTGAATAGACTTGTAGAGATAACCTTCTCCTAGTTGAAAGAGTGATGGATCAAAATGGAAGAAATACTAGCAAGAGGACTATAGAAAGGGGGGTCTCCACAGAGTCTAAAGAGAGGGAGAATGAGGTTGTAGGGAGGAATATTATTTTCCAAGCCATTATTGCAAACATAATTTTTAGAAGCGTTGGGCCCAAGAGAAGTTATTAAGCTGAGGTTGAAAATATGTAGGCCCAAGAGAAGTTATCGAGCCGAGGTTGAAAATAAAAATGATCCTAATGATGTCCTAGTGTATGTATGAAGGTTATTTTAAGAGGCTTAATGCCCCCTGAAGGTTGCAAGAAATGATAAATGAAGGAAATGGAACTAGCATAACTTCAACCACTCCTTTGGTTCCCTTGAAAAAAGGTGTTTCCTTATTCTAATGAGATTTACCTAGTACATGTTATATTAGTAACAATAGTAGTATTCAAGGTGGAGCATTTCCAAGAGGAAGCAATAATAGTCTTAGCATAGGATTCTCAAGCAATACTCTAAGTAGAAACAATTCAACTTTATTATTAGTTTTGAATCTAATTACATAACTAGGTTAAAGTCAAATTATATTAGTTGTATTGCAACTTGGTAGGATGGTGGGAATCCATCGTGCATCTCCCATGTGATACCCAAAATTTTGGTGAAAGGGAATTGAAAAACATGCATAGAGACACTGGTTTATGTGTGAAACCATCTAGAGGTCAAAGGGAATTTTAGATGCCTCCAAATTGGTAGAGATTCAAACAACTCAAAGAGCTAGAGCTTAACAATGGTATATGAAATTTGTTAAAAAATCTCCTCGATTTCTGCCTCTTACGTTACAAGAGTTAAAGTAATAGTTTCTTATGTAATTTCAATTACCTAAGTAAAACAAGGCATTGCAGAGTGAAAATAAATTCTATAGTTTAAACGAGAATATGCTTGGAGTATACGAAGATATTTATGGATTTGATTGGTAGTATTTCCTTCACCATCCATGATACTCATCATAAATAATGGGTTATTTAGGGATTGCTTATATTAACGGGAATCCCACTCACAAAAAAAAGGATTGATACTATTAGAAAGAAGGATCATGGAGCAATAACAAAAAACAAGATGCTAATATTAAATCATATAAAACATTATAAGAGAGACACCAATATAACGTGGTTCACCTAAGATGGGATATGTCCACATAGAAATTGAAAGTCCTTTTATTATTTTACCGTCTAGCAAAATGAAGGGATACAAACCACTGCACTTCCTCTTCACTCTCTCACAATATCTCTCACACAATCACAGAGATTTTTTTACAATGCTACAATACAATACAATACATAGTCATATTACAATGCCTTCCTTTTATTAAGGGAATACCATGGGAAAAATACCACGAGATGCCCAAAAACATGGGCCCATAAATCAACCATTATTGACCAAGTCATAATTCCAAAATTACAACATTTTATAAGACAAGCCCTTGGACCCCTTAATGACTATAGTGGAGGGAAAATCCCCCCCAACCTCCCCCATCAAGTGTTGGGATCCAAACACGGCTGAAATAACATCTTTAAATCAGGAATATTGGGCTCCACAACCAATAGATACGCGAAGAGATACATTAGTACAATGCATGCAAATTAAGGACATGGCCAAGTGCCCTAGTAGCACTATATATGTTGTGCCAAAATAATTCTATATGTATGATAGTATCAGAATTAGATTTTTCCCCTTACAAAGAATATACAGGATATGGAAATCCCAAAGGTTGGTCAAGTGCAAGTATGGTTCATGAGATGTATGATTGAGGGCCATCATGCCTCGAAGTGTCCTATAATGACAGGAGAGTCTTAATCAGACCTACCTATGGGACCTTTTACATGAATACCACCTGCAAGATTTTTGTAGGTTCCTACATCTAGTCCATTTCATATCATAGTAAAATATCATGTGTTTTTTATTGTTCAAGATTCTCGTTCTGGGAAATTTTCTAATATTTCCATAATGTTTAGGAACCCTCCCAAGAATTTTCGGTGCTACAAAAGTAATATTAAATATCTACAATAGAATATTTTGAATTATATGCCACTTCTATACACCAAAAAAATAATTTCAAGGCCCTGGATGCCATATATTATAGATTAGATATAACTAGTTTTCAGGCATCTAACAATCCACAACCTTAAACTAGAGAGGGAGGTCACCAAAAAGGAGGTGGATATCAAAGAGTTATAACTAGTGAAGGGAGTGGTTCTATACAAAACTAAAATCGTGATGAGTTGTCCACCTATCGTGATATTTCCCAACACCCAAATCGCTCTGGTGTTCTTACTATAGGGTGAATACCCATGGTATTGAAGATTGCATAAAATTGATTGATGGTGAGATAGAGACCCACAAATCTAATAAATTCAAAAACTATATATTGAAATGAAGAGACAAGTCCTACCTTCATTGTTGTTACCAAAGGAGGAACCTAGATTGGGGATGAGGACAACAATTTGGACCTTCCAAAAAATAAGAAATGATGATTGTGGATGTATAAGTTTGACTTGGTTCAATAAAAATGGATCTTTAAGGAAGTAGTTGAGATGTTCAAATGCATACAAGTTCCATCTTCACCTAGGAATGTGGAATAACCTCATGAATGTAGTTTCAGTCCTATCCTAACCCCTTGGGATTGAAAAAGATGTTAAAAATATAAATCCTTAGGAAATCCCAAGATTTTTTTTGATTTGTGGGTCACATTACTTGTTGATATTTTAGAATATGAATATACGAGTAGAAAGTTGTGTAACACTCTCTGCATACTCCTTGGAAGTGAAAAAAATGAGGAGTTGAATTTTCTTAATATTTTTGAGCGAAACACCCATACATTACAGACATAATGTTGGATATTTAGTCATATGTCAATATCCTTCCAAACAATTCATAGAAATTAATGTGGAGCTCTCACTTTGCTAATTCTCCCATCTAGTTGTGTGTTGACAACCAATATGGTATCTTTCCCATTGGCAGGTTGGACAATATGGACGTTGACTTGCTTGTTGTCAAAATATTTAGTAATTTTGAAGTAATAGATTGTGGAAAATAAGATCCATACCCAAAAGTATTGGGGATCAATTGGGAATTTTATAATTATGTTGTTATTGACTTAAAGAAAGGAAACAATCTTATCTATTTCACATAAGGAGTTAAAAGGAGGAAAATAGAGTCAATTGAATGAGTGAATATATGTTATGGAGGACACAAAAAATAATATATTGAATAATAAAATAAATTTAGGTAATTGTAATGTTCCTTTTTAAAAATTTCACCAAAATTCCTAATTTTCCAATTTTTTTACAATTTTGGCTCTTGACTAGTTTTAGTGTCTTGGTCTCCAAGTCAGCCCAATTGCTCCCAAATATTCAGAGAAGGTGTATGAATGATATAATAACTAAATTATTATATTCATGGATGTATTATTTCCCTCCAATCACTTCTTCAAGTCTATACTAAATTCTGAACGAGATAGAGGATTTTACTAGCAATTTTCGGCTCAAATCCCCCCCAGGGTAAGTTGTAGAAATGGATTCCAAAATGTGTAGAAACCCACTCGAATTCTTAAATTTAAGAATTGGATATGTATAATAAATTATCAAAGACTCATATGCATAACCAATAGACCTCCCATGGCTATTATCACTTCTTTCAATCATATATAAAATACTAGTTTTGGACCATTGGGGAAATGAGGTGTAGTTTGCTCCAATTGCTATGAAATTTGACCCAATATCCACAAATTATTAGTTAATTAACATGAAACCCATAATATACTTTAATTATAGTCCGTTCATTCATAAATAATCAACATTTTATACATCCATTCGAATCCATCAAGATTACAAGAGTTTACACCAAGGTAGTGGGGAAATGACACTGTTTCTTCATTATTGAGAAATAATACATGAGATTTATGAACTTAAATATAAGAGAATTTACATAAGAATAAAAAATAATGGAGAAATAGAATCTCCCTCAAAGAGATTAATAGCTCACCAAGTGTGCCTCACTCCATAGAGCTGAAATATGGTGAGAAAACTTGAGATGAAAGGAAGAACAAGCTGAAATTGATATTTCCACAATATTTTGTAGCTTGCACATTTAAATTATGAATCCATTTAAGCTCCTTTAAATAGCTGAGTGGACTCTCCAAACACTAACTAGGATGGGAATCTTTCACCCTCGAAATTGGCTAAGGCATAAACTAGTCATCCACTAGCTCTCTCTCTTCACAATAACAATTTTCATAAATGATAAAAAAGGGCTTATCATGGCTGATCCATGAATTTTATAAACATTATTGATATTATAAGGTTCCAAATCCATGCATAAACGAAATCCAAGTCGAATTAGTGTGGTTTCTCAAGCTATGCCATGTGGCCTCTCTCTTCACCTTCCCTCTTCTCCCAAATTTGAGTAGGAGCCTCTTGGCCTTCTCCAACTCCCATGAGAACCCTATAATATTCTCTATTTAGGCCTGACATGTCATATATGTCATATGTCAACCTTCATATCTGATTTGTGTCATAACTGTCATAGAATATCCATCATTGGTTTCATAGATGTCATAAATGTAAGGGGAATCTAGCTGCCAAGTGTCCATGAAACTCACATTTGGATCTTCCTCTCCCAAGGTAAGTTAAAATTCATCCAAAATTAGACCTATGAAGTATATGGAAAATTATATTAACCTTATAATCCATCCAAAAACATTAGGCTTCCCATAGATTCGATATTGCAAGAGAACGATGCCATTTAACATAGGAATTCTAGCTTGAGTGGGCCCCATAGTCTCCATGTGTCTCCATTCTCCATAGCCATTTCATTTTTCACTTGAATTCATTTAATTAAATCCATTAAATAAATATCCATTCCTTCTAATGTCTAAACACCATTTATTATCTCCCTTATTAACTTCCCAATGTTTCCACCCAACCTAGGGAACTAATAGGATTGATGGAATTTTTCTGCTATGCAATTATTTGAATGGGGACATTAAAGTAATAACCAAACACAAATGATTTAAAGAAATATAAAAGAGCAATCAAATGAAAATGCAAGTTAGGACTTGATAATGGAGAGACCCCAAGGGTGAAAAGTATGGTAAGTTATTAAGCAATAATCTGTGGGGCATTGGTCTCTAACGTCTATAATCAACCTTATATAAAGGTCTACTGAGTCAATGTTATCATTTACATGAATGGAGGCTGAATGAAGTAACCTCGAGGAACCAATCGAGCCTTTTATTTTGGGACTTGTCTTAGTGCAATCAATAATAAGGAACCGTTTCATATTTGGGATTACATGAATATATAAAAATACAAGGGGTTCTTGGGTTCCTACTCACCACATTTTAGTCATAACAAGGAAGTTACAATTTGATTGAGGATACCAACCATATTTTTCCCATATGTCATCTAGAATAATATCAAGAGACATCACTACCACATGGATGGTGTCTTCATGATGCCTTCTAAGTGTTCAGAATGTCATCACATGTGTTGGAATCATCAAGTGTCACATGACATGTATCATGAACTAATCATGTATAATATTGCATGGGTCAACTAAATCGATGGATCGACTAATCTATAGGGTTGACTGAATCGATGGATTGAATGATCCATCGGCTTTACTGATTTTATGCATCTAAGATCCAACTAAGGAGTTGATTGGGTCTAGGTATTATTCAAGGGCACCATTCAAGTCTTGGAATGAATCATACATTCCCACTTAATTTTAATGATCCCCATTACCTGCTTAAGAAAATGAGGAAGCTTGTGATCCAATTTGGCTGGAGGAGATAAATTTCCTTGAGCTAGGAGTTGTCTTTCTTCGGAAACCTGATAGAAGGGAATTGTTTGCATCCTTATGTGGCATGATTATTGGCCAAAAATGGTTTTCATGACAAGGGGATCATGAACATATGCATGGATGTATTTCAGGCATACGTTGGGTTGTGTTTGAATACTGGTAGAAAATAGGGTAAAAAAAATTGAACATTGAATATTGGATGCAAACTCAGGTATGGTGGAACGCTGAGCTTAAAATCATTTCCCCTAAATTTCTCAAGAATGGTCTAAGGACCATATCGTAAATTTTTTGTATCCCTGTGTGGGACTTTGAATCTTTCATTCTTGATATGAAACCAAACCTAATCTCGAATTTTGAATGAATAAATAATATGATGTTTCTCATTTCATGCCTTGGATTTCCCACTGGCTCACTAAGATATCTCTTGTGCTTATTACTGAATCTCACAAATCCTATATTTTAACTTGAATGCTTTTTCGACTTCTCATTGTTCATAGTCTAGGTCTATCAAACTAGTCAATTGACATACAAAGTCGATAGGAATTGCAGGCTGAGATTCACAATAGTCTTCAAACAAACTCTTGCCTATTGAACTGTGCTATGCAAAATTATAGTTATGATGTATGTGCGGGATACTTTCATCCCATTTTTTATGATGCTTTTGGTTTTACATGAAGATAAAATATACCACCATATGATTCACAACTTCCATCTATACATTTGTATGAGGATGGAATGTATTCAACATAGATAGTTGCATGTTGAGTTGTTTCCGTAGTTTTTTCCAAAAAGTGCTGACAAATGTGGAATGTATATTGAAAATTAATATAGTCAATAATCCATAATGTTTCCAAACATGCTCAAAGAATATATGAGTAGACTATTGTGATGTCGTATTCTCCTTATAAGGAATGAGGATGGTCATTTTAGAGAATAATTCAACCTTTAGGATTGCATCATGTTGGTGTTTGGTAACAATATGATATCCAATAAAGTAGTCCAAGGAAATGGATTCCCGTGGTATACTTGGAATGGGAAAGGGTATATACAAACCTTGGTGTTGACTTGATGGCTTGGTGATGGCACAAACCATGCATGACTTGATATACATGTCAACATTCATCTTGAGCGAAGGACAATACAACTACTTTTGGAGTACAGTGAGAGTATTTTCCACTCCAAAATGAGATGTTATTTTGTTGTAGTGTGAATTCCAAATGATATTCTATCTATGCCCACATAGAGGTACACAAACTTGTCCTAGCATGTAAAGAAAATTGTCCTTCACTTGGTATTCAACAAAAATCGACTGACATGTTTGGATTTGTTGATATACTGAAGATAATTCACTATTTTCTTCATATAGTCGATTCCAAGTATTGGTGTCATAACCATTCATACTCAGTACTATAAAAATTGAAATGACTGGTAATCAGATAAGGAAATAAACTTTTTCATTTTATTTTCTTTTTTGATTCTTAATTACCAACTGGAATTTTTGCAGGTAAGTAATCCACTTGAGTTTTCTCATCGTTTGTAACTTAGACTATGAAGGAAGGAACTATAGAGGATATGGTTTATATGAATGACCATTTCTTATCCTAGAATGTAGTGTATCCCTTTCTTAGTTTCATATATAATGGCATACAATTCTCTTTCATAAGTTGAATACTTGCAAACAATATCACTGAAAGTTTCCAAATGGAATGCCACTGGATGGATTGCTTGAGTGATCACAATGGCCATGGCATAGTTTGATGCATTGGTCCAAATTCAAATGGTTGATGTAAATCAGGTAGTATAAGTAGTATATTTATGCAAAGCTTGTTGTTCAGTTGTTTAAATTATTTTTGTTGTGGTGTGGTCCATTTGAAAACTATATTTCCACTTCCCATAGTCAACTGATTCATTTTCCAAGATATGTGGATGAATCCCAACACAAATATGTAATACAAATTTACTAAACCAATGAAACTTCATAGTTCATGAATGTTTCTTGAGTTGGCCACTCCATGATGACTTGTATCATTTCTAGGTCTACTCGAATTCCTTATTATTCGATCACATAGCCCAAGTATTTGATACTTTTCATTTCAAAATATAACTTCTCCAAGTTCAAACATAGTTTGTGTTGTCTGATAATGTTAAACACTTGTTGAAGCTGCAACAAATTCTCATCCCATTATCTAATGAAAATCAAGACATCATCTAGATAAATAATGACTCATTTTCCTACAAAAGATATAAGAACATCATCCATATATCTCATAAAAGTTGCAAGTGCATTAGTAAAACAAACAAAATCAATAACCATTCAAATAAACCTTCCTAGGTTTTGAAAGAAGTCTTCTGTACATCTAAGGAATCTACAAGAATGTGGTAATATGTAGTCTTGAGTTCAAGTTTTGTAAATAATTTAGCTTTTTGAAAACAATCAGGTAACTAATCTATTATAAGAATAGGATACTTATTCTTTACTGAAGTCTTATTGAGATCCATGTAGACAATGCACATGCGCCATCTCCCATATTTCATAGGTATTAAGATGACTAGACTTCCACAAGGAGGGAATTTGGGTTGAATATGCCCTTTGTACATCAAGTCTTGAATTTGTCTATGGATTTATCCATTCTATAAAATAGACCTTCTGTAAACAGATGCATTGGTTAATGAAGAACTAGGACGAAGATCAATGGATATTTTTTCCTAGAGATGTAGTGGTACTCCAATTGGATATTTGAACACATATTTGTATTATTCAAGTACTCTTTTGACTTGTTGATATTGATAGTTGTTGTCAGTGGAGAGTTGAATGCTTGATGTGAACATATGAGAATAATGAGTTTTGATAATCAATAAAATGATTTTTTTGCAGATGGTTAATTAATTTTTTGGCTTGTTTTTCTAAAACAATTTGAACCATAAGGATGGGTCAAAATTTAGGAATTCCATACAACTGATTCTATATTTTGACAGTCACTTCCTGTGGTGTATACTGATACTTTCCATGTATATACTTTAAGTAGGATTTCCTAAAAATTACACCAACTAAAAAGAGTGGTGTTATATCATAGATAACCTCATCTCGAAAAGGCGTGATGAAGTACGACATATTGCACTGTTAGGTGATACTAAGTTCTTGTCCATCCCTCATCCAATCGGCGTTGAAAGGTTGGAGATGTGGAGTAGTAATAACTCAATTCTTCACAATGTCTTTAGATGTAAAGTTCTCAGTGACTAACATTTACACACAAAGATGCAATGGGTTATTATGCACCCATATATGTGTTTGAAATAATCATTCTCGTTGTTTGTTGATGATGGTCACATTTGAGAGGGTTGTCGAAGTCAATAAAAATATACTCAAGGAGTCTAGGTCAAATTCCACAATATATTTGTTGGTTGATCCTGATTAAGAGGTAGACATCTGTGTTAGAAATTTTTTTTGAGCTTTGCATCCATCATTCTAGGATGAAATGTGATAATCACTCTATTTCCCTATGGGGGGTTATTTAAGTGTTTTCCCTATTATTTCCTAGAAGGACTATTACCATTATATCTCTTTTGTGAATTAGCATGAGTATACCATTTTTACTTGTCAAAGTCAGTAGTTGAATGAGGTTTCTTGTTGAAATGTCAACCTGTTAGTTTTGTTGAGATGCGTCCTTCTACCTTCACTTTATCCATAGGTTTGATGGTGTATATGGTGTAATGGAACGCTTTTGCAAGAGTGCCAATAGTGAGGAATTTCATATCTATTTATATATAAGGAGATAATCCACTGATATATGCTACAATTAAAAAAAAGTAACTTTTATTCCTCCTTAGCACCACATCGAGCCATCGGTTGATGGAATTCATTAGTATAACTCTATAGAATTTGATCATTCCATTATATTAATTACTTCCATTTCATGTAATATTCATCTACATACTCAGGTGGATAGAATTATTCCTGACGTATTCAAAAAAATTTGGCCATGTGTCGATGGTGTGACCTTCTTCCTGTTTAGTTGAAATATTTTACCATTAGTAATGTATAGAAGTTGACATCTTCATTGACGAATTAGTGAATTTATCATCCTAAAAATGTTGATTCACAATTAAGTAGGACTCTAATTGCTAAATCCAGTTGTCTACAAATTCTACATCAATTTTCCTTCCAAATTCAGTATGTCTAAGTTCATTTGTACCTTGAAGGTCCTAACCCTTTCAAAGGAATATCTCTTCAAGTTGTTAACCAAACTTGAGCACATTGAAATAATAAGTCGAGTAAGTATATCATTGAATTTCTCATACATTTGAGTTTGTTGTCGAGTGAGTTCTTGCTCTATGAGTCGTTTGGTTTCATTGCAAGTAGTTTCACCTACCACCTTCAATCTAGGTTTTCAAGAAGATAAATAATTGGAGATCGAAGTTAAAGGAAACTTAAATGCTGGTTTTTAGAGCATGGTTGAACATGAATACGTTTTCTCAGTATGCATGTAGTGTTTAAGAAAAGTTAGAGAAGACTAGAGTGATATGATACCAATGATATCTGTCCCCCAAATAATGGATAGGAGGACACCATATTTGATTGAATGAGTCAAGCTTTGTTATGGAATAATTGGAAAATACTAGAGTGAATAAGAAAATAAATGTAGATAATAAGAAAACAGAAAGAACTGAAATCAATAGACAAAACCAATCACATGAAAATGCAAATGAGGGATTGATAATGGAGAAACCACAAGGGTTAAAAATATGGTTAAACTGAGTGGTTATTTGTGGGACATCAAGGTCTCTTAAATTCCATATGCCAACCCTGTCTCAACTTGTAATGAGTATAAATACTTGCTTACATGATTGAAGGTCAAATTAAGGAAATGTAAGGAACCAATCAAACCTTCTCTTTTAGAAAATTTCTTAGTGCAGTCAAGAACAATGAACCCCTTCATATTTGGTATTACATGAATATATACAAATCCGAGGGATGCTTGAGTTCCTACACATCTAATTTTGTTGATTATACACCATCAGGAGACATTCTCTGGACTTGTGATTTATATCTAGTCGAGACTTGGGATTCATATCAAGTCCTTTATCTATATCCTCATGTATTGAGTTGGGATTCTAGTACTGAAGTCTTTTGATTAATATCAATACTGTAGACTTGTGTGTAATATCAAGTCAAACTTGTGAGTAATATCAAGTAAATTATTCTCATAGACGATAGCCAATGAGATGGACCTTCATTTATGGAGGTGATCTTGTGATTAATATCAAGGTAAGCTTGCGAGTAATATAAAGTGGGTATTATGAGTAATATCAATACTAAAGTCTTGTGAGTAATATCAAGACTCTAGACATGTGTGTAATATCAAGTCAGGCTTGTGAGTAATACCAAGTCAAATATTCTCATAAATTTTAGGCTATGGGATGGAGTTCTTAGAGAACAAATGTTATGTGATGTATTACTAACCATGGTCATTCAATATAAATAAATCTATTAAGTCTCCTCTAGAGTGAATTACTTTAGTATATGACTATATGGTTAGAGCTAATATAATATGATCATAGCATGTGGCAATTATTCTAAGTATAATATGATATGATAGATGATTAAACATAGACCATGCAGTAAGATGCAGAGATAAGAAATAAGCAAATTATGTGACAAAGATAATACGAATTTTCCATATAGATGACTAAGTGAAATCAAGTTATAAATCTTTAGTTAAATATGAATGCCTCAATTAGTGATTTAGTTAAATCGTTAGTTGAACTATTAATCATCAACATTTAGTTAAGTAAAGAAGAGATCATTGTTCATCAATCAACAAGATTCACTTAATAATGGTTAACTATGTGATTAAATAAATATGAAATAATGAAATAAAGTATTTACATTTTAGTTAGACTAATAGAAGACAATTAAGTTAATCAGAGGACAAAACTTCAGTTAAGAAATTGTGTCTCATGCAACACTTGAGTCATTGCACTATGACACATATCATAGCCTGTTAACTAAGTAATCAATATTCAGTTAGAGATAGAGTTCACTCTAATGTTAGTTAACTATTAGTTAATATCCGTGATTGAAGGTATGGTGCATTAGTTGTGCATGATGAAGATTCAATGCATGTATTGATTATTCCAACAAGGAAATTTGAAATTGTATTTCATGTGTGGCTAATTCTCGTGCAACCATTCACTAGGTTTTGCATGGCACTCATTATGGCTTGTTATTAATATGCTAGGAATATGGCAAGTTCATGACAATTGTTACATTGGATCCTTTTTCCCTATTGCTTAGCATTCTCCTATCGAGAAATTTTATTATGTTGTAAAATAAATTCTTTGAAATCTATCTATTATACTCTGAAGAATTATTGGGGTTTCTCAGCCTCTCTATTATGAGGATTTCCCCTGTTTATGCCAGAAATTGTTCCCGGACTACAAGAGAACAAGCTAACACAATCTCAATAATCTCAATAAAACAAAGTAGGGTTTTTATGGTTTTCAAGGTTTTTTGGTTGAGAAGTTTGATGACAAGAGGGCATGCATTCATAAATCCAAATAAACACTAAATCATAAGCATAGAAAGGCTGAGATGCATAACACAATAACCATAATCCAACAGAAAACAATACTAAGATTCACCCACAGATGACAAGCATTCCAAGTATAAAAACTTTAAATAAGCAATGAAATTACCAGCTGAGTAACTAAACAAGTTATAAATGAAGCCAGAGAATAAACTGAAGGGGCTTATAGAGCATATATTTCATAATCATTCTTTCAAATACACATAAGAGTCTTTTACTTAGCTTATGAACAAGTCTGATGACCTCCTCTTACTAGCCAAAAAATCGAACCATTTATCTTCTGTAAGACTTACCTTAATACTATTCTCCAAAAAATGGTTAAGAAACTGAACCCTAACTGCTTTTTAGTCTACCCATCGAATACTTTCATCTAAATAATATTTACAAAAATAAAGTAACCTTCAAACCTAACTAATAACTGATTATCTTAACAAACTTTACAGATCCTTAGCTGCCTCAGCTAATAAGGCAATCCCTTCTAGGGCTTGAGCTTTTCTTATTTCCTTCAACTGATCTGCCTCCATATCTGCAATCTTCCTTGTGAGTTCTTCATTTTTCTATTGCAGGTCCTAGATGGTTTGCTTCAACATTGTGAATTGACCTTCTGTATTCCTCTTGCTTTTCAATTCTTCTCTTGAAACTGCAATCAGCTCCTGATAATGGCTATTCACCTCCTCCAAATTCTCTCTGAGCCTTCTATTTGCCATGACTAAGCCATCATTGGTCTCCTACATGTACTCAACCTAACACTTATATTGTTTTACACTTCTTTGTAAATTCTCTTTTTCTGAATCAAAGGTTTTATTTCCTGCTATGGTTTTCATCTCATTTGGAAGCCATGGAATATTCAATCTCTTATAAATTTCTTCATCTTCTTGCAACAATTATGTAGGTGTTCCAGGAAATCCTAGGTGTTCTTCACTCTCAACTTTACATGGAACCTTTTCCTCAACCATCATATTCTTCTCTAAGTGAGAACTATTTATTTCACCTTCTTGTTGTTCTTGCAACATCTGACTTCGTACTTCCAGAAATATATCAGATATTTTAGTATCATTCAGGATAGACTCTCTTTTTTATTCAATTTGCCTTTTACCCTTACTGTCATCTTTATCATCATTCAATTTTTCCTCAGATGAAGAATCATCTATCATTGTTACTCTTTCTTTGTTCAATTTAGGGTTCAACAACCTCTTCATATTCAATCTAAGTTTATTTCTGGGTCTAGTTTTAGGTCTCCAAACAGGAGCAATATGCCCCAACATTTTGAAAGTCTTACCTTGATGAATAACTAAGGCAAACTCAACAACTTTTAGTTTCTTTCTTTTTTATAGTATTACCTCATCACCATGGCTGTGAAATTCCTGCTCAGTACAAACCCTAGTTGCATCAGTGACAGGGACGTTATCATCATCAAATGGACATTTCTCATCTTCTGACAAAATTGTGATAGGACTTTGTCTTTGAACTTCAATATTCTCTTTCTCATCTGAAATTGTCTCTGCAGGTACAACATTTTTAATAGGCTCTGCTTCCTTAATATCTGACTGTAAATTCTTACTTTCATTGTCATTAAGGTGCTATTTAGATTCAAAGTCTTCATTTGCATGATATGAATTTTCTTCTAATTTAACCCTGTCTTCATATTTGACCTTTACCTTTTGCCTGAGCTTTCTGATCAAAGTCTTCCCTTTATCAGCTTGTCTTCTGTGAGCCTATCCTTCTTGACCATTTTGAAATTCTGACCAAAAAATGAAATACTCCCAAGCTTTTCCCCTACTCTGCAAAATAGTTTTTATGATAAGTTTAATAAGTCCATGATGAAAAATGGACTTCCTTGTATGATTTTGGTGCTACTTAACCCTGCATGACATCTTTTGCAGGCTCTTCAGGGAGAAAAAGGGTAAGTTCATCTTGGACTCATCACTAAGATGTTGAAGAAATCTGAAGTGGTATTTGAAAACAAAGGCATATCTACCCTCACAGGTAATATAACTCTGTAAAACTTTAATGGGCTCTATCCATTCAGGTTTGAAGTTATGAATTGGTACACCTTTACCCCAATATGCAATTACACTAGGAAGTAAGTACTTTTGTGCATTGAAGGTGAATGGAACCTTCTTGAACCATAATTCTCCCTCGCTCAAGATGCTTGTTGCCTCAGCTACCAACTCCTTAGTCATTTTGAATTGTAAAGTATCAAAAGACACAATGTCTTTATCATAGCACTGAGAAAATTTATGAGACACCTCTGCATGATATCCATTAATCTTTTTGAAAAGAGTCAACCATCCCGCATTTGAAAATAACTCTGCACATTCTGGAAAATTGTCTACCCAGCTTAGGTTAGTGGGCTCAGCTCTATTTGTTTTTCCACTTTTCTTCATATTCACTATGGTTTAACAACACCTGTCGATATCCCTCAACCTAACTATCTTCAAATCATAATAGTCTATCCTTACACACAGTTCAGAAGTGTTTTGTGCCAAATTACAACAGTTTGACCCAATTACAGAGTTTAGGGAATTCCAACAAGTTTTGCTTTGAATTTTACTATTTTAAATGATGAATACTTTGAATATATTTGTTAATAATTCATCATTCACAGTGTATTAGGTGAAAACTCATATTCCTCCTTTGAATTTTATCATTAAGGATTTTATCAGAAAAGACCCAAATTAAGAAAACCCTAGCAATGACACACGAGCTACCTGTTTAGAAGACCAATACGAGCATTGGAATGCAATCAATTCAATGGTTAAGTGCCGAATTTCATGTTCCACCTGTCTCTAACTGTCTAGACCACTTCAAACAGTCACTGCTGAAAATCCCTAATTCTTAGTAGTGTCTTCTTGCCACGACCTTCAATATCCTTCGTGTCCTTCAGATAAGGAGCATACTCCCGAAAAAATCTGTCTTATTCTACTCACTCTCATCATTCACCTTGCTCTGCATGCAATCGCCACGATCTACCTCTTATGATGACCATCCACCTATTTCAATGATAAAACTATGCAAGACATGTATCAAATAATATGATTAACACCTCAGAGATAAGACACCCAAAAAATCAGACTGAAAAAATGATGAGTTTGGCATTCACGGCTTTCTTGTAGCGCTCTAGTGTATCAATTTTGCTCTTGCACTACAAGAAAGTCCAATCAAATAATTTCACATCATTAGGGTACTAATTAAGATTAAAAATTGGTTTATGTGTTCAATCTCGACCTTAGTGTCATTTATAAAACTTATTTAATCTATATATGCCTTGTAAAACCCTTCAATAATGAAATCAAAGCAAAAAATATAAAAGCAGGATTAAAAAATCAAAATCATGAAAATTAAAAGTTTGAACTCAAAATTATCCTTATAAACAAATTTTCCTAGAATAAAAAATACTAGCAAGGTTAAAAAAACAAAAATAAGAAGCATAAAACTAAGGAAGACAAAATCATGACCTAACATCTAGCTCCTGCTACGGGATGAAGTCCTCCTTGCGAGGCTTCAAGAACCTGTAGACCAGTGCCTTCTTTACTGCTACTTGCTAATCTGTAAAATTTCCATTTGGTTATGGAGTCCTTATTGTGTTTTACTCACACCGGTATATATAGTGAAAACTAAAATTCACCTCAAAAACTGTAGAAATGCTTGAGGAATCGTCCATTAACTGGACTTAACAATTCCTCACCCTCCAAAGTCTGTAGAACGAAAGTGTTGTTTTCCAAAAACTTAGATACTAGGAAAGGGACAAACCAGAGGTTATAAAATTTATCATGTTTCCCTTTTTTCTCTTTCCTAGCATCCCATCTTAGAACCATATCTCCTATTGAGAAAGTATTATCTTTGATTTTCCTGTGAAATATTTTTTTTATCTTCAATCTGTATAGCTGTGCCTTTTATTCCACTCTTTCTCTATTCTGCTGCAACTCTATCATTGCATAAATCCTTCTCTGCATATCATTAGGTTCTTCTTGACAATCTTGAAAAAAATTCATCACTGGGATACCCAACTGAACAGGAAAAACTGCATCTGTACCATACACTAATTGGAAAGGAGAAGTTCCAATTGCATGTTTGATGGTTATTCTATCAGCCCATAATGCATATTTCAGCATATAATCCCATGATCTCTTATTATGCTTCAGCAATTTTCTGATACTCTGAATGATATTTTTATTGGAGGACTCAACT
Organism: Pseudotsuga menziesii; assembly: GCA_001517045.1. NCBI lineage: Eukaryota > Viridiplantae > Streptophyta > Pinopsida > Pinales > Pinaceae > Pseudotsuga > Pseudotsuga menziesii. Next base: position 108,548 of record LPNX010113802.1, read on the forward strand.
AAACCATTACCTTGAGGATAGTAAGGAGTTGAATGTTTCAACAAGATGCCATTCTTTTCACAAAATGCTCCCATTTCCTTAGAATTAAAAGCCTTTGCATTATCTATTACTATTCTCTGAGGACAGCCAAACCTACTAAGAATATTTTCTTCAATAAATTCCATAATCACCTTATCTGTGGCGTTCCTTGTGGGAATAGCTTCCACCCATTTGGTAAAGAAATATGTTGCAGTCAAAATCCACTTGTGTTGTCTTGAGGAGGATGGATTTATCTCTCCTATAAATTCCAAACCCCACTGCTGAAAAGGGGCACTTACTGCAATTGGTTTTAAAGGTAATGACAACAATTTTTATTTACCAACAAATTTCTGACATGGGATGCATGCTCTTACCTGCTGATATGAATCTGTAAATAAAGAGGGCCAATAGTATCCAGCTCTTAATATTTTGTATGTTGTTTCCTTCCAATACTTGTGACCTCCACAAGCACCCTCATGAGATTCAGAAATCACTCCTTCAATTTCAGGTTTATCTAAGCATATGAGTAGAATACCCCTTGGATCCTTCCGAAATAGCTGTTGTTCTACCAAACAGTACTTAGTAGTTCTTAGCTTCAAAGACCTAGCAACATTTTTATCTAAGTGTTCAGGACATTGCAAATACAACAGAAAATATACAATGTCTGCATACCATGTGGATGCTGAATAGAAATCCATAATCTTCTCTTTCTCCAAATCTATTTGATTTTCTTCCCGAGCTGGCTCCTCTACCATCAAATGCAATCCTAAAGCTTGGCAATTTGATTAAGCCAGCAACTTAGCTAAACCTTGTCCCTTCACTAGTTTGGTAGGTCTGATATCTACATCATACTCCATGATTTTAGCAATCCAATTGCTTCTTTTTCCCTCGCTGTCAGGCTATGTCAAAACATCTTTTACAACAACATTAGGCATATATGAAATAACTTTGGAATGCAAAACATAGATTCTAAAAAATTTCAAAGCTTTTACCAAAGAGTAAGCCTGTTTTTCCAAGATGTTGTATTTTAATTCAGAATCTCTAAGAGTTTTGCTGAAGAATGCAATAGGTTGTTCAAGACCATCCTTATTCTTCTGCAACAGAACAATAGCCAATGTATCTTTAGATGCAAAGGAAAAGGTTAGAAATTCCTTGGTAAAATATGGACTTACTAATACTAGAGCTTCGATAACAGCCATCTTAATTTTTTCAAATGAGTTCTTTGCTTCAGTGGTCCACTTGACTTCTTGAGCCTTCTTTAGCATAGTTGTAATCTATTTGATAGTCTCAACAACTTCATCTAGCAACTCAAAGTTGAGCGAATGTGCACAAGGTTTAGTCGAACTCAATTTTGCAGCTAGGAGTTGAGCTAATGTGCACTTCACGTGATAACATGTAAATTAGGCATGAGGGGTAGACAATGAGTGATTAGATAAAATATTTGTGACACTTAACTTATTTCCTATTGATGTCCACTGGTCACAAATAAAATGGATGTGCTGGTAACAATTGTTTGTGATTTGTCTCAAAACCTTAGCTAAATTTCTCTACTGGATGTTAACTCAACTACATGGATGTTGCACACTTGAAATCACCCATTCTTCTACCAAAATCAAATAAAAGGAACAACCTCGAGCCACGGCATGGAAAAATGGCCCCTCCTTGTGAAAACAGAGGCTCATGGTAACCTTTGTCAGCTGACTGCAAGTACAAATATTTCATTTTATTAATCTATTGCAATGGCTTCCAATGGCAATCTGATTGTTGAAAGAAATAATTGGTTGGAAAGATCACAGATAATTTATAATGCATGTCGACAAATACATATGCTTTTACTTTTTCTTGATTCGTTTGATGAATCCCAAGGAGCCTCGAAGTGGATAAGATAGATAGAATTTGTTTCAAATTTATATTTTCTACAAAATAAATCGTCATTTTTAGTAGAGAGGAAGGACTGTATTCTCGGGCAAACAATATTTAGCATGCAGCAGAGCATTTAATGCGACTGCAGTAGTCTTGATGATCATTACATCTTGAGATGATCCAGATCCAACGGTCATCAAACCTACTGCAGCCGCATTAAATTCTCTACAACATGCTAAATATTTCTTGTCGTATTCTCGAGTAGGAAGCTTGGAGCAAGAATACAAATAATTGAATTCATTAGTCAATATTATTGGAATAATTATTGATATATTTTATTTAGAAATCAGATGCAAAAACATGTTATTCTGTTGAATTAGTGGAGCCACAATGAAATGCTTAGTAGACACACATGCTAACAAACAAATGGACGAGGAACATTCAAAAAAGAAAAAGAGTGGATAGCATGCAAACAAACATATGGAAAACATGTTGCTTATGGGAGACCAAATGAATGATTTGCTTCCATAGATAAATGAGATGCATCTGTTGCCTAGGGAAAGTCTTAGTCATGATTGATATCAGTAAAGGGTTGTTTGTTGATCTATTAATTTCTAAGGGTAATTCTAGTTTTAAACAGCTACTGGATTATATCGGGATTCCGTTTAAATGTCTTCGGTGTCATTGTCATGGGCATTTAGCTGCTGAATGCAGTTTGTATTTTCATAATAAGGGAGGAGGGGCAAAATCTGTCTGGCGGGTGAAGAAACCTATGGGTTCGGTTGGAGTCTTTTCTGAGGTGGGTTTGGATGGTATTGGGTCTGAACCGTTGGAGGTTAGTGGAGAACCTTGTCTTCCTGGTTCTATGTCTAATGTTTAGAATGCTGAGAACTCTAATTCATTTAAGCATCTATTAAGTCATGCGGATGTCCTATTACCTAAATGTTCTTTGAGTCCAGAAACCAATGATCAGTTTTCTTTGGATACTCTTAAACCTTTGAATCTGAACGAGCCTTTTTTTAAGGAGCATTTTACTTTTTCTGGTTTTAATGAATTAAAATCATTTGAGAATCCTTGTGGGGAAAATCCTGATGATTCCAGTTTTACTCCCTCGTTAGCAGGATTAGGGTTTGTTTCTCCGGTTAAGGATTTAAAAGACAAGGGTTACTTTCTTAGATATTGTGTTAAAACTGGAGAGTCAAGGGTTCTGAAGAAGATTCAGCCTGGTTTTATGATGGGTGATTTCGATAGGGCTACTCTTTGTCCTCTTGAAAAGGATATTTCTATAAATTTGGAAAACCATACTGGGGCACTTAGAGCAGTGAAAGCCCCTATTAGGGTTTCACAATGATTGTGACAACCCTTAATTGTCGTGGTTTAGCTAGTTTACCTAAAAAACTAGTTGTTCGTAGGTTGGTGGAAGTGCAGAATATCGATGTTTTATTTTTACAAGAGATCATGGTTAATGGGCTCTGTTTGGCAACTGAGATGGAATCCTTGCTTGGTGGTTGGATTTTCATTTCACTAGATGCTAAAGGGAAGTTTAGTGGTTTGTTAATTGGATGGAGGAAAAGACTTTTCAATTTGGTAAATGAATGGGCGATGGACTCTGGTTTATCTGCTTCTTTGTTTTCTATAGAAATGAAGGAGGTTTTCTGTTTTATGAATATTTATGGGCCCTATGTTGATAGGGTTTGGTTATGGAACAATCTTCTTTCTTTGGACTATCTTCTACCTATTCGATTGATTTTTGGGGGAGACCTTAATTTCTCTTTGGGATGTTCAAAAGTTTGGGAAGTTAAAGCACGGGTGGATTGTTTATTTGATTACTTCTCTAAAAAATTAGAATCTTATGGTCTTGTGGATATTGTTCCACATGTTTTAACTCCGACCTGGTCCAATAGAAGAGTTGGGAACGAGAGCATATCCAAGCGGCTGGATAGATTTTTGGTCTTTGCTAACTTTCTGGATCTGGATATGCATTTTCGATAGTGGATAGAATGTGGGGGGGATTCTGATCACCAGCCTATATTCTTGCAAATTTTATCCAATAACCCTAAACGTAGGTCCCCCTTTAAGTTTAACACAGGCTAGTTATTGAATGAGGACTTTGATGAACTTCTTAAGGTTTCCTGGAAAGTTTATAGGGACAATCCTTTGGTTTCTGTTGCATCACATTTTGTGGATAACCTTAAAACCACCAAGGAAGTCTCTATAGCTTGGTATGTCAAGCAAAAGGCTCGGGACACTGAGGATTTAGTGGATATTGAAGGATGGATATTAGACTCTTATAGCAAGCCTGGTTTTGGTTTTTCCACTGAGATTGATAGGCTCTCTCTTATTGATTTGGAATCTCGAAGAAGAAGCATTCTGCTAGCACATGAGCAGGAAGCTAAACAAAAAAGTAGGGCTATCTGGCTTGTTTGTGGGGACGGAAATACTTCTTTTTTTCACAAATTTGCAAATCATCGTAAGAATATCAACTCTATCTAGAAAATTGAGGGTGATGATGGAATCACTGTTGAAGGTTTTGACTCAATCGCAAAAGCTGGGGTCCAGCATTTTGAAAATTTGTTTTAGGAAGATAAGATGCTTCACCTTCTGGAGATTTTAAAAATTGCTGAGCATTTTCCCACTTCTATTACAGATGTGGAGAATGCTGATCTCATGATGCCTATTTTGTTGGAGGAGATTAAATCAGTTCTATCAGTTAGTAAGAATGATAAAATTCCGAGGCCGGATGGGATCCCGGTGGATGCTTATCGTGTGCTCTTTGATGTATTGGGTCCAGATCTTTTAAGAGTTTTAGAGGATTCTCGAATGTCTGGAAAAATTCCTGCTACTTTCAATACTACTTTTATTGCTCTAATCCCTAAAAATGATTTGCCTACATCTTTCAAAGATTTCAGGCCGATATCTTTAGGCAATTTCTGTTATAAATTATTGGAAAGATCATTTCGACTCGTATTCGAAAGGTACTTTGCAGGTACATTTCTGGTGAACAATTTGGGTTTTTACCTGGCAGACAGATTCATGATGCAGTTGGGGTAATTCAGGAAGGATTACATACCATTCATGTTAAAAATCTGAGGTCTGTTGTTCTTAAAATCAATTTGTCTAAAGCATATGACAGAGTCAGTTGGACTTATTTAAGGATTATTCTTACAAAAATGGGTTTCTCTGTACCTTTTATCTCATGGGTTATGAGCAGTATTTCATCTGTCTTATTTGTTGTTTTGATTAATGGAGCGGCTTCTTCATTTTTCAAATCTGGTAGGGGTTTGAGACGAGGTTGCCCCTTGTCTCCACTACTTTTCCTTACTGTTGTTGAAGATCTCGGAAGAGATTTATTGGCAGCAAAGTCAGCTGGAGTTTATCATGGAATTTCTTTTGGAAATGATGTTACTTTAACTCATGTTTTATTTGTTGATGATATTGTCATGATCACTGATGGTTTTGAGCAATCTCTTTCTACTCTTTATGAGCTTCTGCAAACATTTTGTAATGCTTATGGAATGTTGATCAATGTAGATAAATCAGTATTATTACATTCGAGGTTAGATGATGATGAGTTGATTACTGTACATAATATCTTTTGTTTTAATGCTGTAAAGATTGAGATTGGTTTGAAATACCTTGGGTTTTTTCTCAAACCTTGCAGATATTTCTGTAAAGATTGGGATTGGCTAGTGGTTAAAGTGGAAAAAAGAAACAACAATTGGATTTTTCGATGGTTGTCTAAAGGCGGTAAGATCATTTTGATTAAATCTGTATTAGAAGCCATCCCTGTGTTTTGGATGCATTTTTGGATACCCTTAGGCATCATCGAAAAAATCAAAAGGTTATGCTTTAAATTTTTATGGACAGGGAATTCGGATTCTTCTGGATTGCCTTGGACATCTTGGAGGTCTTTAGCAAGTCCTAAGTTCATGGGAGGATGGGGGTTGAAGATTCCAGCTCTGTTTGCTAAAGCACTTGCTGCAAAAAATGTTTGGAACCCGCTTCATGGAAATGGCTTGTGGGTGCAGATTGCCATTCAAAAGTATATTGCCCCTTTATCCTTATTGGATTGGATCCGTGTGACAGTGAAAAAGAAAAGATGTATGCCCATATGCTTGAAAGCAGTTCTTTGGTCTTTTGACCTTATTGGTAATTTTTTTCTTGGAAGGTTGGTAGTGGGATCAATGTTAGAATTGGTTTGGATTCTTGGGTTGGATGTAAGTGGAGACACTCTTTACCTATGTGTCTGGTTGATAAACTTCATGCTATTGGGTTATTTTCTTTAAGTGATATAGGTTGTCTTGATTTATCTTTGTTGAATAATCAAGGGTGGCTTTCAGCTGAAATGATTGGTCTTACTGAACAACATGATATTACTTGTTGGAATGATTGTGGGTTTATTAAAAACCAGTCATGTCAGATTGATAGGTGAGGAGGATTTTCTGATTTGGAATCAGTTTAAATCTGGGAAATATACTCACAGACTTGGTTATCTACAATTATTGATGGATAGACAGGAGGAGGAACTGTCCTGGTGGTGGAAGATTCTGTGGAAGTTTAAATGTCCACTTAAAGATAAAATTTACTGTTGGTTCTTGTTAAAGGATAAAGCATTGACATGTGATGTTCTTTGCAGTAAAGGGTTTGAAGGGCCTGGTAGGTGCTTTTTATGTAAATTTGATTCTGAGTCTAATACTCATATTGGAGTGGAATGCCCTTTCACCAGACAAGTGTGGAATGAATTAGAGGCAAAGTTGGGGTTTTTTTAATTTATGGAATGGCACCTCTGTGACACTTTGTTTGAAGAATTGGTGTATGAGAGGAGAATTGAAACATGTCAGGTCATTACCTATTATTGTGTTATGGTATATTTGGAAAGCAAGAAACTTTTGTTGCTTTGATGACAAAGTTTTATCTCCTTATCAGGTTTCATCTTTCTGTTTGGAGTGTATTAAATCCTTTCCACAAGATAAGACTATCAGAATCATACAGGTTGTAGTTGAAGCTGTTGATGAAACATTTCCATGGGGATATTTTGATGGATCGGCATCAAGGGATCCCAAAATGTGTGGTGCTGGTGGTGTCCTTTTTATATCAGAAGATCATTTTTGTACCTTCAAAGATGGTTTGGGATTTGGAACTAATAATTTTGCAGAAATTATTGGTTTAAAGCTTCTTCTTACTTTATCATTACATCATAACTTCAAGCATCTGCAGGTTTTTGGAGATTCACAGCTCGTTATCAATTGGGCTTCCGGTAAGTATAGAATTCAAAATATTTTACTTGAGCAGATTTTATTTGAAGTTCACAGATTGGCAGACCTGTTCGACAATATGCATTTCAAGCATATTTTTCGTGAAAGAAACACATTTGCTGATAGATTGGCCAAAGATGGAGCTAATATTCTTGTTGGATCTTTGCAGATTTCAGAGCACCGGGAAGCTGATGTTTTCAACGCTGTCATGATGTTTTAGATGTTAAAGCTGGATATATGTTGAAGTTCTGAAGGTTTCTTGCCTTTGATTTTTGATGTTTTCTAAAGAACTATATGTGTTTTGATTATAATGTATATTTTACTGTCTTTATGGCTGGTGAAGAGGGCTTGTATGCCTCTATTTGATCTGAACTTTTAAGTACTGATAAGGTTTAAGCTTTGTTTTGAGATTATCAGTTTTGAGCTGATGGTTGGTATTGGACAATGGACAATATTTTGATATTGATCTATTTGCGGAATGTATATAATATATTAATATGTATATATGATTTTTTTTTATGGAAAAAAAAAAAGTTGAGATGCATTTAAACGTTGTCTTTTCAAAATATTTAGGAAAGTGTAAACATCCTTTTGCATTTGAATATTCAAATCAAATGGGACCCGCTAGAAATTTAAATCTTTAAATCACCAACTCACACAATAAAAATAAAAGGAAACTCAGACCTTCAACCCATAGAACGACGAAGGACCACCTAAGATGTGGATAACTAGCATGGAAATCAAAATCTCGCTAATTTATTTGTTTCCCATAACGGATTTTCACTTTCTCGACCATTATGCCTCATGTAAAATTAAACTTTGAGACGTTTAAACTTTTTGTTTATAATTCCTAAATATTCTTTAAAATCATAAACTTTTGAGATGTTTAAACTTTTGTTTATAGTTTCAAAATATTCTTTATTTTAAATAGGTTTGAATAATATAATATATATAGATTTAATTTATATTATTTTTAATGATGTTTTAATAATAAAAATGTTTAATTTTTTTCAGCGTAAATTTTTTTTTCTTGCTATTAAGTCGAATATCCAAATTAAATAAAATGAAATCCATCTAACCTCACTAATAAACTACTATATCATTAACATAAAAAACATTTATCATTATTATTATGAAATAAAATTTTTAATAATATAATAATTAATTAATTATAGTGTAATTATATTTATTATTTTGACTTTTTCTTATAATATGAAGATTTTTTTTAAAATTCTATCATTTACTAAATTACATAAACCTAAAACCCATATCTTGAAATTAGTTTTACAACATAAATATTTCTTATACATAGTATTTCATTTACATAAACTTAATTTACCATTATATTTGAAACATAAATATTCCTTATACATACTATTACATTTACTTAAACTTAATTCACGATTATATTTGAAGTTAGAAGTAATTAAATTCATAATTCACCAAATAATTGTAAATCTAACTCAAATCTATACGTACGTTAGTTATGTTTTGGAACAATTTTAACCGGAGCTTTTAGCCATTAAACAATTGCAACACTCTATGCAAAACTCTATATAAAGTGTTGAGGTTCCTTTAACGTATGATTGAATGCCACATTCGTGTCCGGTTTACTAAAACCTATTTTGTAGTTAAAATAGGCTGAGCTTGTCATTTTCGCTACAACGTCAGGGCAAAACGAGTTAGGGCGAACGTGTTTTGGGTGAGAAAAGAGTAAGAAACTCCACTTTGAGATCAATCTTTCCCTTGTGATGTATTTTATTCAAATCCTCTCGTGCTATTTTTCCTATATTTAATAATTTCTTTGCCCTAATTTCAATTTAAACCATTTTTTTTAATTTATATGCCTATAAAGGAATTTACATGCCCAATGGAAACTAAAACCCCAATTTAATCATAAAAACCAAATCGTTTTGATTATTTCCATATGTATATTCACAAACATCCTTGTGAGTCCATACCAAAATTAATATGCCCAATGGAAAGCAAAACCCCAATTAACTCATAAAAACCAAATCAATTTCACTATTTCCATATGCATATTCACAAGCATTCTTGTGAATCCATACCAAAATTCACAAATATGCAAAGTTTGTCAAAACCATTGCAAGTTTGCATAAGTAATTTACATGCCCAATGTAAACCAAAACCCCAATTAACTCATAAAAAACAAATCAACTTCACTATTTGTATATGTATATTCGCAAGCATCATTGTCAATTCAAACAACAAATATGCAAAGTTTGTCAATTATATTGCAAGATTGCATACAACTAAAAAAAAATCACGTAGAAATCATGTCTTCCCTAAAATAAATAAACAAACATGGTAAACATTGTAGGAAATTTCAACTCAAAATGGGCCTCCTAAGAAAAATAATAAAATAATAGTTAAAATAATATATTTATTATTTTTGGATGAAAAAAGGAAAAGAAAAAAAAAACTACTTTTTGTGTTCATATTTTCGACACATTTTCCTGTGATTTTACTCAAATTTCGATTGGGAGAGCTTGCTGGATGCGAAATTAAATTCCGCATCCATATTTTCGACACATTTTCCTGTGATTTTACTCAAATTTCGATTGGGAGAGCTTGCTGGATGCGAAATTAAATTCCGCATCCAACGAGTATCCATTCAACATACTTTTGACGGACTCCACTACCCAAAAAACAATAAATACCTAAAAAAAACGTGATAATGATATCATCATCATTTTTTTTTACGATTTTTAGAATTGTTGCATAACAAATGTCTGCTCTATCAAATCAAATTAATACTATAAACTTGTGTGACAGAATGCTTACACCACCTTCAAGTTCCGTGGACGCTTATCACGAACAGAGACAAGTTATTCTTTATCGCATGAATGGTCGAAAATCAATATTCTTGCATTTAGAGGGTAGTCTTCTTTATCGCATGAATGGTCGAAGATCAATATAAAGATTCTTTATAGCATGAATGGTCCACTTATTTCAATGCTTTATCAATGGCTTTTACTAGTTTTTCAATGGGGCTTTTATAGTATTTTTTCCCTCAATTATATGGTCTCGGGTATTCAAATAAGTTTGCCAAAGGAAAAACCCTTAAAATTTAAAGTATTATTTTAATGTAAATTTGGAATGTGGAAATTAAATGTGTTGTATTATATCAATGGTAAATTTGGAATGTGGAAAGTAATTGTATTTTCTTTGTATTAAAATTTAAGTATTTATAAATTAAATGTGTTGTATTATATTAATAGTAAATTTGTAATGTGAAAATTAATTATATATATTTTAATGTTAAATATATTTTTTCTTTAATTTTAAATGTCATTAATAATATGGAATTTTCATAAAATTATATATATTTTTATTTTTATTCTTTTTCCATTTAAGAATTTGCTATGGTGTCTTCAAATAATCTTGATATGATATCTCTTATTTATTTTTAATTTAATGTTGTGGGAATAACGGTTTTTTTTATTATTATATATTTTATATCGGGTCCTTCATCTACATAAAATATAGATTCTGGTGGGGTGTCATAATCCATGAATGAATTTGAATAATTTCACATGAAACATTTTAGACGTTTTTTATTAGTACGGTGTTTGTAATTTAAAATCTAAAGGATTTTTTGAATATTTATATGAATAATTTGTTCTTGTATGGTCAAATATATGATATCATTACGAATAATATCATAATATATTTGATTTTATATGGTTAAAGCGGTGAAATTATTTATGAAATATATATTTTCTGTTAATATTAAAAAAAATTGTAATTTATCTCTTGAAAAAAAAAATTTCAATTTAGGGGTTGATTTTAAAGTTTTGTAAACAACAGTATGGAATGTTTAGTCCATGACTCTGTTTTATACCCGAAAAAAAAAACATATATACCGGTATCAACACATTCCTATTTGGGGTGTGTTTTTAGTGTTTTTATGCAACAACCTTCATTTTTATGGCTAGAGTTCTCGTTCTTAGTATAAAGTTCTCATTTCATAGTATAAGTGGTTGAATAAATAGGGGGTGTGGGTTAGGTGAAGTTGGATGAGTTGGGGAGTGAGAGAGAGTGGAGAAAGCGGGTGTTAGTGGGAGGGGGAAACAAATGGATGTGTGTGTGTGCGAGAGAGAGAGAGAGAGAGAGAGAGAGAGAGAGAGGGTGTGGGTTATGTGTAGTTGGATGAGTTGGGGAGTGAAAGAGATTGGAGGAGGGGGGGG
>LPNX010113802.1:120751-224682 GCA_001517045.1 Pseudotsuga menziesii
GGAGCAAGAGAAAGTGGAGAGAGAGAGGTGTTAAGTGGTAGGAGTGAGAGAGAGGTTCTAGGGGGATGTGTGTGTGTTGGTAAGAGAGAGAGAGAGAGAGAGAGAGAGAGGCTTACGGGTTTCAGGGTGGGAGGGTGGAGATCTAAGTGATTAGAGATAGAACAATAGTGGAATGTTTAAGAGTTAGAGGTAGAGAGAAAGGTGTAGGGGTTTACAAGTGGGAGGTAGGGGACATACAAGGGGGACATCGGCGTTTGTGTGTGTGTGTGTGTGAGAGAGAGAGAGAGAGAGAGAATGAATGGGGGGGTGGTGTGTTAGGGAGAGAGAGGAGGGGGGTTAAAGGTAGGGACAGGAGGAGGGGGGGTTAGTAAGAGTTAGGGGGAAGAGGGGAGTGGGAGGGGGGACATAAAATACTAAAAGTATTGGTATAATTGACAATGTGGTCAATTCTATAGTTACATAACAAGCACTAGTTGTAGTATTTAAAAACGACACTCGTTTTACTTTAATAAAACGCGCACTCATTTCTCAGAAATATAACGCTTTATGATTTTTCAGTAATATAATGAGTGCAGGTTTTGTTTAAATTAAAAAATGTATTCCCGCAAAATGATGAGGACGAGCCTCCACCCATGCTGGTGTGGCATTCTTATGCCTATGTGTCTGCTTCAAACTTTGCTTCAGATTCAACATGCATATGCCTTCGAGTATGATAAACCATGGCTAATTGAGCATTATATCCAAATTTTCAATATGCTCGTGTTTATCCGTTGGTTATTTTTTATGAAATTTTAGAAATAGATGGTTTTTTTTTCAGATTCCAAATATGTAATTTTTAACAAGAATATATAATTTTTTTTATTTTTTTCTTATTTATCTTGTGTCATCACTCCTCAACTCAAAAAACACATTGTTAGTGTTTCATCCATAACTCTTTCGTTCTCAACCATTTTGAAAACAAATTGTATGGTGCACTAAAGAACACCGACCTCTACATGCTATAAAAAACCCATTTCCAATAATTTCATTAAGACATTCAAATGTTTCACCCACAATTAACATACCATTTTCGAGGTTTGATCACTTAGACAATTAAAAAAAAATTAAAAATATTATTTTTATTATTGAAAAAATAGTCGTGCACTAGTACTATCTAATCTCTATGTGTCTACCAATTTCGTAAGTTTATTCCATCATTTAGTCACTCAAAGGTTGCACCCACAAAAACATATACCTTATAACTTGTCCCAAAAATAAAAAGTGCCTGTTAAAAAAGATCTAACTTTATATAGTTAAGAAAATTTCCAGTAGAAAAATTTATATATTTGGAAATACCATTCAATTTCCTACATTTCATCTTTTTTACTCATTGCAAGATTCATTGTGTAAGTGTCTCAAAATATCCATGTAAGTTGATGGATGCCTATTTTTTCAGTTTTCTATTGTATCTAACATTTCAAAAGAGACCCTCATTAGCTTGCACAAACCCATATATATATATATATGTGTGTGTGTGTGTGTGTGTGTGTGTGTGTGTGTAAGATTGGATCATTAATTAAATCTGAGCCTTTGTTGCATCTAAAAAAAGATTAATTCTTTAGATCATAAATATTCTATCCCTTTAAAGTTTAACATGCTGAAAGATCAAGATGGTGTTGGCCCTTTAAAGATCCAATGGATGAATGCAATTGTCAATGATGGTTCTTCATATTTCATTCCCCCCGTGACTTTGTATTGTTCTCTCCGCTGCAGATTTATGACGAGCCGAGCGAGTTTAATTCCACCCTACTATTCGTGCAATCTTAAAATGGCGAGACTATTCAACACTCCACCTCATTTCTTCCTCCCTGTGCAATTTAGTGAAGCCCGCTAGCTCTACCGAGCTCCTCGTGACTGTTGAATGCGCTAGTTTCCATCCTCTCACTCTCGCTCTCTCTGCCAAGTTCCAATGCCTTCTCCACTCTATGATTTTGGTTCACCATGAAATGTCCCACAGACTGCGAGCTACACCACGATGTGGACGCGGTAGGCGTGGAAACGTCAATGAGTGGGCTAGGAGTCTCTCTGCAATTGTAAACAATGAAGGTTTTGACGTTGAAATCTCGAAGCACCTGCGTCAGCTTATGGACGAATGGGAGGAGGAGTTCCTGGGCTCCCCCTCCATGATGAATATGACGGTTCTGTGCTACGCAATTTTTGGGTGGCAAAGAGCCTCCTTGCTAGGATTATCCTCCGTCTTAGTGGTACTTAGAACAATTCTCTCACTCCTTCCTCGATTCCTCTTGTGACTCCCATGGACACTGAGCAGTTGCCACCTTCCCATCCAAGGACTGTTGTAGCGAACCATTAGGGTCCCGTTCAAGAGGAATCCCTCCAGCATCAGTGATTCAAGCAGTGAGGAGGACATAAGCAGTGACTCCAAAAGCCCTAGAAAAGATGGCGGCCAAATTTCTGCCAACCCTTCGGCCCTCGAGCTGAAAGTTGACCAAAACGAAGATTGGCTCTAGCTTTGGTGTTCCCATTGAGAAGGAGAAGCCTTCCAAGCACCAAGTTGAGGTTCCTAGGGTTTTCTTTATTTTTCATATGGTCAATTTGGGTATAGTACTAATGTTTATTAACAACAACACTTAATTTTTTGTTTCAAAAATGTTTATTTTGCTCTCAATATGATATTGACAGTAAAAGCCTGATTTTTGAGTGAGAGAAGCTTCAAATTATACTCATTTCTTGAAAGAGACGAGCTTCAAACTATATTCTCTTACACTCTGTTCAAAAAATACTATCATACTTTATATATATATTTTTACTATTTTTTTTAATCAATAAATTAAAGTCTAAACTTACCCTTAATTTAAAAAAAAAAACCTATGAAGTTAAAATTAACATAAGTGGGGAGGGACTCACCACAAAGTGTTTTATCTTACTTGTTTTATTTTATATATATAGTATAAACTCAATAAAAAAAAATCTTAACCATGAAGTGGCGTCATAATTTACATCTTGATCGCATTGTCAAAAGATGTGAATGACCTCATGGTGACAAGAATGTAAGGTAAGAGAGAGAATAAAACAGTCGACCGAAAATTTAAAATGGATGTCTTGATGTGGCTCTATAATAATGCAATCGTGAGAATCGTGCCATAAGTGAAAATGATTATTATTATTTAATATTCAAATTTTCTGATTATTATTATTTAATATTCAAATTTTCTAGTTTTCAATAATGGTTACAGTATTTGTTTTCTTGTATTTAACCAAGGGGACAAAATTTCATGACAATGAAGTGGGGTTCATAAATTCATAAATTGACAACTTCCAAGTTTCCAGTGGTCTCCACATTGACAAATGATGCGAGTGGCCGTGAGATGACAAGGACCAAGAGAGGATTACATAATGCAATATCCACGTATTCCACGTATTCCCCACAAAAATATTATAATGCAATATCCACGTATTCCCCACAAAAATATTATAGTTCATAATGCAATATCCACGTAATGCAATATCCACGTATTCCCCACAAAAATATTATAGTTCAATATTTAAATTTATTCTTGTCCATCGTAATCTTTTAAATTTTATGCTTGATTTTATACATTACTTTTAATTTTCCATCGTAATCCTTTAAACTTTATGTCTGATTTCATGCACTATTTGAGAATCTAAAGATATAAGGGAGTTAGGTGGTATCAATATAATAGTACAATATATTTAAATATAGATTTAGCTATGACAATACAATTATAAAGGAGAAGTTCTAACAACGAGATAACAAATCATAGCTTCGTTAAAACACCAAACAGGAGAGATAAGTTGATCTTGGCATTGGCATTGGTATTGGCTCTAGCCATGAAATTCCAGCATTTGGAAGAAGACAATAACCAAAATATCAGAAGAGACCATGACCAACAAGACTGGGTCAGTAATGGATCTGTGGATGTGAGAGGAAGGCCTGTTCTCAGAACAAAATCTGGTGGATGGAAGGCTTCACTTTTTATCATGGGTGAGTCTCGCTCTTTTGTATACTCATAATCCAGGTTTAGGAAGGACTCCATATCTAATTACAGTTTGCAAATGTTATTTTGCAGCGGTTCCATTCACCGAGGGGCTCACATTCTTTGCGCTTTCATCAAACTTGATCATCTATTTAACAAATGTGTTGCAAGAAGGGACAGCAGATTCTGTTAAAAATACCAACTATTGGACAGGTGTCACGGCCGCTATTTCTCTTGCAGGGAGCGTTATAGCAGATGCTTACTGCGGACGGTATTGGATGATTATCCTGTCGTCAATTTTTTATCTCGGTGTGAGTTTAAAATCTTTAAAATTTTTATTTACATTTGTACTAGCATATCTACATAGTTTGTGTTTAGATTAATGATATTGATAGGTATCAAATGGTTGAGACATAGTTATGAAACTGAACAGATAGTTATGGAACGGAAAACAGTTTAAATTTTTTTTTATTCATCATTCTTGAAGTTTAATTGTGAGTTATCCATGTCTAACTACATGTTATCACCAACATTTTCTTGTTATCCATTTATCAACTATCAATTAATTTATATATTTTCTGTCTTTTCTTTTCTTATAATTGTTTATTTTGAATTTTGAATGACTGCCATAAAATCAATCTACACAATACAAATTTTTCTTTTCTTTTCTTATAATTGTTTATTTCGAATTTTGAACAACTCTCATAAAATCAATGTAGACAATACAATTGTTTCATCCTCGTATGAAAAGGCATACCTGTAGTCTAGCCCAAATCTCAAATAACTAGTAACTAGTACACCTACATAGTTTGTGGTTGGATCACACCCATAGAGATCAAATGGTTGAGATATAAGGATGGAATGAAACCTAGTTTGAATTTTTTTTATTCCTCATATTATTCTAGTTAAATGGGAATGGGTTCAATTCTGAGTTATCCATGAGTAGCTACATGTTATCATCCACATTCTTGGTGTTATCCATTTATCAACTATCGCTTATTTTTTATATATATATTTTTTATCTCACATTCTTCTAGTTATGAGTTATCGATGAATTCCTACGAGTTATCCATTCATGGACAGTTTATATATATATATATATATATATATATATATATATTGTTTATTTCAAATTTTGAACAACTTCCATAAAATCAATCTCAATTGTACACTTATCTCACATTCTTGCCAAGATGAAAAAGCATAAGTAGAAGTCCACCTCAAATCTGAAATAAAAACCTCTATTCACCTACAAATTGATAGGTGACTGTATTTTAAAATTTAGAGTGAAATAACAAGTATGTTTTTTAGTCAAGTTAGATAGAGACCGATTAGTTGCTGGCTGGATCAAACAGACTACTCTTGATAAGCTACATCTAAATCTAACCAATATTGGTACAACCTAGAAAGAATGCACTTAAGCCTATAAATATAGGCTCGAAACAAATTAAATAACTGCTGATTTATTGCTTTTCCATCATGCAACTACATATATTTGATGCTGATCTATGCTGTATAAATAAATGTTTCAGGGATTAGTTTTGCTGACGCTGTCAGTGTCTCTGAAAGCTCTGAAGCCACCTGATCAATGTGATGGAGCAATATGCAACAAAGCAACTAGTGCACAGATTGGTGTTTTCTTCTTGTCTTTGTATTTGATAGCCTTCGGATCCGGTGGCATGAGGCCCTCTCTGGAAGCATTTGGTGCAGACCAGTTTGATGAAGAAGATAAAAGTGAAATGCTTAAGAAAAATTCCTTCTTTAATGCCTGGTATTTCGCTCTTTGCTGCAGCCTTCTCGTAGCGGTCACTGTTGTCCCGTACGTCCAGGAGAACATGAGCTGGGGATTAGGGTTTGGGATTCTAACAATTGCCTTGGCTATAGGCATTGCTGTGTTTTTGTATGGAACGCCATTCTATAGACACAGGCTTCCGGGAGGCAGCCACATGTCTCGTATCGTTCAAGTTATAGTTGCTGCAATAAGAAAAAGAAATGTTAGCATTCCTTCAGATTTGAACTTGCTTTACCAGGATAAGGATGTGGAGTCCACAAATTCAGGCCGCAGGCTTCTAACGCACACAGATAATTTTCAGTATGTTTTTTTATTTTATTTTGTATCTTAGGATTTGTTACATCTACTTGCTTTTTGTGACTAGCCCTCCCCTTCTTTCTGGAAAAAAAAAATGGGCCTGAACATCTAGTTGCCAATTTGTTTGTGAACAAGTAATAATATTATTTTGATACCTTGTTTTGGTTTGTAACGGATTAGGTTTCTGGACAAAGCAGCCATAGTGGTGGAAGACTCTTCGTATTGGAATATTGATACACAGGGAATCAGGAAGCCTAATCCATGGAAAGTGTGCACAGTAACTCAAGTGGAGGAAACCAAACTTGTATTGAGAGTGGTGCCCATCTGGTTATCTTGCTTAATCTTTGGAATGACACTAACACAGACCATGGCGTTGTTTATAAAGCAAGGCAGCACCATGGATAGAAACCTTGGTTCTCATTTCTTGGCCCCGTCAGCTTCTCTCCTTGTCATTTCCACCATTAGTGGACTAGTTTTCGTAGTTATATATGACCGTTGCATTGTACCACTGGCCAGAAGAATAACAGGCAATGAAAGAGGAATAACTGTTTTCCAAAGGATTGGAATTGGCATGTTCCTTTCTGTCGTGTACATGGCTACTGCAGTTCTTACAGAGAAAAAGAGGATCCATGTAGCAAAAACTCATGGCTTACTTGACAGTCCCAGATCTGTAATCCCTCTTAGTGTTTTCTGGTTAACTCCACAATTTGTTGTGATGGGAATAGCAGATGTGTTTGCTATAGTAGGAATGCAAGAATATTTCTATGATCAAGTCCCTGACGGCATGAGAAGCTTGGGAATCGCTCTTGCTTTGAGTACTGTGGGAGTATCCAGTTTTCTGGGCAGTCTTCTGATCACCATAGTTCAGAGAGCAAGTGAGGGTAAATGGCTGCTGAACAATTTAAATAGATCGAAATTGGATTATTTTTATGGTCTTTTGGCCATATTAAGTGCTATCAATCTATGCTGCTATGTTTTTATTACGCGCATGTATTCCTACAGGAAAGTGGTGAAACCAATTATATCTGATACAACCAAGGGTGCTTATTCTTCTTCGGAAGGGTAATGACAATGAACTACTACACCATCGGAAGTTCACCACTGTGAGTGGTGTTTTAATTTTAACGCATTTCCATGAAGTTCACCACTGTGAGTGGATTTTTATATTTAGAGATGGTGCAGCTCGAATATGAAATTCGTACTTCAGTTTTTATCTTCGAAGTTTGAATTGGTTCTAGAGGATTGTATTGTCGTGAAGAAATTTCATATGTAATTACGAAGAAATGTCAATGGGCGTAAATGGTCATGCAATCCTTTGATATACATGTCGATTGCCTTGAACTTACCATAATAAAGTAACTTATATAACGTGATTAGCTTTTACATTATGGAAAACAAAAGTCGATCTGTAAATTAAATTTGTGGATATTGATTGACAAATTGAATGGTTAAACTGAAACTTTGTTAATGCCAAACTTAAATTTACTCTTAGCATATATTTAAATTAATTTTTAAATTGTGATTGTGAAAATGAATTTCTGATAAAAACTTAAATTTACTTTTAATATATTGAAATTTACAATTAGAATGCGAAAATCTCTTGAAAGGAGTTTTCATATAAAATTCGTGTTATTATTGAGTGTCTTGGTAATATATATTTGTAATATGTAATATTGGATATTATGTTACATTTTATTTTTATAAATCCATTGGAAGTACGTAGTTCACTTAAAATGAGTTTCAGTAAATAAATAAATAAAGTCAAGCATAGAGATTTAATCTATATGATAATTTTTATAAAATTTAAATTTAAAATTAATATAAGATAGTTTAATAGTTTAAATCATCACATGTAGAAAGTTAAAATTAAAATTGACTTTGAATAATATATTTTTGATAATAATATAAGGTTATTATACAATTCTCCTTAATAACATTCAAAGTTTCTTGTAATTGGTTTTATTTGTATTATTATGGAATAATATATTTTTGATAATAATATAAGGTTATTATACAATTCTCCTTAATAACATTCAAAGTTTCTTGTAATTGGTTTTATTTGTATTGTTTTTCATTGTATGATTTTTATAATTGATTGAGCAAGTTTATAAGTTCTTAGTGAATACAATTTTTTTTTTTTTAATGAATAATAACATTTTTGGTGGCTAATTTTTCCAAGTAAGAAAAGTTTTTCTTAAAGTTAAATTGTTTAAGTTGGGGTTCTTAGATCTAAATTGTTTAAGTTGGGTTAAAAGTAAAGTTTATGGTTAAAGTTTTCATCAAAATAAAATTATAACTTAAAAATAATCATTTCAAAAGAAAATTAAGTTTAACTATTTCAAAAGAGTTAAATATACCTATTTAATCTCTCTCTATCTTATTGTTTAAATCAATGCATCAAATTATTTAACACTATATTTTTTGTAATATTAATGTAAAGTATTATTTTACATTACATCATTGTTTTTCTCAAATCAATTTATTCACTAATATCAACACAACAAATAATATAATAATTATATAAAACCAATAGATAATATAATATCTTCACAATTACTTTGGTAAATATGAATCGTGCCTTTATTATTAATATTTAAATTTGAAACCCTGAACAATACCTTATATTTGAATTAATCTTAAATGAAATATTCACATTTAAAATGTTATAACTGTATAAAAATAAATAAAAAATTATTCGTCTTTAAAATTTGTTCTTATTTTTATTCAAGTTTAATAAAATACTAAAAACATTATTATACAAATTATAACAATAAAAAATATTTTGATCGAAAGGATCTTGTGAACATTCCCTCACCCATCCATTCTGTAATTCTCACCTCAAAATCTCACATCGTTTTTCATGAGATGTTTTTTATTGGTCGAATCGTGAATTATTAATGCTATCTCCTCGGTCTTAACTTTTTTTTCTTTTTGAGATGCATATAATGATGGAATCAATGTTAATTGTAAATATTAATACGGTCATGTAAAGTTTGGTCTCAGGAGACATTAACCATCATCATCATCATCATCAATATTTTAATCACAAACTTTAAAGACAATATTTTAATCACAAACTTTAAAGACTGTATGTTTGAATGCCATTAAAAAATACCATAGATTTGTCTTGGCAATTAAGTCCTTTTTCTTTTGCACCATGACATACCTTGTCACTGAAATACTTCAACAAATTTCATAATATTTCCAAGACTCATTCCAATGCGATGCTAGTTACGAGTTGGGTTAAAAAATATTAATAATATATATATAATCAAATTTATGTAATTTACCTTTATAAAAGAATGGATAATGAATCGCACTAATATGAATATCAAATTAGACGCAATTCTTCGAAAAAATATCTAAACATTAATATTAGTCATAAAAACCTTACATCTCAAATAAAATCATTCTTAAACTAGTAACTCAAAAAGTAAATCATTTTTACAAATTCCTTAAAAATTGAAAAAATAAATAAAAAAGTATTTCCTTACCTATAAGACACTCATTGAAACATATGCCGGCCCCTTTGTTTTTGAGTGGCGTGGAAGATAAAAAATTAGGAAGAGCTTTGGCATCAATAAAAAAAGATGTGGCAAAAACATGAATAGGATGTGGTACAAGTCAACTACTAAAGTCATCTACTAATGGTTGAATGGATACAACAAAATTAATGCACTAACCCACGGTCGTGGATCTACTTGGTCGTCCTCACCCCTTTTCAATTGTCTTAACCATGGCAATGTTAGCAACTTATTTTGTGTAAGTACTAATGGGTCCTAAAGAAATTGGGTTACATGTTTTTAGTATAGTGATAATGTTAATAAGTTGCATCATGTGGGATATTTGTGATGAGAATTATGTGAAGCTTTATTGATGTAATGGAAGTCCTTGTTGATGTAATGGAAGTCTTTGTTGGTAGCATAATGAAGTTTATAATTGAAAAGAGAGTATTCGACTTCCTTTTAAATCTCATGTGTAATTTGTTTGTATGTTTTTTTTGTAAGTTAGTTATAGGTTTTTGTATTACTGATAAAATACAGAAATGTGTTAGTGGATGACCTACAATAGGGAAATTAGGTTAGCCACTCAAATAGATTTAGTTAGGCTCTAAGATAGAGAGCCATAATTGAACAAAATTAAACCAGAGAGGGGAAGCATTCCCTACATAGGGAAACCCAAGCTTCCCCCCTTTTCAAGTTGTCTTAACCAAAGAAATCTTAAATGACAAAAAACTAATAGAAAGTATTTAGCAAGACTTTTTATTTTCCATATTTAAAAGCATAGAATTCAAGGAGAAAACTAGACCTAATTAAACCTAAGAAATTACTTTTGATTCATCATGAGGTTTGTCACACATCTACAAAGGAGTAATTTCCTCTTATGCCAAGATATCCAGCTTCGTGTGAATTTTGTTGATGTCATCTTGAATGGTGGCCACAACCAAATTTATTCTTGCTTGGGTGTGGTACCTTTCCATGAGGATCCTTCCAAGAAGAATTTTCAAAACTCGATAAGGATGTGGACCATGAATTCTCTCTGAATTGGTTTCCTTAGCCTCCACTGTGTGTTCTTGGAGGTGAGTGCAAAAATGTTGTCCATGGAATATCCTTGCAGAATTGTTGTTCCAACATTTTTTCCTTACTCCTCCCCTGCATCTGCATTCAATGTGTTGATGCAACGAAACCCAATTATTTTCTAGAAGACCGATGTTGTTCCTTAGTGAAGTGAAATGTGCCATAAGAAGAGTGAATAGAGTAAAAGAACAACTGGGAATGTCTATAATCCTATCCTTAGTGAATTTATTCACATAAAATGTGGCGAGGTAGTGGTTAAGTGAATCATGATTGAGATGGGATTGAAAACATCCCCCATACCTAAGATTTAGATCCATTTTTCTAACTTCCATGAATATCAAGAGATCACCTTTACACATATCAAGTGTTATTGACTGCTCACACATGGATCACCACATGGATCACATTAAATATCCCATGTTTGGGTTACTTCATAGGCTTCCTCCATATTCCTCTTCTCCTCATTAGTAGTGCCACCTTGCCCCTCCATATTTCCACCCCACCTCCATGCACTAGGTTGAGGTGAAACGATATGGCACCCTTCTCACCCCATATGAGGATAATTTATTTGCATGTTTAGTATGGATTACTATCTCTACATGGATAATTATATAATGGCTGTCATGATTTCTAATTTTTCATCTTTTGTATGTTGTTTATTTCTAAATAGAAAAAATGTTTAGATGTTGAGCCACTGGTATGATTAAATGTCGCTTCCATCCCCTAAGATTATTTCCCCATCTTTCCATGACATTGGTTTCTCTTTAGGTGAGGATATTCTTCCCTCACGAAGGATCGAGAATGACAAAATATATAGAATATTTCAATGGACCTTTGTTGGCCCTTGTATGAGAACCATGATCTTAACCTATCACCAACATATGGTTCCATTTTCGAGACCGTGCCTAATTGGGAAATACTAGTCATATGGATAGAGGAATTTACAACTTTAGGATCAAATATTTGTAGGATAAAATGTTTGAGGATTTAATTTTATAAGAATCAAAGTTGTGAGAATGGAACTTGGCTATGTGTAGGGTGTTTTTTCTATATGATGGACCTTCCATAGATTAGTATGATATTTTCTAATGTGAATTTCATGTAATTCTAGATAAATAGTTGAAAATACTTGTGGAAGCCTTAGAATATCAAGATTGATAGAATAAAATTGTTAAATGTGCCTCTGTTAACCTTAGGGATTTATACCAACTTGACCATTGCACCACACGAGTGGTATATCTTTGGTTAGACAACATTATTAACGGATACATAGTGAAATTAGTTGTGAATAACCATCAATACTTCTATAGAGAAAATTCTACTTTAAGTTGAAGGATATTAAGTATGATTGGTAAGGGAAATCCCTCTTTGGATTAATATTAGATAGGTGTAAGGGGGACCTTTTCAATTTAGTTCCATTTCCATTGATGAGTAGATATACTCTTCCATGAGAAATGGTTGGAGAAGGGGTTGCGCCGTTGTAAAATGTAAAATATTTAGTAGATGAGGGGGTGTTGGATAATAGTGCAAGGTTTGAATGGGTTCTACAATGGTTGGTGATGATAAAATGATGGTGGAAATATTAAATGCAAGCATCTAGAAAGATAAGTGAGCAATTACAAAAAGAGATAAGTAAGGAAGATGGTAGTGATGAAGTAAGGTTTAATGAGTTCCAAATGTTGAATAGACTTGTAGAGATAACCTTCTCCTAGTTGAAAGAGTGATAGATCAAAATGGAAGAAATCCTAGCAAGAGGACTATAGAAAGGGGGGTCTCCACAGAGTCTAAAGAGAGGGAGAATGAGATCATAGGGAGGAATATTGTTTTCCAAGCCATTATTGCAAACATAATTTTTAGAAGCGTTGGGCCCAAGATAAGTTATTAAGCTGAGGTTGAAAATATGTAGGCCCAAGAGAAGTTATCGAGCCAAGGTTGAAAATAAAAATGATCCTAATGATGTCCTAGTGTATGTATGAAGGTTATTTTAAGAGGCTTAACGCCCCCTGAAGGTTGCAAGAAATGATAAATCAAGGAAATGGAACTAGATTAACTTCAACCACTCCTTTGGTTCCCTTGAAAAAAGGTGTTTCCTTATTCTAATGAGATTTACCTAGTACATGTTATGTTAGTAACAATAGTAGTATTCAAGGTGGAGCATTTCCAAGAGGAAGCAATAATAGTCTTAGCGTAGGATTCTCAAGCAATACTCTAAGTAGAAACAATTCAACTTTATTATTAGTTTTGAATCTAATTACATAACTAGGTTAAAGTCAAATTATATTAGTTGTATTGCAACTTGGTAGGATGGTGGGAATCCATAGTGGATCTCCCATGTGATACCCAAAATTTTGGTGAAAGGGAATTGAAAAACATGCATAGAGACACTGGTTTATGTGTGAAACCATCTAGAGGTCAAAGGGAATTTTAGATGCCTCCAAATTGGTAGAGATTAAAACAAATCAAAGATCTAGAGCTTAACAATGGTATATGAAATTTGTTAAAAAATCTCCTCGATTTCAGCCTGTTACGTTACAAGAAGTAAAGTAATAGTTTCTTATGTAATTTCAATTACCTAAGTAAAACAAGGCACTGTAGAGTGAAAATAAATTCTATAGTTTAAACGAGAATATGCTTGGAGTATATGAAGATATTTATGGATTTGATTGGTAGTATTTCCTTCACCATCCATGATACTCATCATAAATAATGGGTTATTTAGGGATTGCTTATATTAACAGGAATCCCACTCACAAAAAAAAGGATTGATACTATTAGAAAGAAGGATCATGGAGCAATAACAAAAAACAATATGCAAATATTAAATCATATAAAACATTATAAGAGAGACACCAATATAACGTGGTTCACCTAAGATGGGATATGTCCACATAGAAATTGAAAGTCCTTTTATTATTTTGCCGTCTGGCAAAATGAAGGGATACAAACCACTGCACTTCCTCTTCACTCTCTCACAATATCTCTCACACAATCACAGAGATTGTTTTACAATGCTACACTACAATACAATACATAGTCGTATTACAATTCCTTCCTTTTATTAAGGGAATACCATGGGAAAAATACCACGAGATGCCCAAAAACATGGGCCCATAAATCAACCATTATTGACCAAGTCATGATTCCAAAATTACAACATTTTATAAGACAAGCCCTTGGACCCCTTAATGACTATAGTGGAGGGGAAATCCCCCCCAACCTCCCCCATCAAGTGTTGGGATCCAAACACGGCTGAAATAACATCTTTAAATTAGGAATATTGGGCTCCACAACCAACAGATACACGAAGAGATACATTAGTACAATGCATGCAAATTAAGGACATGGCCAAGTGCCCTAGTAGCACTATATATGTTGTGCCAAAATAATTCTATATCTACGATAGTATCAGAATTAGATTTTTCCCCTTACAAAGAATATACAGGATATGGAAATCCCAAAGGTTGGTCAAGTGCAAGTATGGTTCATGAGATGTATGATTGAGGGCCATCATGCCTCGAAGTGTCCTAGAATGACAGGAGAGTCTTAATCTAACCTACCTATGGGACCTTTTACATGAATACCACCTGCAAGAGTTTTGTAGGTTCCTACATCTAGTCCATTTCATATCATAGTAAAATATCATGTGTTTTTTATTGTTCAAGATTCTCGTTCTGGGAAATTTTCTAATATTTCCATAATGTTTAGGAACCCTCCCAGGAATTTTTCGATGCTACAAAAGTAATATTAAATATCTACAATAGAATATTTTTAATTATATGCCACTTCTATACACAAAAAAAATAATTTCAAGGCCATGGATGCCATATATTATAGATTAGATATAACTAGTTTTCAGGCATCTAACAATCCACAACCTTAAACTAGAGACAGAGGTCACCAAAAAGGAGGTGGATATCAAAGAGTTATAACTAGTGAAGGGAGTGGTTCTATACAAAACTAAAATTGTGATGAGTTGTCCACCTATCGTGATATTTCCCAACACCCAAATCGCTCTGGTGTTCTTACTATAGGGTGAATACCCATGGTATTGAAGACTGCATAAAATTGATTGATGGTGAGATAGAGGCCCACAAACCTAATAAATTCAAAACCTATACATGGAAATGAAGAGACAAGTCCTACCTTCATTGTTGTTACCAAAGGAGGAACCTAGATTGGGGATGATGACAACAATTTGGACCTTCCAAAAAATAAGAAATGATGATTATGGATGTATAAGTTTGACTTGGTTCAATAAAAATGGATCTTTAAGGAAGTAGTTGAGATGTTTAAATGCATACAAGTTCCATCTTCACCTAGGAATGTGGAATAACCTCATGAATGTAGTTTCAGTCCTATCCTAACCCCTTGGGATTGAAAAAGATGTTAAAAATATAAATCCTTAGGAAATCCCAATATTTTTTTATTATTTGTGGGTCACATTACTTGTTGATATTTTATAATATGAATATATGATTAGAAAGTTGTGTAACACTCTCTGGATACTCCTTGGAAGTGAAAAAAATGAGGAGTTGAATTTTCTTAATATTTTTGAGCGAAACACCCATACATTAAAGACATAATGTTGGATATTTAGTCATATGTCAATATCCTTCCAAACAAGTCATAGAAATCAATGTGGAGCTCTCACTTTGCTAATTCTCCCATCTAGTTGTGTGCTGACAACCAATATGGTATCTTTCCCATTGGCAGGTTGGACAATATGGACGTTGACTTGCTTGTTGTCAAAATATTCAGTAATTTTGAAGTAATAGATTGTGGAAAAATAATATCCATACCCAAAATTATTGGGGATTGTTATAGCTCAAAATGACACATCTCTGCCTGTGACCACTTTCCTATGATTTCGTCGTATGTCGGCACTTCATGAAAGTCACTGAAAAAACACCTATCTTGGAGGACCCATATCTTGAGTTCTGTAACTCCCTTTGACCTCATTTCTACACCGTTGGAAAGGTATTTCAGTTAGCTAAAACTTTCTAGAAGACACCAAAGTCTGAAAATGCCCAGAAATACCTTAAAATGCGTTTTTGTGTATTTGTGACTCTCCTTATGTGCAACTTGCGAATCACTCGCGACTCTTGTGTTTTACAAGTCGCGAATGGATATATTCGCAGGTTGCTCTTGTGGAAACTCGTGGATCATTCGCGGGTTTTCCTCCTTCATAGTCGCGAATATGTCTCTTAACATTAAAACATAAAAACACGCCTTTTGGATTAGTTTGGGTAGTTTTCCAACTGATTTCTTCAGTTGTAACCACTTTCGCTTCGCCCCTAACTCTTCTTTATCATATAAATAGAGGTAGGGAGGTCCATGAAAGGGGACTTGAATTTATGCATTGTTATGCTGGAGGAATCAGGACTCTCTTTGCCCACACCTTTGCCCTAGAGGTCTCCCCCTTGTGTTGCAGAGCTTGGAGGCTGAGTTCTTTGGAGAAGAGAAGCAGCAGAACTGGATCAAGGTTTCGTGAGGTGCCAAACTTGAAGAGAAGGTATACTTGTACTTGTTTTCAAGATTAATAAAGATGTGATGTCCTTCTTCTTCCCAAATCATTGTTCAATGTGTGATTGAATCTCTGTTTATGATCATATGAGGATGTTATTCAGATCATTTATCCATGTTTATTTGATTATCATTGTTTTATATGTGGTCATAATGGTTTGAGGAAGGTATATTTCGTTTTGTAGGTCTCTTGGAGCGAGAGGAGCAAGAGGAGGATTGAAGAGAAAGCTTGGACCAGCCTTCAGTTATTTAGGTGTGGACCTTTCTCATCTCTGATCTTGCTTATATATGCTTGCTGAACATTGTGCATCTCTCTTTCAACCCTAGTACGTTGATGGCCTCTTAAACCCTAGCCATAGGACAATTTCCTTTACAACAGAACTGGCGACTCCACTGGGCATAGCCTTGTTTGTTTGGGGTTTCTCTTGATTTCTTTCAGCCTTTTGCATTGTTTCAAGTCCTTCTTGCCACTTAGGAACACTTTATAAATCTGATAGCACACTTTCCCTTCCTTCTTAAGGTGGTTTTTGACCTTTTTGGGAATTTTTCCACCCATTCGCGAGTTGCTCTTCTGAACAGTCGCGAATACTTGCTTGCATTCGCAGGTTGCTATACTGAACAGTCGCGAGTCATTCGCGGGTTGCACTTATAGACAGTCGCGAATGCCCCTTTAAACAGTGTTTTTTCCTCTTTTGTGATTTTTCTTCTGTTTGAAGGTGTTTTGGGTAGGTCTTTTAGGGTCCTCTGCAAGTGCATGACTCTAGGGAGTTAGTGTCATCATTTTTGCTTGTTCTCTATCTATGTGGTAAGACTTTTTATAGCATTAGGGTTTGTTCTTTGCTCTTTCCCCCGTCTCCTTTACTTGGTTAGATTTTTGGCTTATGTTTTTGGTCAGCCTCTGTTAGTGATCTTTGGCTGATTTCAGAATCTTGTTGGTGCTGGTTTCCTTCTTCTTTTGCTGGTTAACTTCACCGTGCCAAAATAGTTGTCTTGTCTCTTATGCAAGCCTTTCTTCCAAGTAGGGTTTATACTGACTTTAGGGCATTCTAGAGTTTGTTTGGTGGTTGTATAGCAGAGTTCCTTTTGCTTTGTTCTTATTATCTGCATACTTTGCTTTGTAGGTAGTTTTTCTTTTGCATTTATAAAAGAAAATTAAAAAGAACCTATACTTGTTTTTGCTGCTTTCCCCCCACCTCCTTCTTTGGCTTGACCTTGTTGGACAAGGTACTGAGCAACCTTTGTTTGTAGGTTTAGATTGATACTTGGGACTTGTTGACCTTTGTTTATGTCAGTCTTTGTGCTCAGTCTCTTCATTCCAAAGTTGTTGGCTTGTTCATTTTTATAAGCCTTCTTTGCAAGTGAGGTTGATATCTAACTTTAGGGAGACCTAGAGTTTGTTTGTGGGGAGTAGAGTAGTTGTCTATTTGCTTTGCTTACAGTACTTGTTTGCATTAGTTCATAGGCTTATTTTTTCTTTTGCAGTTATAAAAGAAAAATACAAAACATATGTTTGCTTTATGTGCATGTAGATTAGGTTGTTAGTCTAGATTGCATGGCATATCATTGTTTTTGAAAAAATATAAAAAGAATTTTGTTCTTTTTGGCTTTCAAGTTTCTATTTGAAAAAAAAATATAAAGAGAATAGTTTTTTCTTCTTGCATTTCATTTCTCTTTGCTTAGTCCTTTGTTTCAAATTTTGAGTCAAAACACCACATAAGTTTCATTCCATTTACCCTCTGACTAAGAACAGCCCTTAAAATAAACGATATAATTTTAAAATTTACTAGTAAGTTTTATTTTATAGGGTCATACACCAACTAGCTTAGGCTAGACTTGTTGGATAGGGAGTTTAAACTCCCCACAAGTGTTAAATTCAGACGTAGTTGGCCTATCACTAGGTAAATCCTTTTCTACATTGATTGTATCTGGGAAGCTCCTCTCAAACGGGAGTTAAGCACTAGGCCGCGTGGAGGCTTGGACAGAGGAGATAACCCTCCGAATCCTTGTCAAAACGTAACTTAGGACTTTTACGCATCTGGGGATTCTGTCCTAAACAGAGTTTCGGGCTCAGCTACCCTGCCCATGCGTACGAGTTCGGCTGACGACTATCCCCCTAGACTATCAATATAGTTAAGGTAGCCTTTAGTCTCTTGACATCTAGGGTTCATACAAAGGTACACCGAAAGGTTATTTCTGGTTGACCTTGGACGGGCTTGGAAGGTAACCCTTGTGGAAAGTGCAAGAGGGTGGTGGGTGATTCCTCTGCTTGTGCCTGAGAACCACCTCAAGGATGCCAAGTAATCGTTCATCAGCTTTCTTCTATAAAGTATATCTTATACCTGTTTGTCTGTTTGGCTTTAGGAATTTTTAGTGAGTGCTGTGTGGTTTGTCTGTACTTAGTGTGCCTTTAGGTGTATGCTTTGTAATTTTGGTTGCTTATCAACCTCAGACTTTGTCTCTAGTTTTGAAACTATGTCTAGCACCCCTTTGAACACCAACCAAGAGATCCCCATGATGGGAACTCCTTGTACTATTCCTCTCACAGGGAATGTTGGTGTTCCCTTGATGGCCACCTTGAATCTTCCGGGATTCACCCTAGGGCTACCGGTGTGGTTGTTTTCCACTCCAACTGTCCTGAATGCTCCTGATGCTTCTCAAGTAAGCTCCTTATATCAAGGGCATCAAAACACTGTATCCCCTTCACCTGTAGTTAGTTCTCCTCCTCCTTCTACCTCATGCGGTGAAAGTACTGATACTAGTAACTGGCAGTCTAAAAGGAGTAAAAGAAGGAGGAATAGGAAGAAAGCACATAAGCAAGGGGGCACCCATTCAACCTCTGCAAGTCAAGTTGAACCTCACCACCCAGCCTCGGTTGTTCAGGCTGGGGGCACCCATCCAACCTCTGCAGGTCATGTTGGATCTAGTCACTCAACCTCTGGTGTTCACGTTGAGTGCACCCGTTCAACCTCTGGTTTTCAAGTTGAACCTTCCTATCCAACCTCTGTTGTTCATGTTGGAGCTCACCATCTAGCATCTGTTGATCATGATGGTAGGATCCTTCCAACCTTTCTAGGTCATGTTGGATCCAGTCTCTCAGCCTCTGTTGTTTATGCTGAAGACACTCATTCAACCTCTGGTTTTCAAGTTGAACCTCCCCATCCAACCTCTGTTGTTCAAGTTGGATCCGTCCACCCAGCCTCTGTGGTTCACGCTGGGGGCACACACTCAACTGCTGCAAAGCATGTTGATCCTAACCATTCAAACTCTGTTGTTCATGTTAATGGTGCCCGTCCAACCTCTACAAGTCATGTTGGACCCAGTCTCTCAGCCTCTGTACTTCATGCTGGAGACAATTCGTCAACCACTACGAGTCATGTTGACACTGTTGAAAAGTCTACCCGTTCAAAACACAAGCTCAAGTTTCCTTGTAAGCTTTGTGAGGGAGATCACCTTACTTATAAATGCCCTTCTATTGCTGAGGTGCGAAGAGTTTGGATTCATGGTCATCCCGTTTTTGAACATTATGGAGTCTCTCAACAACCAACCTCTCTTAGTGAGGTTGGACCCAGTCACTCAGCCTCTGTAGTTCACGCTGGGGGAAAACTCTCATCCTCTGCTAGTCATGTTGAGAGAAAACAGTCATCCACTGCTAGTCATGTTGACTCCGTTGAGAAAACTGGTCGTTCGAAGCATCATCTTAAGTTCCCTTGTGTGCTATGCAAGGGAGATCATCTTACTCATCTGTGCCCTGCTATCCCAGAGGTACGTTGAGTGTGGTCCAAGACTCATGGATTTCGTTCTTCTGAACACCCTATAGTTTCTCAACATCCTACTCAACCTTTGGTTGATCAAGTGGTCGAACAAATCTCAGATTTGGTTGATCCCACTCTTCTTTCGGAGAGTTCTCCTCATGTGATTGAACCAATGTCATCTTTGGTCAATCCCACTCTCCCTTCATAGAGTGACTTTCATGAAGCGGTTGAATCGATTCCAGTATCGATCAATCCCACTCTTCCTTCGGAGAGTGATGTGTCTACCATTCACATTTTCTTCACTGCCAGTTCAGAACTTACTGAACAAGGGGGCACTGAACTTGCTTTGGATCAACCCCCACCAAGCTCTCGGATTGCTTCCTTTGATTAGGATAGCCTAGTTGAGCCGCACCTTCCTTCTGTTGCACCTTTCCAGATAAGGGTCAAAGTTGAACCCTATACGATTGCTCATTGTATTGTTGATGAAGGGGCCTCAGTTAGTATTTTTTCTGCTCGTGCTTGGCGAGGTATGGGATCTCCTAGCCTTGTGTCGACTGCTAGTCAATTACTGGCATTTGATAGAAGAACTTGTGTAGCCTTGGGAATTCTTGCTCAAACTCCTCTTACTTTGGGTGGGAAGACCGTCCTAGTTGACTTCATGGTGATAGAAGATCCCTTGGACTTTAATATGCTCCTTGGACGTGATTATGTCTATGCCATGCAAGCTGTGGTGTCAACATTCTTTCGTGTGATGTACTTTAATCATGGCGAAGAAATTGTCACTATCGATCAGTTGGATTGTCTTGATCCGTCTCCTGACCCAACTAGAGACCAAGTCTTTCCTTTATTGATTCCCAGTGTTTCTGTAGACACTACCCCGCCACAGGTGAACTATGTGGCTTCTTGTCATTTGTGTTCAATTGCTACTGAGAGGCAGCCTCTGTTTTCATGCTTACCTTCTTGAGACTTGGTCCCAGCAGTTGATCAGGTGAGTCATCCTATAAAGATTGTAGAGCCTTCTCTCCACTCTGTCCATCCATTTGAAAGTTCAGATATGTGTCCTATCTCGGATGATTTCCTCCTTTCAGATGAAGTCTTCCTAGAGTCTTTGATACAGTCTGACCTTCTTTTTCAGTTGTGATTAAGTCTAACCCTGATTTGCTTAGTAAGCCTTCCCTTTTTCTTATGTTGGTTTTTGTTGAGTCTTTTGATTCTTCATTTGAAAATAAAGTCAGTGATCCTAATGAGTTTGATTTTTTCTTATGAATTTCTCAGCTCCTGTGATATTGAGTTTGTTCCTATAGACTCTATCTCCCTTATTGATTTTTGCTTCTCTTCTGAGGTTGATCTTATTGATTATAAACCCTCAAGCCTTGGTCCTATAGAATCTTCTTCAGTTGATCCTGCCTTGACTTTTCCTTTTGTAGAAGATATCAAAGTCACAAGTGTTTCTGCCAAAGTGACCCGCATCGGATCGTTTCTTCTGATGTTGTTGTTTCTTGGAGACGGGATTATTAGTTGGATTCACAACTGTTTATGGGCCTCACCTTGTTGTTCAAGCTGTAATTGCATTTACATGTTCCTTGCTCGCACTTATGAGCCTGATGCCGGCTTCCATGCTTTTAGCTCGTTGTATAAGCCCTCATCTTTGTTCTCATTTCCACCTAGCCTTGTATCATTTTGCCTTTGCAACTTGACACCCTTTACCTTGAGGAGATGTTCCTCGAGTGTCCTTATCTTGCTCACTTTCCTTGCATTATGCATAGGTCTGTTCCTTGCACTTGGAACTAGTTTTTCCTGCCTATGACACTCGTCTCCTCGCATTTAGAGCATTCTTTCTGCTCTCCTTCGAGCTCGTTAAAAACAGTAAGGAGGCTGCGAGTTGACTTTTTTGGACTCATTAAAACTTCATGGGAAAGACTTTGAGTTTCTTTAGGCCCAAGTCTGACTCCTTAAAATAGACTTGACTGCTGAGTAAACTTATCCGTTCAGGCTCGTTAAGAATATGTGAATGGGCATCCACATTGGTGGTAGGTTATCTCTTTCTCGGACCATGTGGAATAATATGAGAAAGGATCACTCTCCTTTCTTCGGAATTGAGAAGAGTATTCTCGGGCATAGGTTTATCTCTTTTTCGGACCTGAGGGACTAAAATTACGGAAAAGGAACCCCCGGTATGAGCTTAGTTTTCTCTTTTTCATGCTCTGGACCAAAACATGAAAAAGATTCCGAGTGTACTTTATGTCTTTGTCATGCTCGTTAAACCCTCAAGAACAAAGCATCGAGTTTATTGTTGTAAGCCCCATTTCTCGTAATCAAATGGATCTTTCCGAGTGATCTTGCCTTCCTTCACACTCGTAAAACTCAGGCTATATGTTGCTTTTGAAGGAGAGTTGGGTAGGTGGTAATTTAACCTTTTTCGGACCTTCCTGACTAATTACGAAAAAGGTGCGCCTTTTCTTCTTCAGAAGTTAAGAGAGTTCTTCTTTGGTTTGTTTTATACTTTTTCGGCCTCAGGAGACTAAATTGTATGAAAAAGGACCCCCTTGGAGTCTTCTTTGGAGTTTTCAGACTCTCTAAACTATGAAAACACCATCGAGCATGTACTAGTTCAAGCTCGTAAAATCCACGAATTAGTGCCTTATCAATCATTCTTCTTTCTTTTTTTCGAGCTTGTCAAAAAATGAAGATGGTCCCGAGTTTGCTTTCTTGGACTCGTTAAACCTTTACAAGAAAGAAGGGAAGGGGAGGTTTATTTCCATGTCTTTTTACATCTTGGCAGCAAGTCTTGTTTCCTTGAACAAAGCACCAGTTTTGAGTCTATCAACAGTTGGATCCTAGTTTTTTGACCTTATCCTGATTCAGAGTTTCTTACTCCTCCAGTTGGTCTCTTTTCCAATTATATGGGGAATCTGTTAATGTTTCCTACATTATAGATTTGTTTCGTTGGTCTTATTTCGTGTCAAAAGCTGCCTAAGTCACTTTTGTGTTGTGCTCACTGTTCAAGGATTAAACCTTTGTCGGCCATTCTGCAGTTGCCTTGACCTTTTGTGTCGGCCATTTCCTTGGTATCAGTTCATTGCATCATGTCTTCAGCGGTCCTTTTTGTGAAATTCAGTACCAATTCCAGATCCAATTAGTCTTTGACTTACCTCGTGTTGGATGATGAAGGATGCCTTAATGTCTTCCTTCCAATGGATCTCTTCCTATCGACTGCAACACCTCTTGCTTTGGGAACGAGATTTATAGTTTTATGATAGTACCTTGGGAATTGTTGTCCTCAATGGCAATTTCCCTCGCTATTGGGTAGTGGGGATACCTTAATGTCTCCTCCTTGATGGATTCTTCAAGTGTTTGACTTCAAGTCCTTGTAATCACACTTGTTAGAATGTACTAGGTACCTTGGGGACCATTTTCATTAATGGTGGTTTCCCTCGCGTTTATTAACGGTTTTCATTATTGACCGGTAATCAAACGGCTTCCTCCATGTTCGACTTCAGCTCCTTTTATTCGCATGGTTAGGATTTGTACCTTTTTTGGGCGGTTTGGATTGAAGACCTTGGGCTGACAGTAGCATTGTCATCTTTTGCTATTGCCCAAGTTGCGCAAGACCTTGTTATACTTTATATGACATTTTGCTGAGACATAGATCCACCTTGTATTTTTGTGGCTATGATCGATTGTTGAGCATGGATCCACCTTGTTCATTTGTGGCCATGGCTCCTTTAGATTTGATATGGCGCCTTTTTGCATATTGAGCGACCATGATAGTTTCATCAGTTATACATATGTTGGATGCGCCTTTATATTTATGGAGATGTTTTGTATATGGACTTGTATGTGCCAGAGATCAGTTTTTCTGACATTTATCTCTCTTTCAGGTACCTTCACTCGAGCCTTTTGATCTTGGATTCTCTGCTCTCTCCATACTCGGTTGTTTCCTTTATAATGTATTTCGGATATCATCTTCCCCTCTAACCTCACACATTAGGGGGCATCTGTTATAGCTCAAAATGACACATCTCTGCCTGTGACCACTTTCCCATGATTTCATCATATGTCGGCACTTCATGAAAGTCACTGAAAAAACGCCTATCTTGGAGGACCCATATCTTGAGTTTTGTAACTCCGTTTGACCTCATTTCTGCACCGTTGGAAAGGTATTTCAGTTAGGTAAAACTTTCTAGAAGACACAAAGTCTGAAAATGCCCAGAAATACCTTAAAAATGCGTTTTTTGTGTATTCGCGACTCTCCTTATGTGCAACTCGTGAATCACTCGCGACTCTTGTGTTTTACAAGTCACGAATGGATATATTCGCGGGTTTCTCTTGTGGAAACTTGTGGATCATTCGTGGGTTTTCCTCCTTCATAGTCGCGAATATGTCGCTTAACATTAAAACATAAAAAACACGCCTTTTGGATTAGTTTGGGTAGTTTTCCAACTGACTTCTTCATTTGTAACCACTTTGGCTTCGCCCCTAACTCTTCTTTATCATATAAATAGAGGTAGGGAGGTCCATGAAAGGGGACTTGAATTTATGCATTGTTATGCTGGAGGAATCGGGACTCTCTTTGCCCACACCTTTGCCCTGGAGGTCTCCCCCTTGTGTTGCAGAGCTTGGAGGCTGAGTTCTTTGGGGAAGAGAAGCAGCAGAACCGGATCAAGGTTTCGTGAGGTGCCAAACTTGAAGAGAAGGTATACTTGTAATTGTTTTCAAGATTAATAAAGATGTGATGTCCTTCTTCTTCCCAAATCATTGTTCAATGTGTGATTGAATCTCTGTTTATGATCATATGAGGATGTTATTCAGATCATTTATCCATGTTTATTTGATTATAATTGTTTTATATGTGGTCATAATGGTATGAGGAAGGTATATTTCATTTTGCAGGTCTCTTGGAGCGAGAGGAGCAAGAGGAGGATTGAAGAGAAAGCTTGGACCAGCCTTCAGTTATTCAGGTGTGGACCTTTCTCATCTCTGATCTTGCTTATATATGCTTGCTAAACATTGTGCATCTCTCTTTCAACCCCAGTACATTGATGGCCTCTTAAACCCTAGCCATAGGACAATTTCCTTTACAATAGGGATCAATTGAGAATTTTATAATTATGTTGTTATTGACTTTAAAAAAGGAAACAATCTTATCTATTTCACACAGGGAGTTAAAAGGAGGAAAATAGAGTCAATTGAATGAGTGAATATATGTTATGGAGGACACAAAAAATAATATATTGAATAATAAAATAAATGTAGGTAATTGTAATGTTCCTTTTTAAAAATTTCACCAAAATTCCTAATTTTCCAATTTTTTTACAATTTTGGCTCTTGACTAGTTTTAGTGTCTTGGTCTCCAAGTCAGCCCAATTGCTCCCAAATATTCAGAGAAGGTGTATGAATGATATAATAACTAAATTATTATATTCAAGGATTTATTATTTCCCTCCAATCACTTCTTCAAGTCTATACTAAATTCTGAACAAGATAGAGGATTTTACTAGCAATTTTGGGCTCAAATCCCCCCCAGGGTAAGTTGTAGAAATGGATTCCAAAATGTGTAGAAACCCACATGAATTCTTAAATTTAAGAATTGGATACATATAAGACATTATCATATACTCATATGCATAACCAATCGACCTCCCATGGCTATTATCACTTCTTTCAATCAGATATAAAATACTAGTTTTGGACTTTTGGGAAAATGAGGTGTAGTTTGCTCCAATTGCTATGAAATTTTACCCAATGGACACAAATTATTAGTTACTTAACATGAAACCAATAATATACTTTAATTATAGTCCATTCATTCATAAATAATCAATATTTTATACATCCATTCGAATCCATCAAGATTACAAGAGTTTACAATAAGGTAGTGGGGAAATGACACTGTTTCTTCATTATTGAGCAATAATACATGAGATTTATGAACTTAAATATAAGAGAATTTAAATAAGAATAGAAAATAATGGATCAATAGAAGCTCCCTCAAAGAGATTAATAGCTCACCAAGTGCGCCTCACTTCATAGAGCTGAAATATGGTGAGAAAACTTGAGATGAAAGGAAGAACAAGCTGAAATTGATATTTCCACAAGCTTTTGTAGCTTTCACATTTAAATTATGACTCCATTGAAGCTCCTTTAAATATATGAGTGGACTCTCCAAACACCAACTAGTATGGGAATCTTTCACCCTCGAAATTGGCTAAGGCATAAACTAGTCATCCACTAGCTCTCTCTCTTCACAATAACAATTTTCATAAATGATAAAAAAGGGATTATCATGGCTGATACCTGAATTTTATAAAAATTATTGATATTATAAGGTTCCAAATCCATCCATAAACCAAATCCAAGTCGAATTAGTGTGGCTACTCAAGCTATGCCATGTGGCCTCTCTCTTCACCTTCCCTCTTCTCCCAAATTTGAGTAGGAGCCTCTTGGCCTTCTCCAACTCCCATGAGAGCCCTATAAGATTCTCTATTTAGTCTTGACATGTCAGATATGTCATATTTCAACCTTCATATATGATTTGTGTCATAACTGTCAGAATATCCATCATTGGTGTCATAGATGTCATAAATGTAAGGGGAATCTAGCTGCCAAGTGTCCATGAAACTCACATTTGGATCTTCCTCTCCCAAGGTAAGTTAAAATTCATCCAAAATTATACCTATGAAGTATATGGACAAGTATATTAACCTTATAATCCATCCAAAAACATTAGGCTTCCCATAGATTCAAGATTGCAAGAGAAGGATGCCATTTAACATAGGAATTCTAGCTTGAGTGGGCCCCATAGTCTCCATGTGTATCCATTCTCCATAGCCATTTAATTTTTCACTTGCATTCATTTAATTAAATCCATTAAATAAATATTCGCTCCTTCTAATGTCTAAACACCATTTATTATCTCCCTTATTAACTTCCCAATGTTTCCACCCAACCTAGGGAACTAATAGGATTGATGGAATTTTCCTGCTATGCAATTATTTGAATGGGGACATTAAAGTAATAACCAAACACAAATGATTGAAATAAATATAAAAGAGCAATCAAATGAAAATGCAAGTTAGGACTTGATAATGGAGAGACCCCAAGGGTGAAAAGTATGGTAAGTTATTAAGTAATAATTTGTGGGGCATTGGTCTCTAAAGTCTGTAATCAACCTTATATAAAGGTCTACTGAGTCAATGTTATCATTTACATGAATGGAGGTTGAATGAAGTAACCTTGAGGAACCAATCAAGCCTTTTATTTTGGGACATGTCTTAGTGCAATCAATAATAAGGAACCATTTCATATTTAGGATTACATGAATATATACAAATACAAGGGGTTCTTGGGTTCCTACTCACCACATTTTAGTCATAAAAAGGAAGTTACAATTTGATTGAGGATACCAACCATATTTTTCCCATATGTCATCTAGAATAATATCAAGAGACATCACTACCACATGGATGGTGTCTTCATGATGCCTTCTAAGTGTTCAGAATGTCATGACATGTGTTGGAGTCATCAAGTGTCACATGACATGTATCATGAACTAATCATGTATAATATTGCATGGGTCAACTAAATCGATGGATCGACTAATATATAGGGTTGACTGAATCGATGGATTGAATGATCCATCATCTTTACTGAGTTTATGCATCTAATATCCAACTAAGGAGTTGATCGGGTCTAGGTATTATTCAAGGGCACCATTCGAGTCTTGGAATGAATCATACATTCCCACTTAATTTTAATGATCCCCATTACCTGCTTAAGAAAATGAGGAAGCTTGTGATCCAATTTGGCTGGAGGAGATAAATTTCCTTCAGCTAGGAGTTGTCTTTCTTCGGAAACCTGATAGAAGGGAATTGTTTGCATCCTTATGTGGCATGATTATTGGCCAAAAATGGTTTTCATGACAAGGGGATCATGAACATATGCATGGATGTATTTTAGGCATACGTTGGGTTGTGTTTGAATACTGGTAGAAAATAGGGTAAAAAAAATTCAACATTGAATATTGGATGCAAACTCAGGCATGGTGGAATGCTAAGCTTAAAATCATTTCCCATAAATTTCTCAAGAATGCTCTAAGGACCATATCGTAAATTTTTTGTATCCCTGTGTGGGACTTTGAATCTTTCATTCTTGATATGAAACTAGACCTAATCTCGATTTTTGAAAGAATAAATAATATGATGTTTCTAATTTCATGCCTTGGATTTCCCACTGGCTCAATAAGATATCTCTTGTTCTTATTACTGAATCTCACAAATCCTATATTTTAACTTGAGTGCTTTTTCGACTTCTCATTGTTCATAGTCTAGGTCTATCAAACTAGTCAATTGACATACAAAGTCAATAGGAATTGCAGGCTGAGATTCACAATAGTCTTCAAACAAACTCTTGCCTATTGAACTGTGCTATGCAAAATGATAGTTATGATGTATGTGCGGGATACTTTCATCCCATTTTTTATTATGCTTTTGGTTTTACATGAAGATAAAATATACCACCATATGATTCACAACTTCCATCTATAAATTTGTATAAGGATGGAATGTATTCAACATAGATAGTTGCATGTTGAGTTGTTTCCGTAGTTTTTTCCAAAAAGTGCTGACAAATGTGGAATGTATATTGAAAATTATTATAGTCAATAATCCATAATGTTTCCAAACATGCTCAAAGAATATATGAGTAGACTATTGTGATGTCGTATTCTTCTTATAAGGAATGAGGATGGTCATTTTAGAGAATAATTCAACCTTTAGGATTGCATCATGTTGGTGTTTGGTAACATGATATCCAATAAAGTAGTCCAAGGAAATGGATTCCCATGGTATACTTGGAATGGGAAATGGTATATACAAACCTTGGTGTTGACTCGATGGCTTGGTGATGGCACAAACCATGCATGACTTGATATACATGTCAACATTCATCTTGAGCGAAGGACAATACAACTACTTTTGGAGTACAGTGAGAGTATTTTCCACTCCAAAATGACATGTTATTTTGTTGTAGTGTGAATTCCAAATGAAATTCTATCTATGCCCACATAGAGGTACACAAACTTGTCCTAGCATGTAAATAAAATTGTCCTTCTCTTGGTATTCAACAAAAATTGACTGACATGTTTGGATTTGTTGATATACTAAAGATAATTCACTATTTTCTTCATATAGTCGATTCCAAGTATTGGTGTCATAACCATTCATACTCATCACTATAAAAATTGAAATGACTGGTAATCAGATAAGGAAATAAACTTTTGCATTGTATTTTCCTTTTTGATTCTTAATTAGCAACTGGAATTTTTGCAGGTAAGTAATCCACTTGAGTTTTCTCATCCTTTGTAACTTAGACTATGAAGGAAGGAACTATAGAGGATATGGTTTATATGAATGACCATTTCTTATCCTAGAATGTAGTGTATCCATTTCTTAGTTTCATATATAATGGCATACAATTCTCTTTCATAAGTTGAATACTTGCAAACAATATCACTGAAAGTTTCCAAATGGAATGCCACTGGATGGATTGCTTGAGTGATCACAATGGCCATGGCATAGTTTGATGCATCGGTCCAAATTCAAATGGTTGATGTAAATCAGGTAGTATGAGCAGTATATTTATGCAAAGCTTGTTCTTCAGTTGTTTAAATTATTTTTGTTGTGGTGTGGTCCATTTGAAAACTATACTTCCACTTCCCATAGTCAAATGATTCATTTTCCAAGATATGTGGATGAATCCCAACACAAATATGTAATACAAATTTACTAAACCAATGAAACTTCATAGTTCATGAATTTTTCTTGAGTTGGCCACTCCATGATGACTTGTATCATTTCTAGGTCTACTCGAATGCCTTATTATTCGATCACATAGCCCAAGTATTTGATACTTTTCATTTCAAAATATAACTTCGCCAAGTTCAAACATAGTTTGCATTGTTTGATAATGTTAAACAATTGTTGAAGCTGCAACAAATTATCATCCCATTATCTGATGAAAATCAAGACATCATCTAGATAAATAATGACACATTTTCCTACAAAAGATATAAGAACATCATCCATATATCTCATAAAAGTTGCAAGTGCATTAGTAAAACAAACAAAATCAATAACCATTCAAATAAACCTTCCCAGGTTTTGAAAGAAGTCTTCTGTACATCTAAGGAATCTACAAGAATGTGGTAATATGTAGTCTTGAGTTCAAGTTTTGTAAATAATTTAGCATTTTTCAAACAATCAGGTAACTAATCTATTATAAGAATAGGATACTTATTCTTTACTGAAGTCTTATTGAGATCCATGTAGACAATGCACATGCGCCATCTCCCATATTTCGTAGGTATTAAGATGACTAGACTTCCACAAGGAGGGAATTTGGGTTGAATATGCCCTTTGTACATCAAGTCTTGAATTTGTCTATGGATTTATCCATTCTATAAAATAGACCTTCTGTAAACAGATGCATTGGTTAATGAAGAACTAGGACCAAGATCAATGGATATTTTTTCTTGGAAATGTAGTGGTACTCCAATTGGATATTTGAACACATATTTGTATTATTCAAGTACTCTTTTGACTTGTTGATATTGATAGTTGTTGTCAGTGGAGAGTCGAATGCTTGATGTGAACATATGAGAACAATGAGTTTTGATAATCAATAAAGTGATTTTTTGCAGATGGTTAATTAATTTTTTGGCTTGTTTTTCTAAAACAATTTGAACCATAAGGATGGGTAAAAATTTAGGAATTCCATACAACTGATTCTATATTTTGACAGTCACTTCCTGTGGTCTATACCGATACTTTCCATGTATATACTTTAAGTAGGATTTCCTAAAAATTACACCAGCTAAAAAGAGTGGTGTTATATCATAGATAACCTCATCTCGAAAAGGCTTGATGAAGTATGACATATTGCACTGTTAGGTGATACTAAGTTCTTGTCCATCCCTCATCCAAGCGACATTGAAAGGTTGGAGATGTGGAGTAGTAATAACTCAATTCTTCACAATGTCTTTAGATGTAAAGTTCTCAGTGACTAGCATTTACACACAAAGATGCAATGGGTTATTATGCACCCATATATGTGTTTGAAATAGTCATTCTCATTGTTTGTTGATGATGGTCACATTTGAGAGGGTTGTCAAAGTCAATAAAAATATACTCAAGGAGTCTAGGTCAAATTCCACAATATATTTGTTGGTTGATCCTGATTAAGAGGCAGACATCTGTGTTAGAATTTTTTTTGATCTTTGCATCCATCATTCTAGGATGAAATGTGATAATCACTCTATTTCCCTATGGGGGGTTATTTAAGTGTTTTCCCTATTATTTCCTAGAAGGATTATTACCATTATCTCTCTTTTGTGAATTAGCATGAGTATACCATTTTTACTTGTAAAAGTCAGTAGTTGAATGAGGTTTCTTGTTGAAATGTCAACCTGTTAGTTTTGTTGAGATGCGTCCTTCTACCTTCACTTTATCCATAGGTTTGATGGTGTATATGGTGTAATGGAACGCTTCTGCAAGAGTGCCAATAGTGAGGAATTTCATCTCTATTTAGATATAAGGAGATAATCCACTGATATATGCTACAACTAAAAAAAAGTAACTTTTCTTCCTCCTTAGCACCACATCGAGCCATCGGTTGATGGAATTCATTAGTATAACTCTATAGAATTTGATCATTCCATTATATTAATTGCTTCCATTTCATGTAATGTTCATCTACATACTCAGGTGGATAGAATTATTCCTGACGTGTTCAAAACAATTTGGCCATGTGTTGATGGTGTGACCTTCTTCCTGTTTAGTTGAAATATTTTACCATTAGTAATGTATAGATGTTGACATCTTCATTGATGAATTAGTGAATTTATCATCCTAAAAATGTTGATTCACAATTAAGTAGGACTCTAATTGCTAAATCCAGTAGTCTACAAATTCTACATCAATTTTCCTTCCAAATTCAGTATGTCTAAGTTCATTTGTACCTTGAAGGTCCTAACCCTTTCAAAGGAATATCTCGTCAAGTTGTTAACCAAACTTGAGCACATTGAAATAGTAAGTCGAGTAAGCATATCATTGAATTTCTCATACATTTGAGTTTGTTGTCGAGTGAGTTCTTGCTCTATGAGTTGTTTGGTTTCATTGCAAGTATTTTCACCTACCACCGTCAATCTAGGTTTTCAAGAAGATAAATAATTGGAGATCGAAGTTAAAGGAAAGTTAAATGCTGGTTTTTAGAGCATGGTTGAACATGAATACGTTTTCTCACTATGCATGTAGTGTTTAAGAAAAGTTAGAGAAGACTAGAGTGATATGATACGAATGATATCTGCCCCCCAAATAATTGATAGGAGGACACCATATTTGATTGAATGAGTTAAGCTTTGTTATGGAATAATTGAAAAATACTAGAGTGAATAAGAAAATAAATGTAGATAATAAGAAAATAGAAAGAACTGAAATCAATAGACAAAACCAATCACATGAAAATGCAAATGGGGGATTGATAATGGAGAAACCACAAGGGTTAAAAATATGGTTAAACTGAGTGGTTATTTTCGGGACATCAAGGTCTCTTAAAGTCCATATGCCAACCCTATCTCAACTTGTAATGAGTATAAATACTTGCTTACAAGATTGAAGGTCAAATTAAGGAAACGTAAGGAACCAATCAAACCTTCTCTTTTAGAAAATTTCTTAGTGCAGTCAAGAACAATGAACCCATTCATATTTGGTATTACATGAATATATACAAATCTGAGGGATGGTTGAGTTCCTACCCATCTCATTTTGTTGATTGTACACCATCAAGAGCCATTCTCTGGACTTGTGAGTTATATCTAGTCGAGACTTGGGATTCATATCAAGTCCTTTTCCTATATCCGCATGTATTGAGTTGGGATTCTAGTACTAAAGTCTTTTGATTAATATCAATACTGTAGACTTGTGTGTAATATCAAGTCAGACTTGTGAGTAATATCAAGTAAAGTATTCTCATAGACGACAACCAATGAGATGGACCTTCATTTATGGAGGTGATATTGTGATTAATATCAAGGTAAGCTTGCGAGTAATATAAAGTGGGTATTATGAGCAATATAAATACTAAATTCTTGTGAGTAATATCAAGACTCTAGACATGTGTGTAATATCAAGTAAGGCTTGTGAGTAATACCAAGTCAAATATTCTCATAAATGTTAGGCTATGGGATGTAGTTCTTAGAGAACAAATGTTATGTGATGTATTACTAACCATGGTCATTCAATATAAATAAATCTATTAAGTCTCCTCTAGAGTGAATTACTTTAGTATATGACTATATGGTTCGGGGTAATATAATATGATCATAGCATGTGACAATTATTCTAAGTATAATATGATATGATAGATGATTAAACATAGACCATGCAGTAAGATGCAGAGATAAGAAATAAGAAAATTATGTGAGAAAGATAATACGAATTTCCCATATAGATGACTAAGTGAAATCAAGTTATAAATCTTCAGTTAAATATGAATGCCTCAATTAGTGATTTATTTAAATCATTAGTTGAACTATTAATCATCAACATTTAGTTAAGTAAAGAAGATATCATTGTTCATCAATCAACAAGATTCACTTGATAATGGTTAACTATGTGATTAAATAAATATGAAATAATGAAATAAAGTATTTAC
This sequence comes from Pseudotsuga menziesii, assembly GCA_001517045.1. Taxonomy (NCBI): domain Eukaryota; kingdom Viridiplantae; phylum Streptophyta; class Pinopsida; order Pinales; family Pinaceae; genus Pseudotsuga; species Pseudotsuga menziesii. The sequence goes on from LPNX010113802.1 coordinate 154,398, forward strand.
ACTTTAGTTAGACTAATAGAAGACAATTAAGTTAATCAAAGGACAACACTTCAGTTAAGAAATTGTGTCGCATGCAACACTTGAGTCATTGCACTATGACACTTATGATAGCCTCTTAACTAAGTAATCAATATTCAGTTAGAGATAGAGTTTACTCTAATGTCAGTTAAATATTAGTTAATATCCATGATTGAAGGTATGGTGCATTAGTTGTGCATGATGAATATTCAATGCATGGATTGATTATTCCAACAAGGAAATTTGAAATTGTATTTCATGTGTGGCTAATTCTCATGCAACCATTCACTAGGTTTTGCATGGCAGTCATTATGGCTTGTTATTAATATGCTAGGAATATGGAAAGTTCATGACAATTGTTACATTGGATCCTTTTTCCCTATTGCTTAGCATTCTCCTATCGGGAAATTTTATTATGTTGTAAAAGAAATTCTTTGAAATCTATCTATTATACTCTGAATAATTATTGGGTTTGTTAATCCTCTCTATTATGCGGATTTCCCCTGTTTATGCCAAAAATTGTTCCCAGACTACAAGAGAACAAGCTAACAAAATCTCAATAATCTCAATAAAACAAAGTAGGGTTTTTAGGGCTTTTAAGGTTTTTTGGTTGAGAAGTTTGATGACAAGAGGGCATGCATTCATAAATCCAAATAAACACTAAATCATAAGCATAGAAAGGTTGAGATGCATAACATAATAACCATAATCCAACAGAAAACAATGTTGAGATTCACCCACAGATGACAAGCATTCCAAGTATAAAAACTTTAAAGAAGCAATGAAATTACCAGCTGAGTAACTAAACAAGTTATAAATGAAGGCAGAGAATAAATTGAAGGGGCTTATAGAGCATATATTTCATAATCAGTCTTTCAAATACACATAAGTGTCTTTTACTTAGCTTATTAACAAGTCTGATGACCTCCTCTAGTTATCCAAAAAGTCGAACCATTTCTCTTCTATAAGACTTACCTTAATACTATTCTCCAAAAAATGGTTAAGAAACTGAACCCTAACTGCTTTTTAGTCTACCCATCGAATAGTTTCATCTAAATAATATTTACAAAAATAAAGTAACCTTCAAACCTAACTAATAACTGATTATCTTAAAAAAATTTACAGATCCTTAGCTGCCTCAGCTAATAAGGAAATCCCTTCTAGGGCTTGAGATTTTCTTCTTGCCTTCAACTGATCTTCCTCCATATTTGCAATCTTCCTTGTGAGTTCTTCATTTTTCTATTGCGGGTCCTAGATGGTTTGCTTCAACATTGTGAATTAACCTTTTGTATTCCTCTTCCTTTTTAATGCTTCTCTTGAAACTGCAATCAGCTCCTGATAATGGCTATTCACCTCCTCCAAATCCTCTCCGAGCCTTCTATTTTTCATGACTAAGCCATCATTAGTCTCCTACATGTACTCAACCTGATACTTATATTGTTTTACACTTCTTTGTAAATTCTCTTTTTTTGAATCAAAGATTTTATTTCTTGCTATGGTTTGCATCTCATTTGGAAGCCATGGAATATTCAATCTCTTATAAATTTCTTCATCTTCTTGCAACAATTATGTAGGTGTTCCAGGAAATCATAGGTGTTCTTCACTCCCAACTTTACATGGAACCTTTTCCTCAACCATCACATTCTTCTCTGAGTGAGAACTCTTTATTTCACCTTCTTGCTGTTTTTACAACATCTGACTTCGTACTTCCGGAAATATATCAAATATTTTAGTATCAGTCATGATAGACTCTCTTTTTGATTCAATTTGCCTTTTACCCTTACTGTCATCTTTATCATCATTCAATTTTTCCTCAGATGAAGAATCATCTATAATTGTTACTCTTTCTTTATTCAATTTAGGGTTCAACAACCTCTTCATATTCAGTCTGAGTTTATTTCTAGGTCTAGTTTTAGGTCTCCAAACAGGAGCAATCTCCCCCAACACTTTGAAAGTATTACCCTGATGAATAACTAAGGCAAACTCAACAACTTTTAGTTTCTTTCTTTTTGACAGTATTACCTCATCACCATGGCTGTGAAATTCCTGCTCAGTACAAACCCTAGTTGCATCAGTGATAGGGACGTTATCATCATCAAATGGGCATTTCTCATCTTCTGACAAAATTGTGATAGGAATTTGTCTTTGAACTTCAATATTCTCTTTCTCATCTGAAATTGTCTCTACAGGTACAACATTTTCAACAGGCTCTGCTTCCTTAATATCTGACTGTAAATTCTTACTTTCATTGTCATTAAGGTGCTATTTAGATTCAAAGTCTTCATTTGCATGATCTAAATTTTCTTCTAATTTAACCTTGTCTTCAGCTTTGACCTTTACGTTTTTCCTAAGCTTTCTGATAAAAGTATGCCCTTTATCAGCTTGTCTTCTATTAGACTATCCTTCTTGACCATTTTGAAAACCTGACCAAAAAATGAAATACTCCCAAGTTTTTCCCCTACTCTGCAAAACAGTTTTTATGATAAGTTTAATAAGTCCATGATGAAAAATGGATTGCCTTGTATGATTTTGGTGCTCCATAACCCTCCATGACATCTTTTGCAGGCTCTTCAGGAAGAATAAGGGTAATTTCATCTTGGACTCATCACTGAGATGCTAAAGAAATCTGAAGTGGTATTTGAAAACAAAGGCATATCTACCCTCACAGGTAATATAACTCTGTAAAACTTTAATAGGCTCTATCCATTCAGGTTTGAAGTAATGAATTGGTACACCTTTACCCCAATATGCAATTACACCAAGAAGTAAGTACTTTTGTGCATTGAAGGTGAACGGAACCTTTTTGAACCATAATTCTCCCTCGCTCAAGATGCCTGTTGCCTCAGCTACCAACTCCTTAGTCATTTAGAATTGTAAAGTATCAAAAGACACAATGTCTTTATCATAGCACTGAGAAAATTTATGAGACACCTCTGCATGATATCCATCAATCTTTTCGAAAAAAGTCAACCATCCCGCATTTGAAAATAACTCTGCACATTCTTGAAAATTGTCTACCCAGCTTAGGTTAGTGGGCTCAGCTCTATTTGTTTTTCCACTTTTCTTCATATTCACTATGGTTTAACAGCACTTGTCGATATCCCTCAACCTAACTATCTTCAAATCTTAACAGTGTGTCCTAACACACAGTTCAGAAGTGTTTTGTGCCAAATTACAACAGTTTGACCCAATTACAGAGTTTAGGGAATTCCAAAAAGTTCTGCTTTGAATTTTATTGTTTTAAATGATGAATACTTCGAATATATTTGTTAATAATTCATCATTCACAGTGTATTAGGTGAAAAACTCATATTCCTCCTTTGAATTTTATCATTAAGGATTTTATCAGAAAAGCCCCAAATTAAGAAAACCCTAGCAATGACACATAGGCTACCTATTTAGAAGACCAATATGAGCGTTGGAATGCAATCAATTCAATGGTTAAGTGTCGAATTTCATGTTCCACCTGTCTCTAACTGTCTAGACTACTTCAAACAGTCACTGCTAAAAATCCCTAATTCCTCATTCAGTGGAAAAATCTTGATTTCTCAGTAGTGTCTTCTTTCCACGACCTTCAATATCCTTCGTGTCCTTCAGATAAGGAACATACTCCTAAAAAACTCTGTCTTATTCTACTCACTCTCATCATTCACCTTGCTCTGCATGCAACCACCACGATATACCTCTTATGATGATCATCCACCTATTTCAATGATAAAACTATGTAGGACACGTATCAAATGCATCAAATGATATGATTAACACCTCGGAGATAAGACACCCAAAAAATCGGACTAAAAAAATGATGAGTTTGGCATTCGCGACTTTCTTGTAGCGCTCTAGTGTATCAATTTTGCTCTTGCGCTACAAGAAAGTCCAATCAAATAATTTCACATCATTAGGCCACTAATTAAGATTAAAACTTGGTTTATGTGTTCAATCTCGACCTTAGTGTCATTTATAAAACTTATTTAATCCATATATGCCTTGTAAAAACCTTCAATAATGAAATCAAAGCAAAAATTATAAAAGCACGCTTAAAAAATTAAAATCATGAAAATTAAAAGTTTGAACTCAAAATTATCCTTATAAACAAAATTTCCTAGAATAAAAAATACTAGCAAGGTTAAAAACACCAAAAATAAGAAGCATAAAACTAAGGAAGACAAAATCATGACCTAACATCTGGCTCCTGCTGCGAGATGAAGTCCTCCTTGTGAGTCTTCAAGAACCTGTAGACCTGTGCGTTCTTTACTGCTACTTGCTAATTTGCAAAATTTCCATTCGGTTATGGAGTCCTTATTGTGTTTTACTCACATCGGTATATACAGTGAAAACTAAAATTCACTTCAAAAACTGTAGAAATGCTTGAGGAATCGTCGATTAACTGGACTTGACAATTCCTCACCCTCCAAAGTCTGTAGAATGAAAGTGTTGTTTTCCAAAAACTTAGATACTAGGAAAGGGACAAACCAGAGGTTATCAAATTTATCATGTTTCCCTTTTTGCTCTTTCCTAGCATCCCATCTTAGAACCATATCTCCTATTGAGAAAGTATTATCTTTGATTTTCTTGTCAAATATTTCTTTTATCTTCAATCTGTATAGTTGTGCCTTTTCTTCCACTTTTTCTCTATTCTGCCGCAACTCTATCTTTGCATAAATCCTTCTCTACATATCATTAGGTGCTTCTTGACAATCTTGAAAAAAATTCCTCACCGGGATACCCAACTGAACAGGAAAAACTGCATCTATACCATACACTAATTGGAAAGGACAAGTTCCAATTGCATGTTTGATGGTTATTTTATCAGCCCATAATGCATATTTCAGCATAGAATCCCATGATCTCTTATTATGCTTCAGCAATTTTCTGATACTCTGAATGATATTTTTATTGGAGGAATTAGTTAAACCATTACCTTCAGGATAGTAAGGAGTTGAATGTTTCAACAAGATGCCATTCTTTTCACAAAATGCTCCCATTGTCTTAGACTTAAAATCCTTTGCATTATCTGTTACTATTCTCTGAGGACAACCAAACCTAGTAAGAATATTTTCTTCAATAAATTCCATAATCACCTTATCTGTGGTGTTCCTTGTGGGAATAGCTTCCACCCATTTGGTAAATAAATCTGTTGCAGTCAAAATCCACTTGTGTTGTCTTGAGGAAGATGGATTTATCTCTCCTATAAAGTCCAAACCCCACTGCTGAAAAGGGGCACTTACTGCAATTAGTTTTAAAGGTAATGACAACAATTTTTGTTTACCAACAAATTTCTAACATGGGATGCATGCTCTTACATGTTGATATGAATCTGTAAATAAAGAGGGCCAATAGTATCCAGCTCTTAAGATTTTGTATGTTGTTTCCTTCCAATACTTGTGACCTCCACAAGCACCCTCATGAGATTCATAAATCACTCCTTCAATTTCAGGTTTATCTAAGCATCTGAGTAGAATACCCCTTGGATCCTTCCGAAATAGCTGTTGTTCTACCAAACAGTACTTAGTAGTTCTTAGCTTCAAAGACCTAGCAACTTTTTTTATCTAAGTGTTCACGACATTGCAAATACAACAGAAAATATACAATGTCTGCATACCATGTGGATGCTGAATAGAAATCCATAATCTTCTCTTTCTCCAACTCTGCTTGATTTTCTTCTTGAGCTGGCTCCTCTGCCATCAAATGCAATCCTAAAGTTTGGAAATTTGATTCAACCAACAGCTTAGGTAAACCTTGTACCTTCACTAGTTTGGTAGGTCTGATATCTACATCATACTCCATGGTTTTAGCAATTCAATTGCCTCTTTTTTTCTTGCTGCCAGGCTGTGTCAAAACATCTTTTACAACAACAATAGGCACATATGAAATAACTTTGGAATGCAAAACATAGATTCTGAAAAATTTCAAAGCTTTTACCAAAGATTAAGCCTGTTTTTCCAAGATGTTGTATTTTAATTCAGAATCTCTAAGATTTTTTCTGAAGAATGCAATAGGTTGTTCAAGACCATCCTTATTCTTCTGCAACAGAATAGCAGCCAATGTATCTTCAGATGCAAAGGAAAAGGTTAAAAATTCCTTGGTAAAATCTGGACTTACTAATACTGGAGCTTCGGTAAGCTCCATCCTAATTTTTTCAATTCTTTGCTTCAGTGGTCCACTTGCTTGACTTCTTGAACCTTCTTTAGCATGAATGTAATCTGTTTGATAGTCTCAACAAAATTTGGTATAAACCAACGCAGAAAGTTGATTTTACCAATGAAAGATTGGACATATTTTTTACTCCTTGGCAGACTTATCTTCACTATTGCTTTCACCCTTTCTGGGTCAATCCTTATACCATCAGCTGAAACTAAATGACCCAATAATTTTCCTTCCTGTACAACAAAGTGTGACTTCTTTGGATTCAAGGATAAACCAAATTTTTTACATTTTTGGAAAGTTTGTTTCAAATGTTTTAGATGTTCATCATCTGATTGTGAAAAGACAGTGATATCATCTAATTAAATCACTACAAACTTGTCTTTTCCCCCAACAAAGGCTATATCCATAGCTCTTTGAAAAGTTGCTCCATCATTCATTAAACCAAACTATCTTATCATACATGAAAGTTCCCCATGGAGTAGTAAAAGCTGTTTTTTCTTTATCATCAGGATGCATAGAAATGTGATTGTATCTTGAAAAGCCATCAACCATAGAAATCCTTTGTGCCCCAACAGCCTTCTGCAATATTTGCTCAATTTTAGGCAGAGGATAATTATCCGTTAGTGAAGATCTATTCAAGTTTCTAAAGTCAACACACAGTCTGATTTCTCCGTTCTTTTTCTTGACAGGAACTAGATTAACAACCCATGAAGAGTACCTAAGAGGAACAATGATCTTGACATCTAATAACTTCTTAACTTCTTTTTCAATAAAAGGAAACAAGGATGGATTAATCCTCCTCAATTTCTGTCGAAAGGGTTTAACATTCGGTTTTAAAGGTACTTTATGTTGTATAATCCTAGTATCATATGTTCTCAATTCTTCATAAGACCATGCAAATACATCAACATGCTCCTTTAACAACTTAATGTACCTGTTTCTATGTTCTGCTGTGAGTGCTTTTGAAATTTTCACCATTCTAGGATGTTCTGTAGTACCAATGTTACAATCCACCACATTCTCTTCTGAAGACTATACAATAGGTTTTAGAGGTGTATCGTCTTTTGAAAATATCCTTTCTAAAGGTACCAAACCTTTTGGGATGAAATTACCTTTTAGTTCAATAATCTTGTGGCCAACAATTTCATTTTCAGCAATCTCTTCATCCTCTTCATCCTCATCATCTTCTTCTTGATCAATCAGGGAATTAGAAAACTCATGTGTAAGCTCCAAAAATATTTTAATTGCAATGCCATCTTAAAACACTCTCCACTGCTTTACATTATCAAGTACAGAAGGTCTGTACCTAACCTCAATGGGATACTTCAACTATGTGATTTTGGGAATTCTAAAATGTGCAGCTGCTAAGGCCAATGAATCAGCAGTTTGATTATGATCCCTTGGAATATATGTAATGTTAAAAGATACAAAATAATTGTCAATCATATCCCAAACCTCATTTTGATAGACTTTCAGCAAATCCTGTTTCACTTGATAGTTGTTCCTCACTTGCTGAACAACCAACTCGGAGTCGCCATATGCAGAAATCTACTAAATGCCTAAATCTTTAGGAGCCTTCAAACCTAACAGCAAAGATTCATATTCAGTAGTATTATTTGTAGTAATAAATTCTAATTTATACATCAGCTTTACTGTTTCACCACCAGGAGATATGAGAAGAACCCCTGCTCCAGCACATTCTTTACAAGATGATCCATCAAAGTATAATTGCCAAAGCCCATCTTCTTGTTCCTTACTGCATTTAACTAGTTGTTCCTTTTCAACCTGTAACAAACCAACAATATTATCATCATCGCTAAAATGTAACATGCAAGTACCCAAATATTTATCAATAGCATACAAAGGATGGTTTGTAGGGTTCTTGTCATCTGTCACAATATAGGCAAATTGAAGCTCTTTGTACAACCTTCTGTTTTCTCCTCCAAACACAGGAATAGTAGCATATGTTAAATCCATTTGTAAAGTTCCACCAACTTTCTTTGCCCAAGACCTAGAGAGAAATAACCCAAATTTAGGTGTAATATCAGCTACTACCACATCCATAATCACACTTTTCATTGGTAATTGAGCCAAACTGACAACCATATCTTTAATCACACCCAAACACTTTACAGCTCATGAATCAAAAGCATACAGATCATGGTAGGGTTTTTTAATACTCAGACCTAAAGCCTCCATGACAGCCTTTGGAATTAGGTTATGTGATGTTCCTGAATCTAAACGACAGTTATGTATCATTTGTTCATGGATAGTCAGTGTAATGTAAAATGGAGGTGAAGCACCTACTTCATTCTTAGTTTTTTCAGCCAAAGCTGATCCAATAAAGATATTTGGATTTTCTTCTTGTAGATTTACTGTATTAGAAAGAGGCTGACTGTTTGCTGAACCAATCATTTTAAGAACTGATTCTTTCTAAGAAGGATTTTTCATTAATTCAGTAAAAGGCATAGGAATCTTTATTTTGCCTAATTTATTTTCCACATTAAAATTCTGCACAGTTTTATTTACCTCTTCAACCTCCATACTCTTCTTTTGCTTATCCTGAATTTGTTTTTTCTCTGATACAGGATCAGATTGTTGTTTAGTAGGTACAAATACCTTCTTCTTTGGGTTTTGTACTACTTGTTTTGGGCCTGACCTTAAATTCAAAGTTTTGTTTGGTTCATTCTGATAGATATCAATAGCTACAACAGTCATTTTCAGATTTAAGTCATCTTTTGTTTCAAACATATCAGCATCATAGTATTCTGCATTTAAAAATTCTTCTTCAGTGACAAAACCCTCAGTTAACTGTTCTCCAAAATAGTTCATATCTTGATCTATGTCTTCAAATAACACTTCCTCTTCAATTTATTCTTCATCAACAACATTGTTCTAAAGAGGGGGTGGTACTCTTTGATCCTCAGTCTCTCTCCTTTCTCGCTGTATATCATTGTTTCTTTGTTCTCTAGGTATGAAACGAAAAGGAAACTGTCTTCTGAATTGGTTTTGATTGTTAGGGTTCCTTTCACCTTCTTGAACAGGTTTGTTTGAATTCTTTTCTAGTTCTAACTTGTTTAATTTTGCAGTTAGGATCTTAACTAGCTTGTCCATCTTATCAATTTTACCTTCTGCAGAGTGGGATGTTGAAACCCCTGGAGTTGCTTCCCTCTTACCTTTCCTGTCATATATCTGTTGAGCTGTTTCCATCTTCAATCTATTGGAAGCCAATATATTTGACTCCACCTCTAATGTTGCATCCTGCATGTTCAATAAATAAACATGTCTTCTTTCTCTTAGTAGTAAGGAAAATTCATGGTCAAAAGCATTTGCATATGTGAGTTTTGCAAATGTTTCTGAAGGTTTTATTTCTGCACGAATTCTGCCATACATTTTATTGAATTTCTTCAAAAAATATGCGATGGTTTCATCCTTCTTTCTCCTAAGGGCTCCAAACGCAGTTATATAATAAGTATGATATTTTGTGTCACCCCATTATCTCATGAAGAGGTCCTGAAGCTCTTCTATGATGGTGATAGAATTTGCAGGAAACTCCCTAAACCATTTTCTGACATCTCCATCAAGCTTTGCATAAAGATCCTCATCCATATGTCCTTAGCTTCAATATTTTGGTTATCAGCATAATTGAGAAAGGCGTCCCAGTGTTCCTCAGCTGTAGTTTCACTCTGTCCATTAAACCTAGGCCGGTATTTTTGATAATCACCTCCATGAAGTGCATTCAAAGGCTAAGGAAAAACTAAGGGTGCATACCTAGCTGCAACCATTCGGTCCATCATATCTATTAGCTGATTTTGGGCTGCCATTTTAAAATTGACTGACTTTAGTGATGAAGAGATTTGACTAGAACTTGGCTGAAATGGGGTTTTACCAACTTTCATATGAAATAGAGGAATTTTACCAGGAGATACTGTTTTTCCTTTTTGAAGGATTGAGGATCAGTGAAAACTTGAAAGTTACTGACATGAATTATAGGCTTCAACCAAGGTGAAGTTTCTTCTTATTTTTTCAAAATAGATAAAGGTGATGAACTATCCAACTGATCAGGGTTATATAGGACTGGTGATGACTGAGACCTTCTAATATTCCTTGTTGTTTGCAATATTTGTTCTGGGTCTGAAACACCCAACTGCAAAGGTGAAATAGGTCTATTTCTTATTCTGATTCCCCTAGTAGCCATTGTGACAAACTGGTGAAAAGTAGTCTTTAAGATTTGTTGGTTTAAGTTCACCTCTTAAGACCAGTGAAATGATAAGTATGCCAGGGAAAAATATTTTTTCAACTTTGTTCCCTGGCAACGACGCCAAATATGTTTATGCAATAAATTGTTCCCAGACTAGAAGAGAACAAGCTAACATAATCTCAATAATCTCAATAAAACAAAGTAGGGTTTTTAGGGTTTTCAAGGTTTCTTGGTCGAGAAGTTTGATGACAAGAGGGCATGCATTCATAAATCCAAATAAACACTAAATCATAAGCATAGAAAGGCTGAGATGCATAACATAATAACCATAATCCATCAGAAAACAATACTGAGATTCACCCATAGATGACAAGCATTCCAAGTATAAAAACTTTAAACAAGCAATGTAATTACTAGCTGAGTAACTAAACAAGTTATGAATGAAGCCAGAGATAAGATGAAGGGGCTTATAGAGCATATATTTCATAATTAGTCTTTCAAATACACATAAGAGTATTTTACTTAGCTTATGAACAAGTATGATGACCTCCTCTTGCCAGCCAAAAAATCGAACCATTTGTCTTCTGTAAGACTTACCGTAATACTATTCTCCAAAAAATGGTTAAGAAACCGAACCCTAACTATTTTTTAGTCTACCCATCGAATAGTTTCATCTAAATAATATTTACAAAAATAAAGTAACTTTCAAACCTAACTAATAACTGATTACCTTAACAAAATTTACAGATCCTTAGCTGCCTCAGCTAATAAGGCAATCCCTTCTAGGGCTTGAGCTTTTCTTCTTGCCTTCAACTAATCTGCCTCCATATCTGCAATCTTCCTTGTGAGTTCTCCATTTTGCTATTGCAGGTCCTGGATGGTTTGCTTCAACATTGTGAATTGACCTTTTGTATTCCTCTTCCTTTTCAATGCTTCTCTTGAAACTACAATCAGCTCCTTATAATGGTTATTCACCTTGTCCAAATCTTCTCTATGCCTTCTATTTTCCATGACTAAGCCATCATTGGTCTCCTGCATGTACTCAACCTGATACTTATATTTTTTTACACTTCTTTGTAAATTCTCTTTTTTTGAATCAAAGGTTTTATTTCCTGCTATGGTTTGCATCTCATTTGGAAGCCATGGAATATTCAATCTCTTATAAATTTCTTCATCTTCTTGCAACAATTCTGTAGGTATTCCAGGAAATCTTAGGTGTTCTTCACTCTCAACTTTACATGGAACCTTTTTCTCAACCATCACATTCTTCTCTGAGTGAGAACTCTTTATTTCACCTTCTTGCTGTTCCTGCAACATCTGATTTCGTACTTCTAGAAATATATCCGATATTTTAGTATCAGTCAGGACAGACTCTCTTTTTTATTCAATTTTCCTTTTACCCTTATTGTCATCTTTATCATCATTCAATTTTTCCTTAGATGAAGAATCATCTATCACTGTTACTCTTTCTTTGTTCAATTTAGGGTTCAACAACCTATTCATATTCAATCTGACTTTATTTCTTGGTCTAGTTTTAGGTCTCCAAATAGGAGCAATCTCCCCCAACATTTTGAAAGTCTTACCCTGATGAATAAGTAAGGAAAACTCAACAACTTTTAGTTTCTTTCTTTTTGATAGTATTACCTCATCACCATGGCTATGAAATTCCTGCTCAGTACAAACCCTAGTTGCATCAATGACAGGGACATTATCATCATCAAATGGGAATTTCTCATCTTCTAACAAAACTATGATAGGACTTTGTCTTTGAACTTCAATATTCTCTTTCTCATCTGAAATTGTCTCTGCAGGTACAACATTTTCAACAGGCTCGGCTTCCTTAATATCTGACTGTAAATTCTTACTTTCATTGTAATTAAGGTGCTGTTTAGATTGAAAGTCTTCATTTGCATGATCTGAAACTTCTTCTAATTTAATCCTGTCTTCATTTTTGACCTTTACCTTTTGCCTAAGCTTTCTGATCAAAGTCTGCCCTTTATCAGCTTGACTTCTGTGAGACTGTCCTTCTTGACCATTTTGAAAACCTGACCATAAAATGAAATACTCCCAAGTTTTTCCCCTACACTGCAAAATAGTTTTTATGATAAGTTTAATAAGTCCATGATGAAAAATGGACTTCCTTGTATGATTTTGGTGCTCCATAACCCTGCATGACATCTTTTGCAGGCTCTTTAGGAAGAAGAAGGGTAAGTTCATCTTGGACTCATCATTGAGATGCTGAAGAAATATGAAGTGGTATTTGAAAACAAAGGAATATCTACCCTCAAAGGTAATATAACTCTGTAAAACTTTAATGGGCTCTATCCATTCAGGTTTGAAGTAATGAATTGGTACACCTTTACCCCAATATGCAATTACACCAAGAAGTAAGTACTTTTGTGCATTGAAGGTGAATGGAACCTTCTTGAACCATAATTCTCCCTCGTTCAAGATGCCTGTTGCCTCAGCTACCAACTCCTTAGTCATTTTGAATTGTAAAGTATCAAAAGACACAATGTCTTTATCATAGCACTGAGCAAATTTATGAGACACCTCTACATGATATCCATCAATCTTTTTGAAAAATGTCAACCATCCTGCATTTGAAAATAACTATGCACATTTTAGAAAATTGTCTACCTAGATTAGGTCAGTGGGCTCAGCTCTATTTGTTTTTCCGCTTTTCTTCATATTCACTATGGTTTAACAACACCTGTCGATATCCCTCAATCTAACTATCTTCAAATCATAACAGTCTGTCCTAACACACAGTTCAGAAGTCTTTTGTGCCAAATTACAATAGTCTGACCCAATTACAGAGTTCAAGGAATTCCAACAAGTTCTGCTTTGAATTTTACTGTTTTAAATGATGAATACTTCAAATATATTTGTTAATAATTCATCATTCACAGTGTATTCGGTGAAAAACTCATATTCCTCCTTCAAATTTGATCATTAAGGATTTTATCAGAAAGGCCCCAAATTAAGCAAACCCTAGCAATGACATGTGGGCTACCTATTTAGAAGACCAATACAAGCACCGGAATGCAATCACTTCAATGGTTAAGTGTCGAATTTCATGTTCCACTTGTCTCTAACTAGCCAGACCACTTCAAACAGTCGCTGTTGAAAATCCCTAGTTCCTCATTCAGTTGAAAAATATCGATTTCTCAGCAGTGTCTTCTCGCCATGACCTTCAATATTCCTCATGTCCTTCAGATAAGGAACATACTCCTGAAAAAATCTGTCTCATTCTACTCGCTGTCATCATTCACCTTGCTCTACATGCAATCACCACGATCTACCTATTATGATGATCATCCACCTGTTTCAATGATAAAACTATGCAGGACACGTATCAAATGCATCAAATGATATGATTAACACCTCGGAAATAAGACACCCGAAAAATCGGACTGAAAAAATGATGATTTTGGCATTCACAACTTTCTTGTAGCGCTCTAGTGTATCAATTTTGCTCTTGCACTACAAGAAAGTCCAATCAAATAATTTCACATCATTAGGCCACTAATTAGGATTAAAACTTGGTTTATGTGTTCAATCTTGACCTTAGTGTCATTTATAAAACTTATTTAATCCATATATGCCTTGTAAAACCCTTCAATAATGAAATCAAAGCAAAAATTATAAAAGCAGGCTTAAAAAATCAAAATCATGAAAATTAAAAGTTTGAACTCAAAATTATCCTTATAAACAAAATTTCCTAGAATAAAAAATACTAGTAAGGCTAAAAAAACAAAAATAAGAAGCATAAAACTAAGGAAGACAAAATCATGACCTAACATCCCCCAAGGTACATCTTGTGCTGTGGATGAATTACTGTGTGTGATTGGATTGTTAATTGTTATATGTCCTTGGAATATCGTTGATAAAAACTTTAAAGTTTAAGCATCTCCATTATTGCCCACAATATTAACATGGTATTAGTGAATAGGGCGTGATGGAGCTTACTTTTTCCTAGGAAAACTAAATCCTATGTGATCTTGAGGATTTGAGTAAGAGCTTGGATCCATGGCATTGATCTCCATCCAACTGAAATACTGACTTGAAGGTATTTCCAAATTCAACACATGTAAGGAAAGGGAATTAAGCGCTCTTAAAGAGCATGACCTATATGCCTACATGACCACTATGAGTGAGGATCATTTATCCAATGTAGGGTGAATTCAAGAGCAAGTCAATATGCACCATTCCTGTCACTTTTGAGGAGACAAATGTCTTGGAGCATTTATGATCAATCCGTGAGGAATCAACCAAAACCTTTGAAAACCCACTTTCCAAATGCAATGATTTAGCTTATCCCTAAGCGGATTAAAAAATTCACAACTTTTTGAGAGATATGATTAGGTATTCCAAGATGAAAATTTTAGAATTCATGTTATGGTCGTCTTTCCAAAACTAGACTAATTGGTTGAACAACCTAGGAATTTATGGATTGTATGTTATCCTTTTTCAATGTATATTGTGTGTAATTATATCCTAATAATGTTTATAACTCATTCAACGAAGAGGATGATTATCTTTGGAAGAAGTTTTCCTTGAAGAAGAGAATTCACTCTAGGTTGTATGGGATCCAGTTTCCCCATGCAGATATTCACTACCTTTTGCAAATTTACAAAGAAATCAAGACAAAGGGACCCCAATAATATTCACAAGGAAGAAAACATTAAGAAGGACCCCACAAAAAATTAAAATATAAGTACTTGTATTTTTTATTATATGCTATTTAGATCTATATGCTTTTAAATGTTTTCATTACACTCATATAGAGATCCATATTCCTCGGATTAGGAATTATGTTATGATATAAAATGTTGAGCATATCTGTTGATTGTCTTTCCTTTATTGGAAACTAATAAAACTCATGAGAAGTGAATATAAAGCATGCACGATTGATTCTTGAGATATGAACGTTGGGATGCATGATTGATAAAGATATGAATATAGAGCTGCATGATTATTCATGAGATATGAATGTTGGGTTGCATGATTTCTCATAAAGATATGACTATAAAGCATGCATGATTGATTCATGAGATATAAATGTTGGGTTGCATGATTGTTCACAAAGGTATGAATATAGATTTGCACGATTATTCATGAGATATGAATGCTGGGTTGCATGATTGCTCATCAATATATGAATATAAAGCATGCATGATTGATTCATGATATATGAATGTTGGGATATATGATTATTTATTTTCATATTCTTTTATAAATCATATCTTGTTTCATTACAATTTGTATTCCTGGTATTAGGAATGATGTTATGGTATAAACATTATTAAAATCATATGTTACAATCTTTCTATTTATTGGTAAATAGAAAAAATCATGTTATGTTTAAATTAAGAAGAATAAGGGGTTTCATAAATCTTCATGAGATATAATAATAAGAATGATATAGAATTGCAAAATATTACATGAAATATGAATGGGGTTATGTCGAAACATTGATTTAATGTGTAGATAACTATATGAACCACTGCAAATACATTGAAGTGTTCATGTGATTAAAATTCATGAGATATGGTTATACTGAAACATTGGTTAAAATCTTTTGCATGTTAGTGTGTTTTGTTTGTCATTTTATTGAAATGACTGGTTTATGCAAGGTTGCTAATAACTGTATTAAATGAGGAGTAATTTTGATGGTTGATCCTGAAAGAGAGTAAGATGTCGTGAATCGGGAATATTATGGTAGCATATCGAGAGGTTCCTATGTATTAGGAATAATTCATATTAGAATCCCTAATCCTATTCCGAGAGATGTAAAGACGCATGAAGATTTAAATTATCTTATTTACATTCACGTGTCAAGAATAGATTGATACATAGATGAACATAAAGTATCTATGATGGAGGACCTAGATTATGATTCTCACATCCTGATTGTGAGAGGGAGTAGCTAGATTTGCTAGATCCTAAAGAAACTAGTAAAACTGGTTGACGTATCTTCTATTAAGAGGAGATATGCATGATTCTAATATTCAAAAGGAAGATGAGAACTGTATTCAAGAATATTTTTATGATTCCTATGATTAGTGGTGTGGAAGAACTAGACAAATATTTTGCTTAGTTAAGGAAAATGTGCAGTAAAAGTTACTGAAGAGTTTCAGGATGATGAACTATAAATACATGGCCACGCATATTAAGATAGATATGAAAGTTTATAATTCATATTTCATATTTGGAGGATCTCAAGTCAATTGATATGTATCTGGTTAGTCCAGTGCTTCTTTGAGAGTTTCAAAATCTCCCAAAAAATCTTATATCTCCAGTTCTTCTTATGTATATCTCCAACAACATCTTGAAACTAAGGAATTGGCATCAACAAAATGTTCCTTGGATGCTCTGAGCTTCTCTTCACCCTTCTTTACTGATCCACCCAAACGGTGTGGATCATGTTGTTGTATTGGTAACTTCGGAAGATATTTTTATGTATATTATTTTTGTATGTTGTTGTACCCCCATCGGAGATGGGTTTCCCTCCTTTCGGGATTTCATTATTGTATATGTTCATTGAGGTAAACCCTCTGCTGTAAGCATGGAAATAGTCCCCAAGATAAATAAAGTAAAATGTACTTATGAGCATTCCTAGGTAGGTCGACCCAAAGAAGTTACCTGGATGACCTAGTTAGTTTATTAAGTCAATCAACGAAAGAATATAAATAGGGAGGCTCCCACCCTATTTGGACACACACACACACACACACACACTCATTGGTGCATTAGGAGAGAGAGGACAAGGAAGAAAGATAGAGAGATGTAGAATACATCTTGTTCTTGTATTTTTCTATCTTGTGATATTGTCTTAGTGACAAAACTATTCTGAGGAAGTTTGTGGGGTTTTATCCTTTATGGTTTCCCTGATGAAAATCTTGGTGTCTTATGTCTCTTGTGTGTCTTGGATATATTTTTGTGGTTTTTATTCTTTTAGATAAAGATATTAATTAGATTAAAGTAGAAAAACTAACATGGTATTAGATCCACTTTGAAAGATGAAATTGTGTAGCCAAAATATTGCTATAATTGCAGCTACTCGAAATTAGGGTTTCATGATTGAAAACCCTAGAAGACAAAATCTAGTGATATTTTAAATTTCTCTATAAATAGAGATTGGAGAAGGCTCAGGAGCTAAAAATTTAACAAGACAAATATGAAATATGTTTGTACCTTTTGTGGGAGTTTCAACCTCAAATTCCCTATACTTTAAGATATACGAATCCTAAAAATCAACGTTCCAACCTCCTCTAGAATCCAGTCTTAAACAAGTGGCATAGGGATAATTGATATATCTTAGGCTAGGAATTCCCAAATGAAATATCTCAAGATGTTACAGATAGGTCACGAAATTTAGTTTCTGTGGTGCATGTTTCAGATCCCGAATGTGAAATAGTGATATGTGGCAGTCCTTACAAGTTTTATATATTGAACTAGTCTTCAAAAAAATGACATTGGGAAACTTAGTCTTGAAATCCAATTTTTATCTAACCTATGGGATTTCAAATAAGATAGATAATGATAGCTCAAGATGAAGTTTCAGAACTTTAGGAGCAGGAATTTTGGAGATACAACAGAATCAATATCAAACAATTATGCGGAAGAAATTGGAGAAACTAGGGATTCCTGTTTCAGGTGCTTCCCACCATAATTTTCAGAAAATGAGTACATTGGACAACTCACCTTGAAGAGGCACATATTCATGTCCAATAAGAAGTTTGAAATTCCAACTTTGGAAAAATAGGGTTTCTCTAACAAACCCTATATCCCCCAACTCCAGAAACAGGTCAGACACCTCAAATTGGTAAGATCTAAATATTCTCTATTTCCATTTGACATTCTCATTAAAAAATGACTCATCCTGCCCATATTGATGAAAATATTGGGGGATCTTGTTATCAGCCAAAATGGCGCTTCTTCATTTGACTGCTGACATTCATCATGTCGGTACACAAAAGGATAATTAGGATTGAGGTGGCCTAAAAAATATAGATGTCCATGACCTTTGATGCATTATCCTCAAACCATCCTTATATATTTTTATTCTTATTTTTGGGTTTCATACGTGCCTATGTGCATTGCAACTCATGTATCATATGCGAGTTTGTGCATTGCAACCCTCATATACCTTGCATATGTGAGGTCCCTTTGAGAAACATGCGTATCATATGCGCCTTTCTTATATTAATACTCGTGTATACCTTAATTCAACCTTAAAAAATATAAATCATGATTAGATGAGATTAGTTGGGCCTTAAATTCATAACTATCCCAACCATCTCAACCATCCTAACCTTCGAAACCTCTCTATTTCCAAGTATAAATAGAGGCCTTGGGATGGGGCTAATCAATCAATTTGGGAAAAGCAAAGTTATGCTGGTGGTATACCTTCAGAGTCTTGGAGCAACAAAACTCAGAGTCCTTAGTTGCAGAGGAGTCCTTGTGTCAAAAGATGGGTTGTACTCTTAATTATTCACTATTTGTTAATAAAGAGAATTCTTCTTCCAATCTTGCATTGTGCTTGTCTCATGTACATTGGTTTAATGAATATGTTCAATTATGTTATTAATATTGTTTTCATCTAACCTATGATTTATATATATGAGATATTTCTTGAATAATTGGCTCTTTGCAGGTGAAGTGAAGAATCCCTAGAAGCTTTGGAGGAGATTGGAGTGAGAGAAGACCAAGCTTGGATCAACTATCATAAAACGGGTAAGCCAAGACATCTTATTATTCTCATTCCATATTCTGTAGAAGCTGATTGCCTGCAATTCTAATAGTAAGTTGGTAACCCCAGACCCTAGGTTACAAGGGTGTGATATCCTATAAAATAGAACTGACAACTCCGTTGGGGACTAGTCAAACCTACTGTGGGTTTATCCTGTAGGTTCTTTACTAGTATTTGTTCTGTTTCTGATTCTAAGTGTGGTCTTTCTTATCTTGCTTTTGATTTACATTGTAGTGTGCCCAGAAACCTTTAATATAATTTTTTCTTTGAAACAATTTTAGTTGTATACGTGGGTTGTTGTTATACATAATCACGTATAAGACCTTGTATACACGAGTTTCCCTATAAGACAGTCGTGTATGGTATGCGGGTTTCCTACATACACAGTCGTGTATATCCTGTAGCAGCATAAAATTTGGGTAGGGTTTGCTTGTCCTTGTCTTTTTTGGTTTTTGTTTGCTTAGAAGTTTTATGTTAATGGCATGAATCTGTGAGTCTAAAGTCTTGTGTGTCACACTATTTTCTTATCTTCAAGCCTTCGATATTTCTTTGTTTGAATTTTCTTTCATCCTCCTGCTTGGTTTACAAGTTCAGTGCTTTGTGTCTAGGTCAGTGATCAAGGATTTTGGATACTTTATACTGTGTACTGCATTTTGTTGTGTCAGTTTGTCACTTTTTCTTTTGTGGATCTAGTGCACTGTTTGGGTTCATAGTTTCTCCAAGTTAGGTTTTTTCCTGAGTCTTCTTCTTGATTGTTTAAAGTTGGTTATTTTGGGTCCTTTATACTTCATTTCACTTATTATATGCTCTGATTATTCAAATTTGCTCAAAAATTTGCACTTAGTTGCATTGTAGTTTTTGAAGAATTTGAAAAAGTGAAGAAATTTTTTTTTATACTCTTGCATTTAGTTGTTTTCTTTTCAGTATTTTTCAAATAAAATTTCAAAATTGTAAAAAGAAGTCTTAGGTTCCTGCACTTAATTTTCAATTTCATTAGCTTATATTTGCAAAAAGAAAAGAAATTTGGTTTAAGTAGTTGTAATTTACTTTGGAATTTGCTTTATACATCATTTTGCTTTTTCTTATCGAGTCTATAACATCACAGTCTTTCATGCCATTTAACTTCTGACTAAGAAAAACCATTAAAATGAATGATATGATTTAAAAATTATTACTAAGTTTTATTTTATAGGCTCATACACCAACTAGTTTAGGCTATATTTATGGAATAGGGAGTTTAAACTCTCCACGAGTGTTCAAATTCAGATGTAGTTGGCCAATCAATAGGTAAACCTTGTTCTATGTTGATTATTTCTGGGAATTTCCTCTCAAACGGGAGCTAAGCATGAGGCTACGTGGAGGCTTGGACCGAGGAGATTACCTTCTGATTCCTTGTCAAAGCATAGACCAATCTTTTTGTGCATCTGGGGACTTCTGTTAATACCAACCCTCTGGCCCCGTCCAGTGCCGGTGTTGACAGGGTTTTAGGATTTACTACCCTTCCTATGCATACAAACCAGGTTTGCGACTGTCCCCCCAAACTGTCAATTTAGTTGAGGTAGCCTTTAGTCTCTTTGGCATCTAGGGTTCATACACAGGTACACCAGAAGGCTATTTCTAGTTGAACTTGGACGGGCTTGGAAGGTAACCCTGGTAGAACGTGTGGGAGAGTGGTGGGTGATTCCTCCGCTTGTGCCTAAGAACATCTATAAGGACACCAAGTAACTGCCTCTCAACTTTCTTCTGGAAAGCATATCTTATACCCCTTGTGTATGTTTTGGCTTTAGGAATTTTTGTAGTGATTGCTGTGTGGTTTGTTTGTGTTTAGCTGACCTTAGGGTGTGTGAAGATTCAAATTTTCAATCATGGAGGACCAACCTCTCAGAAGTTCAAGAAGGTTGCAAAACCTTCCTCTATTTACTATAGTGGATCCTCCACCACACCCTCAAAGGCAGAGATTAGAAACAGATGGTTCCTTTGAACCGTTAGGTCAATTAGTGAAGTTCCGAGTGAACCAGAACATAGGACAAACCTAGTTGATACAACCACAGTAAACATAGAAGACTTGCAGGATGATGAGTTTGTAAGAAACATTAATTCACCTCTTACTGACCTAAATGATCACGTGATCATCCAGGTTCGTCCTTTCAATTCACCTATGATTGGTGTTCCTGTGAGTAGACTAATGTCTAGTGCATTAGAGAGTCCTTCTACCCTCATCTCAACTATTCTGGCTGAAGGAGTTCCACCTCCCCTGGTTGGTACTCCTAGAAAAAATATACCTGCTACTCCCTTAACTCCATCTAGTCGGGTGGTCCAACCATCGACTTCCACAAATGTAGTAGGAACTTCTTGTGGGGTTGTCATTGGAATTCCTAGAGTACCTTTGGCTTCACCTTCTTTTGCACACACTGCTTAGAGTGGTCCCGTTGGATCCTCTTCATTTTTCTAGGGTTTTCCTTGGAATGGGGGGCACATTCCCCCATACACTCCATATGTAGGCCCCACACCTGCATATGTAAGGGTGCAATTTGGAAACAATAACCCTTATGGTCAAGGTTTTGAAACACCAGTTTCGGCTCCTTTCACGAGCTCTCCTTTCTCACTTTTTAGCGGAGGGACACTTGCTCCTGTTTTCCAAACTCCAGTTTCAACTAGAGCGGTTCAAACCACATACAATGCACACCATATGAATAATCCACTGGCTTATGGGTGGAATCCTTTTCAAAGTAGTCCGACTACTTCACAACTGGTAGCTGGGGGAAACCCTTCCTTTACATTTGGGAACCAAGGGGCAAGTCCTTCTACTTCCCAAACCCATACTTTTTAGGGTCCGATTAGGCCCAAACTTCCTTTCCTGGCAACTTTGAAATTGTCAAATTTGTCCAAGTTAATGAATTCCCTGGTGAGACATAATTCCACTTGGCCACCTAGCCCTACAAAGTTACCCCCAGATATCCCAAAATTCGAAGGAAAAATTGGTGAAGATCCAGGGTCTCATATCACAACTTTTCACTTATGGTTATCTTCCAACTCACTAAATGCTGACACCATTCGGTTGAGATTGTTCCAAATAAATCTGACTAGTACTGCAGCAAAGTGGTACATTGAATTGCTCTCTACTGCGTTTGATGGTTTTTGGGACTTAGCTAATGTGTTCCTTAACCATTTCCAAATTCTTGTCTGATATGATGGCATCACAGAATTATTGTCCACCTTTAGGGAGGACAAAGCCACTCACATTTCAGATCATATCCAAGAGTGGCAAAGGTGGAAGAGGCTCATTAAGGCCACTATCCCTCCCAAGTTTTTATTAAAATGGTTCCTTAATTACTTATTGTCGTATATATCTAAGGACGTATCCACTTTGGGAGTAACTATTTAGGAAGAGGCTATCCTCGGGTCCCAACAAATGGATCTGATATACTCTCAGTTTGGGATTCTATATGAAATTATCCCTGCTGCACTGCGACCAACACATAGTGTCGAGAAACCTAAGCCTGGACCCCATGCCGATGGTTTGGTTGGTTCAGTTAAATCTCCCATTGTAGAATATTTGGAAAAACAACTCCATGAGTTGTCCGTTAAACAATCTACAATGGAGACAACAAAGGTTTCCCCCTCATCCCAAAACGCAAACTTTTTTGCTCAAACCTCCCGAAAGGGAAATCAACAGCCCGGTGGGAAAAATAAAATAGGGAAGAAAGGTGAGGGAAACCAAAATAAGCCAAAACCCACAAATAATGCTGATGGGGGAAAAAAATAGAAGAAGAAGGTGAAATTTCCCTGTAGGTTGTGCCAAGAAGATCACCTGACCCATCAATGTCCCCTTATGGATCAAGCTCAGAAGCTGCTAAAAAGTCAACAAACGGCTGTCCTGAAGGATCCTTTTCCCCAAGGACAGAATGCTGCTTCAACTTCTAATGTAGCAGGGGGCACTGATAATTCCCCTGACCAAAATTATATCAACATGGTTTGATCCCAGACATTACTCCAAACTAGAAACAAGAACTATGAGATGGAGGCTCCTGAGAAGGGTAAGCCTATAGGTTAAACCTCTAACCCTCTCACAATTGAAAAACCTGTTGAAACTATGCCTAAGATACCAAAAGGTGTCTTCAAAAAAACATTGTACAATCCCAATCCTAGGGTTGCAGCCAATTATTCTGTAGTTGAAGATTTATCCCAAACCCCTTGTGCAATATCTGCTTTGGAGGTGTTATAAAGTTGTCTCTCCCAATGAGATGTACTCTTAAGAGCCTTAGGTAGTATGGATTCGTCGAGCCTTATGGAAAAGTTTTATTTGTCTGATGTCGAAATTCACCTATCGTATCATGTGTCTTTATCAATAGATGTCACCCATGGCGGGAAAACCATTGGAATGCCATTTTTTGACGAAAGTGGTTCCACATGTGTCATGTCCTTGTCTTGATGGAAGGCTCTTGGATCTCCAGAGCTAGTCCCATCAAACACCCTACTTACTGCTTTCGATGGAAGGTCATTTCGTCCACATGGTATCTTACTAGCTTTCAAGATAAAGTTGGCAGGGAAGGTAGTGTCTATTGAAGTAGAGGTAGTTGATGCACCATTGGATTACAACTTGATTTTGGGGAGAAGTTGGACTTATTCTATGTCCTCAATTGCATCAGTCGCTCTTCGAGTGGTATTGTTTCCACACGAAGGGAATTTGGCTACATTCAACCAACTTAGTTTCACTCAGAAGGGCCATATGGAAACTAATGAGTACACTATGCCATTGGTTGATTAGTTCAAACCTATTTCACAAAGATTAGGGGCTAGAATGTATTCATCATTAATGGGCATATTCGATATCCTAGCCCCGATTAATTATTTATTTTCTACTAGTGTAGGGATGTCTATTTCAATGGTTGGCGGTAGAACGGATCCTTGGTTCCTTCCTTCCCATCATGAGCCTGAATTTCCCTTATTGGCAGTGGGAGTATCTTATCAAGCTATCATAACACCACTGTTGATCGCGTTTCAGTTCCTCCTACAGTATCAAAGGAGCCGAAATAAGCCTATCTTCTTGCTTGCGTAGAGAACTCTTTGTATACTGATGACTTCTTAGACATGGTTTTACCTTCAGACAAAGCCATTTTGGAAGCTATGAGCAGGCGAGATAAGATCTGCAAAGATCTTCATCATAGATCCTACTTTCTTCCAAAGTTAAGCAATATTGAAAATCAAGAGTTCCATGTGAGACTGGCCGGTGATGTTGATATACCAATCAATCCCTTACCAAGAGAAGGGGTCTTTGCTGATGGGAATATGGAAAATATTTTTGCTACTATTCCTATCAACATCTCTACGAACCCCATCTTTGTGGAAAATGTATATATTGGTGCAATCTACTCTCCAAAGGAGATTTCTATCTATACAACCTTGTCTAAGGAGTTCCACGATGTGTTTTCCTTGTCATATGAGGAGATGCCAGGAATAGATCCATCGATAGTTGAACATTGATTTCGAACCTATCCTGATGCTAAACCAGTTTGACAAAAACTTAGACTTGTCAATCTGCCTAAAGCGGCAGCCATTAAGGATGAAGTTGAAAAGATGCTGAAAGATGGTTTTATTTACCTGATAGTTTTGATGAAATGGGTATCCAACCATATTATTGTCGATAAAAATAAAGGGACGATACGTGTCTGTACTGAATTTTGCAATTTAAACAAAGCCTGTCCTAAGGATAAATACCCCACACCATTCATAGATCAAATCATTGATTCTTGTGTAGGGAGTGAAGTCTTTTCATTTATGGATGGTTTCTTCAGGTATAATTAGATTCAAATCAAGCTGGAAGACCAACATAAAATTCCTTTCATTTTTCCTTGGGGTACATTTGCGTATAAGAAAATTCCTTTTGGATTGAAAAATGCAGTGGCTACTTTTTAGCGGGCAATGAATTTTTCCTTTCATGACATCAAGTCTATTGTCGAACCCTCCCTAGATGATCTGTTGGTGCATTCTCGGAAGAGGATCGACCATTCAGATCACTTGCGTTTAATTTTCGAATGATGTAGGGATTACAAAATACTCTTGAATCCCACAAGTGTGTTTTCTGTGTCAAGTTAGGTAGGCTTCTTGGGTTCATTGTTTCTAACAAAGTTATTCAGGTGGATCCTTTGAAAGTCGAGGCCATTGTAAATATGTCTCCTCCTCATTCCATTAGGAAACTTCAGATCCTACAAGGAAAGTCTAACTTTCTTCAACATTTTATCGTGAATTATGCCAATATCACCAAAGGTTTCATGCACCTGTTGAAGCAGGACACCCCATTTGTATGGGATGAAACCGCACAACTTGCGTTCGAGGCATTAAAGAAAGCTTTGTTGTCAGCACCTTTATTGAGTCCGCCAAATTAATTACTCGACCATAGGGGTAGTACTAGTCTAGGAGGATGATGAGCTCTAAGAGCATGTCGTATACTATCTTAGCCATGCTTTAGTTGGCCTTGAAGTCAGGTACTCCCGTGTCGAAAAGTTGGTGTTAGCAGCTGTGTATGTTGTTCAGAGGTTACGTCACTACATCTTACTAAGGACCATGATAGTAGTGGAAGATGTTAATAATTTCCAATATCTTTTGTCCCAACGTATAGTTGGAGGAAAATTTAACAAATGGATAGTCATTCTCTAGGATTTTGACTTGGATTTTCAATCCACCAAATCCAAAAAATCCTTAGTTTTTGCAGAGCTTATTACAGAATTTATAGTTGAAGAGATGTAGCCATTGAAGAAGAATCATTCCCAGATGAACATATTTTCTTGATTTCCACCTCTCACCCTTGGTATGGAGATATAATTTTCTATCTCCAGACTCTAAAGTGTTCTGCAACCTTTTCGTGGGAAGAACGACGCAAATTACGCACACATGCAAAAAACTACCTCATTATTGGAGATACTTTATATCGTAGAGGGGTAAACTCTATTTTGTGTCGGTGTCTCACCCACAAAGAGGATGAGATTGTCCTAAATATTTCCCATAGCGAAGCGTGTGGGGGTCATTTATCTGAGTTAGCAATGTCCCAGAATATCTTACGTGTCAGTTATTTTTGGCCCACGATCTTTAATGATTGTGTGGAAGCTGTGAAGTGTTGTCATCCTTGTTAGCTTTACACCAAAAAGATGCGGTCGCATTCTTCTCCGTTATTTCCCTCCATTTCAGTGGGCCCCTTCACAAAGTGGGGGATATATTACGCGATGTGCAACCCAGTATCGTCCAAGGGGCACGAATACATCATTGTCCCTGTGGATTACTTCACAAAGTAGGCAGTGGCAATGCCCACCTATAAGGTTGATGAGGAAATCACAATGTTTTTCGTTTTCAACTAGATTATCACACATTTTCAACCAGATTATTCACTGACCATGGAAGTCACTTCCAAAAAAACATGATGACTAAATTGGCTACTATGCCAGGGTTTAAACAAGAACATTCATTTTCTTTTTACCCGCAAGCGAATGGTTAAGTCTAGGTAGTCAATAAGACCTTGAATACTATTGTCAAGCGTACTATTAATGCAGCCCAGTTAAATTGGCACATCATGTAGTATCCTGCACTTTGGGCTTATTGAACCAATGTAAAAACTGCCACGGGGTTCTCTCCTTTCCAACTCATTCACGGGGTGGAAATAGTAACCTCGGTTGAATGCGAACTCCTATCTTTAAAATTTGTCATTCATGTGTTACCTGATACGAATGAGCTAGAGAAATGTTTGTTACACTTAGAACACCTAGATGAAAAACATAGATATGTGTTGACCACAAACAAGGCTCATAAAAATAGGGTGAAAAATTAATATGATAAGTCAGTCAAACCTAGGATTTTTTCTGAAGGGGAGCTGGTCTTTCTCTGGGACCAAGACAAAGAACCCTTGGGGGCAGGGAAATTCAGGTCTATTGGGTTAGGACCCTATGTCGTGTCAACATTTTTGAAGAAATGAACATATGAATTAACTGATTTCGAGGGGAATAATCTTCCTGAGCGATCCCGAAGAAGTACTATACTTAGGATTATCAGTTTTTCTTGTAATTTTATTGTATGTAACT
The DNA here is from genome assembly GCA_001517045.1 of Pseudotsuga menziesii. NCBI lineage: Eukaryota > Viridiplantae > Streptophyta > Pinopsida > Pinales > Pinaceae > Pseudotsuga > Pseudotsuga menziesii. Next base: position 181,591 of record LPNX010113802.1, read on the forward strand.
TTATGTACAATAGCTATCCATTTTGTGTTCTTATACCATATGTTGCTTGTTACAGATGTCTTCTGAGTGGTTCGTAGGTTTTGCAGATGGCGTAGTCATCACACTTGCAACCTGGCTTCAGTCGCATGGGTTATTTACTCACCCTCAGGACAACTAGTTGCCTCTCGAGGCGCTTGCCTAGTTCCTTCTACCAATAATGTGGCCGAATACAAGGCTATCATTGAGCTTTTATGGGATTCCTTGTCACGTGGTATCACCCAGTTGGAGGTTAGACTTGAATCTCAACTGGTGGTTTCCCAGCTCAATCGAGCTTCTCAGGTGCGAAACCCTATTTTGTGACGTAATTTTTTGCAATTTAGGTTATTGGAAAGAAATTTTTATTGTATCACATTTAGTTATATTTGAAGAAATTAAAATTCATTAACTGATGCTTAGGAAAATTATATCTTGGATTGGCACTTAACACATATTTCATAAAAATACACAACAGACACATTGTAAAACACATGTAAATAAAACGACAATATACATACATACATACATACATACATACATACATACATCCATATAGATAGGTCGAGTTATTTATCCTCAGATCCAGTCATAACTGTAGAAATATACAAAAATATACAAAATTTGGATCATAATCCATAAAATTCCCTTAGGTCTAATATTGGCCACCCTGGTCACCCTAGTCATCCTGGTCATCCTATTATTGGGCCTTCTCAGCTTCTTCAGCTGCAGCAACCTTAACAGAATCTATGTAAACAATTACTGCCCTGGATACCCTCCTCATAAGGTGTATCCAAGTGGGTGGAATACCAACAACCAGTTCCTACATAATGGTAGAGATTTGCTCAATACGAAGAGTTGGGACTCTTTGGGTCAGCCTTGACAACTTCCCCTCAAGTACCCTGATCCTCTCCTACCACAGATCGTACATACATACGAGGATGCCCATCAGGATGAACTAGTCCAATATATTCATTTTAAACATTAGAAGGATTAAAAACTATTATACATATGTATATATATTTATGATGAAAAATTCATAAAAATTTAAAAAAAAAACATGAAAAAAACAAAATACCTAATGCTCCCCATGCTCCTCCAAGACGGAGGACAAGGTCATCGTCACCTCAGAAATCCATCCCATCATATGGAAACTGCTCTAGTGCTGGTAGTTTCCGCACCCACCATAGGTAGAAGTCATCATTGTAGACACTCTGAACCGAGCCACCACCGCCTTGGTGAAGGAAAATTTATCCCCACCTACTCAGTCTAGGATGACAGGGAGAGAAAGATGGTAGAGGTACTACAGGGCTGAGAGCGGGCACTCTCTCAAATAAAAAGGACACCAATATTCTAGAATAGCCAAATTTCTTCCATCAGCCTCTCTTGTAGTCAGAGAGTTGTTTCTTCATTATCGCGATTGCTCCCGAGCACCAGTTAAATATAGCTCGCTGCAGGCACTCCACAATGATCCTAATCTAGTTTCAAGTAGCAAGATGGAGTGTTGATGATCCTGCAACCCTCACTACTATGCTTACCAACACTTGTAATTGCAAGCTATGAATATGTGCAATAGGGATGCAAGTACCCCTTTTCTGAGTTTCGGGTATGCAGTAAGTGTTGATATAGTCCTAAACACTTAGAAGGTCACCGCCTCTGCCGATACCCTCTAGGTTGACAATTGTTCCACATCATGATCTTCTAATGCAATTTCCAAAATCTAACCTTTTAGATCAAAGGAACCTAGATCATGATCCCAGTAGTTAATAAAAAACACCAGCAGATAGACATTGGATCGCATAGGTGAGGTACAAAAGAACTTTAATAGCCCACTTTTCCGCAATGCTTGCACCATGGGGGCACTTCAGAGTGCATCTTGGTCCATATTTTCATGTTCCCTCTCCCTCCACTCCAACACCATGTTCTAACCTGTCCATAATGCCAACATAAAACATTAAAGTTTTGATAAAAAACTTTGATTTTGGCCCTAATTATATTTTTTCTATGTCGTGCAGTATACGTGGGTTTCCTTCGAGCAAGTCACGTATAAAATGCATCTACACGACTGTGTAAGTTTCATACCCGCTTATATAGTGTGACCCTTTTAAAATTGGGTTAAAACATCAAAATTTTGCATAAAATAAAAAAATTGAATGGATGAAATGGAAGAGAATGAAGAGCTGATTTACTTGGCACTTGCGGATTTGAAAATCGTCCACTGGTTTGTCCACACCGAGCGATTGAAGTCAAAGATAAAAATTTCCTATATTGGGTAAAAATATGAAATGATGATTTTGATTTCTATTTTGAACTATTTATAGAAATAATTTCAAAATATGGGTTTTTAGCCTATAGTTTTAATTTCTATCAAAAATCAAACTAATGCCATGTCATGTTTTCCTAATGCAATAGGTCCACGGTTACTTAAAGTTGTTTTTCACTCATATAGGATAGTATTTTGGTCATTTATATGCATTTTTACATTTATACCTAATCCACCTTAACCCTAGGATCACTACTTTTACCACAGACTATGGTTTTTAAGCATGTTTACATTGTCTATACCATTGTTCTTCCGTGGATAGGGCCTTCCTTCCATGAGTACCCTAGTTTAGAACACATTGATTGTATTTTGGTACTCATGCTGCATTTTTCATAGGTTTAGGGGATCCTTCTTAGCCATTTTTCACACCAAATTGAGCCTCATTTTAGTCTCTTTTTATAGGCTATCCCCTTTATAAGGCTCCCTGCCCTTATGGAGTTTCTTTAGGTGTAGGTCTAACTCCTCAAAATAGACTTGACTTCCAAGTAAACTTGTCCATTTATGCTCATTAAGAATATGTGAATGGGCATCCACATTGGTGGTAGGTTATCACTTTCTCGGACCATGTGGAATAATACGATAAATGATCTCTCTCTTTTCTACAGAATTGGGAAGAGTATTCTCAAGCATAGGTTTATCACTTTTCCAGACCCGAGGGACTAAACTTACGGAAAAGGAGTTCCCGGTATGAGCTTAGTTTCCTCTTTTTTCGTGCTATGGACCTAAAAAGGAAAAAGTTTTCGACTGTACTTTATGCATTTTCCATGCTTGTTAGACACTAAGAACAAAGCATTGAATTTACTGTTGTAATCCCCATTCCTCGTAACCAAATGGATATTTCTAAGTGATCTTTATTTCCTTCACACTTGTAAAAATCAAGCTATAAGCTGCTCTTGAAGGAGCATTGGGTAGGTGGTAATTTAATCTTTTTCGGACCTCCTTGACTAAGTACGAAAAAGGCACACCTTTTCTTCTTCAAAAGATAAGGGAGTTATTCTTTGGTATGTTTTATACTTTTCCAGCCTTAGGAGACTAAATTGGATGAAAAAGGACCCCTTGGAGTCTTCTTCAGAGTTTTCAGACTCTTTAAACATGAAAACACCAATGAGCATGTACTATTTTGAGATCGTAAAACCACGAATCAGTGACATTATCAAGCATTATTCTCTCCCCTCTTCAAGATTGTCAAAAATGAAGAGAGACCCGAGTTTACTTTCCTGGACTCGTTAAAATTTAACAGGAAAGATAAGGAAGAAGTATTCTTTTTGGGTTACAGATGGTGGCAGCATGTCCTCCTCCACTTTTCATTTATACCTATGGAATCAGATCATGTCTTCTACATGACAGATAAGTCTAGTTGTCCTATCTGTAAAGTTAAAAGCTTCCTTGGGTCATCTCTATGTCATGCTCATTGTTCAAGGATTTATCCCTACATCTAATTATTATCCTAATTCCATCATTATCCTATCTAATTATTACTTGTGTTTTCATTCCCTTATCCAGTTCCTAGTCACTCTTGTGATTCGTTGGAGGATCTATGGCCTTCCTCATCACAACATGGTTTCTCATCAGCACTTCCTGAAGACTGAGACGTAGAGTTTTGACGATGGTACCTTAGGATTCACTTTCATCATTGGTGAACTCCTTTGCTAAAATTGTCGGTTTTCACTTATTAATTGATAATCTGTTGAATCCTTTCCATGTTCGACTTCACCACATCTATTCACATGGCTTGGATTGTACTGGTTCTTTTCGATTTTGACGAAGACCTTAGGTTCACATCTATAACCTAAGTTGCGTAAGATTATGTTGTGTTCACCTACACAGCTTCTAGATTTTGAAGACTCATTATTGTATGTTGTTGCTTTGATCCACCTTTATAATAAATGTGCTCTTGTACCCGTATTATATGATGCAATCAAATACTGTAAAGGAGCTAGTGTTCAAGTATATTGAACATGGCATCCTCAGATATGATTTTGTATATGACATTGATATGTATTTGTTTCAGGTACTTCCTCTACTTCCTTGGACTTCTGAGTTCTCCAAATATAAATATTATAATGTATTTTGGCCATCGCTTCCCTCTGACCTCACACATTAGGGGGCATCTGTTATCAGCCAAAATGGCACTTCTCCATCCGAGTGTTGACATTCATCATGTCAGTACACAAAAGGAAAATTAGGATTGAAGTGGTGTAAACACTATTAATGTGCATGACCTTTGATGCATTATCCTCAAACCAGCCTTATATATTTTTATTTTGAGTTTTGGGTTGCATACACGACTATGTGTATTGCAACTCATGTAGCATATGCGAGTATGTGCATTGCAATCCGCGTATACCTTGCATACGTGAGTTCCCTTTGAGAAAAAAACGTATCATACACGCCTTTTTTATATTAATACTCACGTATACCTTAATTCGACCTTACAAAATATAAATCATGATTATATGAGATTAGTTGGGCCCTAATCCATAACTATCCCAACCATTTCAACCATCCTAACCTTCGAAACCTCTCTATTTCCCAAGTATAAATAGAGGCCTTGGGATGGGGCTAATAAATCAATTTTGGAAGAGAAAATTTATGCTGGTGGTATGCCTTCAGTGTCTTGGAACAGCATAACTCAGAGTCCTCGGTTGCAGAGGAGTCCTTGTGTCAGAATTTGGGTTGTATTCTTACCTATTTACTGTTTGTTAATAAATATAATTATTCTTCCAATCTTATGATTGTGCTTGTCTCATGTATATTGGTTTCATGGATATGTTCATTTATGTTATTAATATGCTTTTCATCTAACCTCTAATTTATATATATATGAGATATTGCTTGAAGAATTGGCTCTTTGCAGGTGAAGAGAAGCATCCCTTGAAGTTTTGGAGGCCCGATTGGAGTGAGAGAACACCAAGTTTGTATCAACCAATATAAACCGGGTAAGTCAAGACATCTTCCTATTCTCATTCCATATTCTGTAGAAGCTAATTCTGTTAAAGTATAATAGTAAGTTGGTAACCCCATACCCTAGGTTACAAGGGTGTGATATCCTATACAACATAGCTGAAAAAATTCCTACATGGAAGCATGGGATTTCCCTAATCCTTGAAGAAAATGACTTGGATCATTTTATCAATAAGGAAGTTCCAAAGCCAGAGGGAGATGAGGCTAAGTCTACTCATAAGAAGAACTTCGTTAAGGACAAGAGAATCATTGTAGATTCTATTAAGGATCATCTCATCCCTCATGTGTAATCCTTGAAGAGACTTAAGGCGGTGTTCAATTCTTTAACGAAGTTGTTTGAAGGAAATAACATCAACCAAAAAATGACATTGAAGAACTAGTTGAAGAATGTGAAGATATAGAACTCGGAGACCATGCAGTCCTACTTCACAGGGGTTTCTCAAATCAAGGAACAAGTTGAAGCAATCGAAGAGCATGTAGAAGAAGGATATATTGATATGAACACCTTGAATGGTATCCCAATATTATGGGATTCATTCATTCAAATAATATGTGCTAGAATGAATTTGATCGCCTTCAACAGACTTCAGGAATAATTCACACAAGATGAAGCTTGGCTCATAACAAGATAAGAGAACATGGGAGCAACTGAAGATGATGAAACAACCAATAAAATATCCATACCAGACAAGGAATATTCCTCTGTAGAAATAATAGATCAATGTTATGTGCAATGATGCTAAGAAGAAGCATGGGAAATAGATCTTGCTACTAAGAATTCTCACAAGCATACACACGAAAAATAGAGAGAAGAAAAGAGACTGAATCACATGAATGAAGAGATGAATATTGGTGTGTATCCTTCCATTGAATAATTATGAATAATAGTGTACATAAATAGTACATCCCTCATAGGAAAATAAAATTGTATGGAAACAACTCATGAAGCTCGAAAAGGCTGACTTACCAAAATATAGCAAACCCCCATAAGTGGCTAAAGCACTTACCAAATCTATCAAGAACCTCATGAGTTGGAAAAAGCATGAGTGAGTTGTCAAGGATATGGAAATAACATGCTAATCCTAGAAAATGGAGAAAAAATCATGGATGATGGGTTGGAAACAAAAGCTCCCAGTTTCCTAGTTGACTAGCTTTTATCTTATCCATAGAAAAGCAGGAAAAGCAGAAAAAGCAGAATAAAGCAGAATCTGCTGTAAAGTCCTGTATACTAATTCTGGATGGTCAAAAGGTGGTCAAGATCAACCCAGAATTGGAAATAAATCATTCCTAGGATATAGATGGCATGTATTGACTTTAAGGTGCAAGTGGATGCCAACTAATTAAGCTAGTGGGTGAATAATTAATTAAATAATGATTATTTATTTTATCCTAAGTTGTGAGTGGGTTTAATATATTCCAACATCCTCAAGAAATCCACTGATATTTAATATGATCTAGAAGAAGTCCACTGATGAATACGAAGATCATACTCCTATCCATCTCAGTATTTGGATAAGAAGGAATGCAATCGTGAATAAAGAAGTGACACTCATAGTAATACAGACATAGGTTTCTAGAATCAAATCATAAAGTAGAGCACACTATCAAAAAATCTAGTTATTCTTGCAATGACATAAGGATCAAGAGGGATTCCACCCACCAAACAAACATAGATAAGTGTTATTTTCATTTCCTGTATATCTAATTACTTAAATGATATTGTTTAGTTGTGTACATATTTATATTCAATTGATGTATTATGCATAATTGTGTGTCTACATTTATGAACAATATACTACTAACTTACATGTGATGGGTAAGTAGCCTATGGTGTTGTACAACATTGCATTGCTACTTATCTAGAATGAAACCTCTTTGCTGACATATTGGGAGTAGTGCACACTCTTATTAATGTTATGTTAGAGATGGAAGGAATCTGTAACGTCCCTAAACCTTCGACCAGTGAAGAGGACACTACCATACCATTATCTACCTGGGAAACCAGGCCCATGAACATACACATAAAAACTAAAATGGTTTGAACTAAAACATGCATACATTATCACCATACAGCAGAAGAAAAACCATACATTCAAGCATTCGACATGTTCATTGTAATTCATTAAATAGTAAATACAATTGCAGAGATGAAATAGACAAGAATACTTATCTTTGAATGAAGCTCCCCGCAACCAGCTATGTCCCTACAACATTCCACCCAAAAATAGGCCAGTGTGCTCCTTAATCTCTCAGCAACACTACCACCCCCGAGCTGGGCATAATTCCCCAAGGAATAAGGAAGCTAAGCAGGCTCACACATAGCCAAAGATACACAACTCAGCCAAGCCAACATAGTTGGGTTTATTAGGCCATCAGGGAGCTGGGGAAAACTGACTGCTAATCTAGTAGGATTACTGAAGAGCTAAGGACACATGCACCAAAACTAGCCTGACTTCTAGGACACTCACACACACCTAACACAAGGAATCAGTCCCTTCTTTGCTACATAGTCCCTCAGGCCCTGACTTCCCTTCTAGTGCTATTAAGGGGTTGTGGAGAAGAAAGCCATCCCTTTAGCTTTGTCTATGAGGCTCCTAAACACACCGGATTTATCAAGCATGCCAAGCCTTCATTCCCACTCCAATACAGTCCAAATACCAACCACTGCATACACACAACAAAATTGAGCAATTCACATCTCCGGGGAAGAAAATAAAACACCACAGAACCAAACTGAGGTGAAAAATTGGGTAATACACAGCTCTAACTGGGAAATTCGATTCCTAAGTCGTTCTTGGCCCTATCGTGGCCAAAAAGACTAAACATGAACCTGCAACAACCCAAATTTTGTGGGGAAACCCATAGCGATTTCTTAGCTATGTGGGGAAATAAAACAACCCGCGTGGAGGTGAATTCAAATACCCAGACCCACAACATGAAGAGAAATAAACACAAAACAAAATCATGAGGGTAAGGCCACTCTCCCAATTCTTTGTGTGAGGAAAATTTCCAAAACCTGTGCATGAGGAGAAGAACATTTGTCTCTGTGTGAGAATGGGAAAAATGGATGAATGCCCATGTGAAGAGGAACAGATCCCTGGTGGAGTGTGCATGTGGGAAAGGACTAGAAATACTGCCACACACCACTGCCCATGCAAAACATTTTCCCATGCCATAACTGCCCCCAACTAACTCCAAAGAATTTAATTTGGTAGTTGACTGATTAAGGGGTTCTCCTATTAACATGTGGATTTTTCCTATTGGCCCTAAAGGTTTAATAATTACCCCTCCTTATCCTTAGGAAAATCATGCCCTTTTCACTATGGTTGCATTGACATAGATTTTTGTGGGTATTTTTAATTAAAATTCATGTTTACATGATGCCAAAATTAATATGTGTCGGATAGTATGATATACCATCGGCAACGATTTTAATCACCGGAACATAAAACAATTAAATTGATGGTGGGGCTTTTGCCTTTAGCTCCACATCATGATTAATTACAATATATACATCATATACATTTTTAATGCAAACGGGGTCAAAACCGGGGTGTTACAGAATCTAAAAAGTTACCATATGTATACGAGATATGGGTGAATGTTGTAGCATTGGATAAGATAGTTGCATGATTGTGTGACATATATATTTATTCATTAGAATTTGTCACTAGTAATATGTTTCAGAAATTATGAAATGTTTCTAATCATGCAACCGAATTTGAATTGTAGGAAATCTCATGTACAATCACCTACAAGAAAAGAAGGATGAAACTTGTTATGAAGAACAAGTGATCACTATTCATCTAGAATATTCACTCCAACAAACGTACATGAAAATAAATTTGAAGCTCCTTGGGTCAGAGACACCATGACAAAAGAAAGAGATTCAGAAGAATATAAGAATCATGATATGAACTAAGGAGAGTAGTAGATCCACCTTGAGAGATGAATATCATATTGGGAATGAGAGATCATCCAAGATGAAGAAATGTATGATGAGAATTCCAAATAATGTAAGAGACATCAAACACACTCCATTTATGTGGCACTGTTGAGTGACATCATTGATACAGGTCCTTCCAAGCTATGAAGAAGAAACTGAGAAGAAATGGAAGGAGACTATGATCAAAGAGTACCAGTTGATAATGGAGAATGATTTTTAGGATGTAGTTCAGAGACCTTAAAGGAATTTCATAGTGTCTTCCATGTGGATCTACAAGATCAAGCATGATGTAGATGACAACATTGAAAAACACAAGGCATGATATGTGGCTTCTCCCAAAAGGAAGGAATAGACTACAAGGATACATTTCCATTTGTAGCAAGATACACTTCCATCAAATCTATACTTGCATTGGTTGGAGTAATGAAATGGAGGATACACCATATGGACATCAAGAAAACATTCTTGAATGGTGTAGTAGAAGAGGAAGTGTGCATGGAGCAACCACTAGGACCTGAGACACATGACAAGAAGACTCCTATGTGCAAATTGAAGAAATCATTGTACAGATTGAAACATGCACTCTTGACATGATACGATAGGATGGAAATTTTCCATATGAGATTAGGATTTACTAATATTCAAGAGGATTCCAAACTTTACTTCAAGGTTGAAGGTGGAAGATGAGTGATGCTCCTGCTATATGTTGATGACTTGTTTTTGACTAGAGAGAACAAACTCAATGTAGATGCAAAGAGGAATCTTTCTACTGAGTTTGAGATGAAATACCTAGGGATGATGCACTACTTCTTAGGAATGGAGGTGTGGTAGAGTATGGACGGGATTTTCCTTGGTCAAGGAAAGTATGCAGTGGAAACATCCACACTTATGGTGTCAAACTTGAAGCTACTGTGTGATGCTTCATTGGAGTTGGTTGATTCCAAAATGTATCATCAGATGATCGGTTCATTGATGTACCTAAGGAATACAAGACCAAACATATGATTTTCTATTAACACCTTGATCTAGTTCCTAACTAATCTGAGACATGTTCACCTAGTTGCTGCAAAATATGTATTGAGGTACCTAACAGGTGCAGTCGAGTATGGGCTCAAGTATGATGTGAATCAGAAGATTAAACTGTATGGTTATGTGGATTTAGATTGGGTAGGAAACATGACTGATAAGAAGAGGAATTCGGGTTTATTTATTTATTTTTGGATCTACCATGATCTCCTAGTTTAGCAGGAAGCAGTCCTACATGGCACTAGGTAAAACTGAGGTAGATTTTGTTGTAGCTTGCTCGACTAGTTGTGAGGAAGTATGACTGTGGAAAATATTTTCTGAATTGTTTGATCTGACTTTCATTTTTTGTGAAAACCATAGTTGCGTGAATTTTTCAGAGAACCTGGTGTTCCATGACAAGTCAAAGCACATAGAGATCAAGTACCACTATATAAGGGATATGGTACAGATAGGAGCAGTGAAGGTCTAGTATATGGAAATGTACGAGTATATAGCCGATGTATTAACCAAGTGGCTAGACAAAAAGAATTTCAAGTACTTCAGAGAAAGACTTGGTATGATCCAAAACAAGGCCCCTGTAAAGAGGGAGTGACGAGTTCTAGCATGGATGGAGACAAAGATTTTTCAGACGTAATCCGTCCCATGGGTTGTCCTTGGATGTAATTAGTCCTTCTGTGGTATGTAGGTTATCCTTGGATGTAATTAGTATTGATACGGTTTTTCCTTGAAAATAAAAGTCATGGTGTGGTATGCAGGTTTTTCTGATGGAATTAGTATTGTAGGTTGTCCTTGAACATAAGAGTCATGGAGTGGTACGTAGGTTGTTCATATGTATTAATAAGTCTTCAAAGGTTGTCTTTGGATGTACATGTCCTGGCGTGGTACACAATTAGTTTGGTCATAATTAGTCCTTATCTGCGAAAGAGGATACCTTCCTAGTTAAGAGGTAGTGTTGTTGTATTTATAACTTCGGAAGATATTTTGATGTATATTATCATTATATGTTGTTGTACCCCCATTAGAGATGTGTTTAAATCCTTTTGGGATGTTATTATTGTATATATCCATTGAGGTAAACCCTCTGTTGTAAGTTGGGGAAATAGTCCCCAATATAAATAAACTAAAATGTACTTATGAACATTCCTAGGTAGGTCATCCCCAAAGAGGTTACCTGATCGACCTAGTTAGTTGAGTAACTCAATCAATGAAAGAATATACATAGGGAGGCTCCCTCCCTATTTGGACACACTTTCACACTCTCATTGACGCATTAGGAGAGAGAGGACAAGGATGAAAGAGCAAGAGATCTACGGAAGACATCTTGTTATTGGATTTTTCCATCTTGTGATATTGTCTTAGTGATATAACTATTATGAGGAAGTTTGTGGGGTTTTTTCCTTTATGGTTTCCCCGATGAAAATATTTATGTCTTGTGTCTCTTAGATATATAGATGTGCTTGTTATTATTTCATATAAATATCCTAATCAAATTAAAGTATAAAAACTAACAACTAACATTAAATATTCTCCACAAAATGATCTTGTTCTTTGAGGTCCACTGAATGATCCAAATCTGATCTATATGATTTTTTCTCTCCCAAATACTCATGTTGTTGATAAGAGTATAAAATTTTGGCCTCATAATCCTTTTCTTTAGCTTCTACAAGTTTTTCATGCTCATGGAGATTTGGTCTTCTAGCAACTTCTTCAAGTGAAATCTCTATGTCACCAACATAGAGAGGTGGACATCCCTTAGATATCTCATTGAAACTTGAGAACGCATAAGTAGGTACTCTTTCAACCATGTTCGTAGTTTTACTTGTCTCTCTATATTATTATTCTATAGAATTGGTGGTAGGGTCAAGTGAATGAACACCCAGCTCTTTTGTTGCACAATCCTCACCAGTAAGTATTTTAGTTATGTCTTCTAGTGGTTGCAATGAAAATTTCACTTTCTTCAACATGATGTTTACTTCTTTCTTTGGATCAACATCATTAGAAATATTACATTAGAGGAAATTTCAACTCAAAATGGGAATCCTAAAATGAACTAATAAAACAATAGTTAAAATAATAAAATAATATTTATTAATTTTGGAGGAAGAAAAGAAAAAAACTACTTTTTTGTTTGTATTTTTGACATATCTCCCCGTGTTTTTACTCAAATTTCGATCGGGAGAGATCGTTGGATGTGGAATTAAACTCTGCATCCAACGAGTACCCACTCGGCATACTTTTGATGGACCCCACTACCCCAAAAACAAGAAATACCTGAAAAATGGAATGATGACATCATCATTCAATTTTTCAGGTATTTCTTGTTTTTGGGGTAGCGGGGTCCGTCAAAAGTATGCCGAGTGGGTACTCGTTGGATGCAGAGTTTAATTCCGCATCCAACGAGCTCTCTCGATCGAAATTTTAGTAAAAACACGGGGAGATATGTAAAAAATACAAACAAAAAAGTAGTTTTTTTATGATACCTATCCCCAAATTTATATTAAAAAAGTGTTTAATACCTATACGGTATTTCAAATTTAAAGAAATTTCATTGGCTAACACATGATGACATGGAATTTGAATAAAAGTTAAAAGGCCCATTTTGAGTTGAAATTTCCTCTAATGAGTTGGTGACTGAGGGGATGATCCTTGTTCTTATTCCACTTCTGCAACATATTTATGTTTATGCTCATGGGAAAGTTCTCCTTCTCCTTCACTGCAAATACTTTGCAATAACTCGCATTCCCCTTCATGGATATGTATTTATGTTTTCCCACCTGCAAGACTAGGTGGTTCATGGAACTCCTTAATGATCATGATAGTGGGATTTGTCTTCTCACTCATGTCAATCCTATCCTATGATGTGGTTGCAACTTCATCATGATAAAAGGGAATAAAAAAATATGAACTGTGTTCATCCCTTTGCATCATATTATTCTCTTAATGTGGTGGAGCTATGGTATCTTGATCTCCCACAAAATATTCGGGTTCGCATCCAACTGGTGTATGTTTGTCTTTTGCTTCATTGTGAATCCAAAATGGTGATTTCAGATCTGATCTAGTTCTTTCTTTTGGACTTGATCCAAAATATGTCTTACCACTATTGACAACATCATCCTTCTTACTTTTTCTAGCACCAAAATATCTTTGGATCTCCGTTGATAATAACACAGGATTCATCTCTTTGCACACCTCATCACACATATATGAAACCTTCTGTTTATTGAATTTCATCTAGGGGTCTTTGAATAGACCCGTAATATGAAGTTCACAATACTCTCTGAAGGATAGTAGGTTCTTAACTCCTTTACTTAATCTCCAATACTCAAAGAGATACTGGAGGGGTTCTTTTGGCCTTACTTGCTCCATTTTAGACCTTAAAGAATAAGGCCTAATGTACACTTCATACATATGGCTATAGGAATAACCATTATATATTCTACCAAATTTGATCTGATGGGAGATACTTGTAGACAGTACCTATTAGATATTTTCATCCTCATACTGTCTACAATACTCTTCATACTGCTCATAATCCTCATACAACTCATAGGAATCATCATTAGAGTAGGACATGGATACAATTTTTTTCTAATTAATAGCTTAATTTCCATAGGAGTAGAGGAAATTTCTATAATACCACTGTAATGAACCTAAATCAGATTCAATGGTTCACTAACTCTTTTACACAATTTTCAACAAACTAGCTAATATGCAGGGAAAATTTCGAGCTTGAGAAGTGAGCAGAAAGGGGATTCAGTAAGATAAAAAAGGAAATTGGATGGTCCTGAGTGCTTAGGCTCCTAAGAACAATGTGTTGGGTCCTTTTAGTTTTCAAACATCAACCAGGGTGAGGTCTAATCCCATGCTCTTGGGGGTCCAACATATGCCAACTAGAACCTTTACAATTCAGTCTCCAACAACCAGTGATGATAGGAATGGGATTAGGGGGACCTTAATAAATATGATATGAAAGTATGGGTCAGTATTATCAGATTTGTATAGGTATGAAACATATTAGAAAGGGTCTAGGGGTCACACTAGTGAAACTAGATTTTGGGACAACTCCTTGGGTTCGACTTCTGGATTTCCCAAACAATGGAAGAGGGACATGAATTGCTTTATTTGGGAATGGAACCTGTATAGGAGTACGTTAGTATTCCTTTATTATAGAGATTAATAAAATTCCTTACAGAGAGTGTGTTTTATGATTAGTACAACAAAACTAGTAAAAAATACATGTAAAACTAGATAGGGTTGAATTAACTCATCAATAAACTTATCAAAACAACTCAAACTTCCATAAAAATTGGAGAGAGTATTTATTACACCATAAATTACATAATGAATTAGAAAAATAACTTATAGGTAGCTCAAGGTATAGTATTCATAATCAATACATAACCATAGTGCAATCGAAGGAACTATTCACTAGAGAAAAGAAGAATTTGGAACGTTGGATTCTCCAATCAGCTATAATAGTATTAGATCTTATCAATAACACAAAATAAAACTCAATGATGAAATTGAATTCTTTCATCCTCGCAATGGAATCGGTGGCACATCTCCCAAATATGAGTAGCACAATTCTCTCAATTGAAATATCAAATGATCAAAAGTCTCGATAGTGATGTGCAATAAATTTTTTGTAGATAAATTAGGATTCATGGTCAAATTCAATCTTCATGTGGCTCACTTCCCTCACCCAATGTGCCCTCATCAGTGGATTAGGAAATTTCCTACTTTGTCTTCCTTGCTTTCCTACCTTTTTAGCTGAGCTATTTTTCTTCCTTTAGAAATTGTTCCCTCTTCTTTCCTACTTTTCACACTGACATGCATTATCCTTTTTAGAAATGGAGCACTCTAAAATTTCCTTCTTTTCTAACTTACATGCTTTATCCTTTATAGAAACTGCGCCCTCTAAACATTCCTACTTTTCTAATTGACATGATTTATATTTTTTAGAAGTTGTTTCCTTTCCTAAAATTATGGATCTTTCTAATTTTCTCCTAGTTTCCTTTTAGTGTGACAAGCCATTGGGTCCACAATGCCTCATGTACCCCCCCCCTTAACCACCAAGCACATCCACTAGGTCAAAAAATAACTATATATTCATAATATAAAATAATTAAGACATGAAAATAATACAATAAGTATAAGAGTTGCATACAATGATATTTATTATCTATTATAATTAACCCCCCCTTTAATTAATCTAGTGCTCCATTAGGAACCATGGGTTTCTCAAGGGTTAGGGGTTTTTCCATGGTTTTAACAAGAAAAATGGGGACAATACAGTTTAATTGTGCTTAGGGGAGGCAACCAAAGTATTTCCTCAACCTTCAAAGAATTAACCCTAATCCCCTCCTTTGATATAATGGATCCCAATAATAGACCAGTCTTAGAACAAAAGATTAAATTTTGGGGGTTCAAACGGATTTGAGAACGATGAAATGTTTCAAAAATTGAATGAATATGTTTTGGATGATCCACTCTCAAATGAGAGTGAGAAGTGAGGCCATCCATATACAATTCAATAACAAACTTAAGTTCATGAAAGGAAAAGGTCATCACCCGCTGGAAAGTAACTCCGACATTTTTATAAGACGAAAGGAATTTTTTGATATGAAAAATTACCATAATGGAATATAAATGTGGTCTTATGTTGATTTGCGGGTCTAATTTCGATCTGATTATATCCCGAAAAACTGTTAATGAATGAAAATGCCTTGCTTCCAGCACACTCATCCAAAATATGATTAACAAATTGTGTGGGGAAACTAGCTTTAGGACAAGCTCTATTCAGATCTCTAAAATTAGTACGCACACAGATGGTCCCCTGCTTCTTTTCCATAGGAATGAGATTCGATACCCATTTGGTTAATGGAACCAAGTAGATGAAGCCATATTTGATAAAATTCTCTACCCCATCCTTGATTACAATCTCTTTATGGGGATTCACAACATGCAGATGTTGTCGAACAGGTTTAGCATTGGGATATTTTTTTATTTCATGTTCAAAAATACGAGGATCAATCCCTGAAATTTATTCATACGAATAAGAGAATACATCATTAAACTCATTAAATAGCTCGGTGTATGTTTGAATTTGTTTGGGTGAACAATAAACTCCAATATAAACGTTCTCTGTCTTACTAGGGGTTCGAGAAATGTTTATTGGAATAGTTGGTGATATGTTCACCAAATTATTTTTTACATGTTAACCATGAGTACCTAATTGGATCGTGGGATAACCAAATTTCTCGCGTAAGGTTGTTTGAAACTCATCATGCTCAATCCATTCGAGCGCTAGGAGGAAGTAGGAACGATGATGCATCTCTTCAATGGGATGTTACGGAATGGCCATGGCTTCTATAATAGATTCGTTTGAAGGAAAAGTGTCATTGAGGAATTCATGTGAGCATGATAAAACATCCACCCAAGAAGGAGGTACAAGGTGATCCTCCTCTCTCGTTTGCAAAGGGGAAGGATTAGGTCCTGCAGTGATATTGAATATCGCTTGGTAAGTGGTATGTGATGCAGACAATGACATTTCTACATTGGTAGGTGCTAGGACTTCATCTGAATTACTCAGAGAGGGGTGATTCCAAGGATCACTGAAATGGGTGGTACGAAACAAGACTGGACTCAACAATGACAGGACACCATTGGGTGTAGAATTGATAGCTATAAAAAGTGTCGAAAAAAATAAAGGTTCCCATTAACGAAGGATACATTCTGACACCAATGTTCTCAGTTTTTAGCTGATAATTATCAATTACCAGGATAGTAGGACCCAATGACGCTCAAGAACCCAAATTATCAAACTAGAATTGATAGATTGTCACAAAAATATCTTCGTAGGGAAAACACACAACACAAAATCTTGACGAGATGATCGCTTTCATGTCATAAATCTTGTTTCGACACAGTAACATATTATGGTCAAGGAGATATTACAAGTTCCAACCGAGTACATTGTGTAGGAAGGAGATATTACCAGAACTTGATGGGGAAGGAAAAATCATATTAGAGATTGAAGAAATCACTAAAATAAGAACTAGACAGTTTCAAAATCTATTAACTCCAAAGTATCTCATTAAATGGAAGAACTTACCCACATAAGATTCAACATGGGAAGATGAGTCCTTTATACAACAACATCCAAAACTACTTTAGCCTTGATGTCAACAATTTTTGAAGGGGAGGGGCATGCTAAGCCCTTAATGGTGGTGCATTACCCCATATATTGTGGTGCATTACATATTATTTTTATTAGATTGGTTCTATTAGTGGGTCTATTAGTTGTTATTGTACACCTTTGTCTCCTATATATAGGAAGGAGATATTCTCATTTTAGTCATCATTGTATCATTATAGTGTCTTGTGTACTCAGTACATTGTGTAAGTAGGTTCCTCCCTTGAAGAGGATTGATATTTATCTTTCAATCTTCATTGTTAAGGCATGGATTACTCTCTTATTTTATATTTATTCTCTTTTTTATGCTATTTCTCAGATTTGGTTGCATAACAAGTAGTAAATTGATCACCAGGATCATTTCCATTCTTATCTTCAAACTTCATAACATTCGAAGGAAGTTTGGTAGGAATAGGAGGCCATGCTATATCGTGACACACTAGGTCATTCATGAATTGGATAGATTAGGAAAGTTCAATGTAGCTAAAAATGGGAGCCTGTGTTATTCCATTTGATTACACGCTCCTTGGAAAGATTGGTCTTGATACAACTGGTCCAGATAAAGGCCATGAACTTGACCAGTTGGGTAGTAACCTCCTCCCATATGACCCATGTAAGGATGCATGGGAACTTGGATGTGTGGAACTCCTTGAGAATGGGTAACCATATAACCAAAATTACATGTCTGATGTACTATAAGATGACAACCTGACACCTAGGGAGGAACGTAACCTCTCTACATAAGGAGGCAAGATGACGAGGGGAACAATGTAACCAAAGGGATCATAAATTCCTGAAGGTCCACCTAGAATATGGGGAGGATTTGTCATGAGAAATGAATTTGATGGAATAGGTGTAGTGGATGATGGGACAAAAGAAGGGATGTAAACCATAGACCCAATGCTCACATATCCACCACCACCCCTAATGGGGTGGAATATAGTGTGAAGCTCGGACGAAGGGGGTGGCCACCCCTGAACAAACTAAGTAGAAGGAGGAATATGACCACCTTCAAACTGATGTACAATGTAAGGCATTGACATTCCACCTAGTCAAACAATAAGGTCCGCATTAGGACCTTAGATGGATGATGGAATACTAATTGAAATATTTGACATGCCGAAAGTAAAAGGACTTGAAGTAAAGGGGATGAACTATGTCTCAATGCCCTGCCTTCCCAAGGAAAAATTTTGGATAAATATTGTGCATTCAAAAGAATTCGTTCCTACTGGGTGGGAAGGACCAGCCACATGAGGTTCGGTATAGACCCAAGTCCCGGGAATCCATAAAGTATACAGGATCCTCCTCCTAATGAAGATGACATGGATGGAGGGAAATATAGAGTCTCAGAAATGGTACTCATGGTAAAAATTATATGGAGACCTTGATGGGAAAGAGGCCACATATAATGTCTCTCCCTCTTATAAAGAGGCTACGAAGGGTCAAAAGGCAGTAAATCTACTAAACGACAATAACAGTGAAGTGTCAGAACTTGATCCACGATGAATCCACAAAAAATATACTTAAGTAACCGTGATCCCTAAATCCAACTAGAAAACACATAACCCACCCTTAAGTAAGCTAGGATAGATGCAAACAAGCAAGTAGTGAGGCCAAATGATATACTGAATGCAACAAGTATGCCTCTCCTAGTAGAGGCATGAGACTCCCATACACTACAAGTAGAGGTGTGTAACCAATTATAGTGGCCCTTAGCTTCAACGCATAAAGAGACAGTCTAACCCCTACCTGGCAATGACACTCACATAATAACCTATGTAAATACCCCCTACCATACCTAGGAAAAGAAACTAAGGTCAACTCAATGTAACCAATGCTCAAGTGGACAGTTGCAGGAAGGATCCACCGTATGGAAGGGTCACTAAGTCTGAAGCTTGAAACCACCAAAGGTACCTCAAGAGACCCTAGATACAAATAATATCCTTGAAATATATATGGAAATCAATGAAGGTAGTGGAGGGATATCCCCACCATAAAAGTGTGCGTCGCCTCATGATTAACTCTTGTGTAAGAGGAGCTTCCTTAGGAAATCCATTATAGCAAGGATTTCTCCTCTCCTTAGTCAGACACCTAAATTGTTTCCATTTTATAGACTTGGAGAAGTTTACTCACAAAATCCCATTCCAAGACTCTAATATCTAAGCTTGTTGGTGCACCCTATAAAATAAAAAAAAATTTAATCAATTTTAAATTTAAGCGGATGTGCTTACTCAAGGCATATAGTCGTGAAACTAGTGATGTTATGACTGAACAATAAAATAAAATATGCACACATAAAAACAATGACAAGTGCAATATTGTTTACCAAATGAAAATATGGTATCCCGCTAAATGAAATGCATGATAATTCATTTTCTCTTTCAAATGAAAATGCAATCTTACCTGAATGAAGACCTAAATACTAATTTCATCCCAAGCAAATCGATGTCACTAATTAATTCCATGCACATGCAAAATGAAAATGAATATTTACCAATGCAACTATTTTTTTAATTTTCAAAGTAAATGATTGAAAATGCAAAAAACAAACCATTAAATTCTTAGTCCATGTAGCAAGCAACAAGACACTAAGACTTAAGGACTAATGCACTAATAGAAAAACAAAATGGGATAAATTGACAAGAAAAAAATTATAAATAAAAATTAAAAAAGGCTCGTTTCTAGCTGCAAAAGAAGCAATCAACAGAAAGCATAAGGGCAATTGAAGGATCAACAATCTCTCAAACCAAGCTACCAATAAAAAAGTGAGTTGTACGTTATTGTTCATACAAGAACAATGTATGTACATGACCTACCAAAGGATAAATTGCATATATACACGACTGTAAGCACTGTGACTCATGTATATAAGGAAGAAGGTGGTTAAAAATCAAACTAAAGGCTAAAATAGTCCAAGTAACTATCAACCAATGAATATGTTCCCAAAAGCGACACATAAACATAAAAAAACTAAGAGAAATTTGAGCAAAAATGCACCTAAGAACCACAACAAAAGAGACTTCCCCAGCATAGTCACTAATTTTGTTACAGAGAAAATATTTCTATGGTTTGGGGTGGACCACACTAGACAGTATGACACCAAAAATCAGATCCATTCTCAAGCATGCTAGATAAATTAAATAAACTAACAACTAAGGGATCAAAATCGTACCTCAACTATATGTTTGGAGCCTTATCATTGTTGATCTCACGATGAAATATTGTCCCCACAATTTTCCCTCAAGAATAAACATATATACAAGAATAAAATATATGAAGTGTTTATATTCAATCTAGGATAATCGATTTAAGCATGTATAAAACAATTATACCCATGGATAAATAAAAAAAACAATTGCACGTGAAATTTGGATGAGAAATGGATATTTCTATTAATTTAAAAATATAGATACAATGTGACAAACTCTATTGGAACCTCGTCCGAACTGAGAAATGGATTCCATCCACATGGGCCTCCAACACTTCAATCCTCGATACAAAGAAATCCCACAAAAGGAATTGGAGAGCTTGGGAGATGAACATAAATGGTTCTTTCAATAAGGACAAAGAGATGCAGACTAAAGTATATGATGATGGGGAAATTTTTGTCAATATTCTCTTTACTCTCAAAATTTATCCCTCTCCAATGCTTCACAATGTCTCAATATATAGCCCTCCAATGGTAAATGGAGGGCCAAATCGGAGTGTTTCCCGACGTATGGAAGCCCAAGGATCAAGCTATTCGTTACTTGATAAGGAAAAAAATTGTTTTGTTTTTTATCACAAAACCCTATTTCCATGGATTATAATGGTGTAATATGTGTATATGCAAGATGTATAACTGATGACCCACATATATCTCCAAAAATGACTTTTTAAGGGTTAAACTAAAGCATCATGGCTATAGTGAGTAAAGGGGGTATAGGGAGTTTGCATAGGGAAAAGGGAAGGCCATCAAGGCATGATGCATGAGGTGTGGCAAATAATGCTATAAAAAATATGTATTGTGGTTATGATTATTATAAATTTAGCATGGGTATAGTCGCTTGATGGGAATGTTTTAAATATGATTCTTTGGTTTATGTTTTTAGGTGTCTCTAACTCAAAACTATGCAAAACCCATCCATAGCTCACCCACCTAATATCCTATGGTCATAATGCATTTTATCCATTAGTATTTGTTCTAACTTGATACATTAGCGGGCATTCATTTAGATAAATATTTTACACCCATTGACGAAGGATCATAAATACAAGGTACTCCTAGTTAGAATTGATGAAATAGGTTACGACTACTAGATCCAAATTAGTGTTTTTGCATGCTTTTGCAAACATGGTCACACTTTTACTTGAATAGAAGGGTCCAGGTCTCTCACTTCTTCTTAAAAGAAATCATAGTCGGATACATAATGTTTGCACAATAATTGTGGCCACATCTCAAAAGCACAAAAACTGGGATGAAAGCTCGAGAAAGTAGAAATCCATGAGGAAATATCACGCATGGACAATACTTGTGAAACATTCATGTATCCCTTTCCTTGACCTTATCACTTCATCGGAGTATAAATGGAAGATCCATGGGAAAGATATGGAGATAGAAAAAAAATATTCCATGTTTCAAAGTGCTAAGGGAACTCAATGAAATGTATAGCAGTATGAAACTTGTGTTACCTTTGGTGAGATGCATATGAATATCTATTGAGACCCAATAAGGGATAGATTGGTTCCTATGTGGGCTACGAGAATCATATATTGTTGAAAATGAAGGGTAAGGGCATGTGGCTAGGGGAAAATAATCAATAATCTAGTGAAGGAGGCATAATCGATTGAAATCAAGAAACCATTAATTCTATAAATGTTTCCTTTCTAAATTAATAAGATAAATGCTATTCCCCCTATAAATTCTTTTCATTTCTCATTTGTTTAATGGTTTTATCTTCGAATATCATTTTTTTACCTGAAGAAATTTGAATCTAAGTATTTTCTTGTTTATTAATATGCATATGCACTTGACAAAGGGTATTTTTTGACTTGTGTGAATGTATGAAGTTTATGTTGTTGTAGTAATAAATTTAAGGAACGACATGCTCAAGGTATGGTGAACAACTAGGAGAAACAGGTTCTATATTTATTACCTCTCTCTTCTATTCTAGAATATAAACTTGCATTTGATTCAAGGGAATGAGCATAGTAATATGTATTCTTGACTGTGAAACGAATTCACCCACCCTCCAAGGAATCAAACTTTGAGGGGTTCTTAGAACAACACAAAGGTAAGAGAGATTTTAAAAACTAGTATAGAAGAAGTTTATCTTTGACTCCAATCTTACATAAGCCTCATCATCGATGTTACTCATGGATGTGATCCATGATATGGGTATAGGTGGTTTGGCATCCGTTGATGAAAATTTCTTTTCTTTTTTCGTGGTGGACTATTAATTAGAAGAAAGTGATGTTTGATGAGTTTTATAAATATGTAAAGTGCATATGTGACTCTTTGGATTCATTTATATACCATTTGGTTAATGGACTAACACAAGTTCTTTGAAACAACCTAATATAGATAATGCAATCAATATTTTTGTTTGAATCACACCATAAATCAAAGGTCATAATGGGTTTTGTTGGGTATTTTCATAGTTGTCATTTGAATTTTGGAATATCATAGGGATGCTTGATTGACATGTATGGCCATGATGGATCATGAAAAATGGGGTCATTGGTTAAATTCGTTAAGTATGGGAGATTCAATGAACGCATGTATAGGATACATGGGATGAAATGGGTTTGGGTATGGGGAGAAGGAGGTGATCGTGCTACACCTTGTCCCATGACTAGTTATGTGGGTTGAATATGTGGGCTCGATGGTGGTGAATTCCTAGGAGATATTAAACTTAGGGTTGCCATTCAATCATGTAAACTTGGAGTAGTTAATTCCTTAGAGAATTCAATGATCTTAACAAGGATGATCTAAACACATATTAACCCACCAATATTCCCCGAATGAATTTTATAAGTGGATAATGATGGTCTAGGTATAGAAACCGAAATACCAAGAATGCCTCCAAATAGTGGAGGAAGTCCCTTGGATCAACGTGAATGTTTAGGATATTGAGGGCTCTCTACGCTTCATAATTTACTTGATTTTCATATAATATAAAGAAGGAATCCCAAATGATTATGCTAATTCAAAGTAAATGTATAATTAAAGAAAATATGTTTCCATAATAATTTAGAATGTGTTAAGTTTAGCCATCATTTATATTTGTTTTGATATAGGAGGAGTTTTCCATGATGGTTAAAAAGAGTAAAAGCACAACCTTCTATTCAATGTATGGGGTCTAAATGAACCGAATATAAATAATGAAGTTATGAAAGAGTCATTTATATAGATGGGAATTGGGGTATGTCTCGATGGATCTAGTAACATTTTACAACAACCAAGGTTATTTATTGCAGGTGCAAATACAACCCATAATTTACACTTTGGTAGAAATCATACTTTTTGGCCACTAAATTACCTTTCACAAGTGTGTACATGGGAATATTAACCTCCAATAGTTAAAGGCCATTTCCAAAAGAGATTTGGGTGGCTCAATGAAACCGACAAAACCTAGTTGACCCTATCATATGACCACACGTGGTATATTCATGTCTTCGTTTTTACACTCTTGTTATGAAAGGATTTTAAATTACCTAGGAAAATAGTATATGTTTCAAATGATAAATGATTATGGGGTGTTATTTCAATGTATTTCTGCCGCAATCATAAATTAAACTATAATTTTTTTTGTGACCTCTTGTGGAGTATTAAAGTTGGTTAGATACACGTGTTGATTATTTTAGAAGTGGGATACACTTGAATCTTGAACCAATGGTAATTCATGTTTAAGTATTGATTTTATAAATTTTTCATTATATCGAATGATGGTATTGTTTCATCTTCTTTATGGGCATGTTATGCACTAAATTCCCCAAATTACATAAAAATAGAAAGAAAGAGTAACACAATGTCATGATAAGGATATAAAGGGATGAATAATAAGTCTCTTCAATGGAGGAACATCGTTTTACAATGAATACAATGTAAAAGATGAGATGACATGATCCCAAATCTAGGTCTCCTTAGTATATAAATATAGGATAGAAGTGGTACAATTACAATCCTATATGACCATAAAATTACAATTATGGTAATGTATGACCAATACAGATAATACAAATATAATAATAGATATTTAATGTCACAATAGATAGGACTTAATATGCCCCTCCCTGTCAAGCAAGTGTTGTTCTCAACAATTGATTAACTCTGAGATGTTTTTGCATGGTGAACTCTTCTTCCCATGTCACCTATTCTATTGGAATGTTATTCCATTTGAGTAGGTACTAAGTAATTTATTTATTTTCTAGTTTCTTGATTCTTTTTTCAAGTATAGTTTCAGGATCTATTGTAAATTTTCCATTCTTTATAAATATTTTATGAAATAGTATGGACTGGGATCTTGTCACCAATTATATTTTCCAACAAAGAAACATGGAATACTTGATGCATACATGAATATGGGCACGTCTACAATTTGTAACACATGCATCCAATCCTCTACAACACCTCATAGAGCTCATAGTACTTGGATGCTAATTTAATTTCCTTCTTTTACTACTCGAGGAACATCTATTTGTATGGTTGTAGATGAAAAATTCCCAATCCGTCACTTCAATTTTTCTATCACTATGATGATTATTTTCCTGTGGTTTCATCCTGTTTTGTATTATATCCAAGTCATATTGAAATTCATAACCTCTTATCGGTGCTCTATGTGATCCTCCACTACTTGAACCTTAGATTTCTTTTTCAAGGATGATGTGATGGAAGGAGAAGGATAACAATAAAGTGCCATAAAACATTACCTTTTTAATGAAGTACGGAAATATGTGTTGTAATACCCTTCTACTAAGGGTAACCACTTGACCCATTGTGTTTGTTTATTTTATCCAAAGAAATGAAGATATAGATGTATGAATTTATTCATAATCTCGGTTTTCCTATGAGATTGCGAATAGTAAGAGTACCTGTGTTCCAACTAAGTTCCTAAAGAAGAAAATATTTCCTTCCAAAAATTACTAGTGATAATTGGATCTCTATCACTTATAATAATATCAAGTATTCTATGTAGATTCTTAACTATTTCCATGAATACCAGAAGGACTGTACTTTCTTTGAAATGATAAGAATGAGATAAAAAATTGGCACACTTTGTGATTCGGTCCACTACAACCATGATGATAATATTTCCTTTTGACTATTCTATAATTTTGATAAAATCCATTGATATATCCTCCCAAAGTTGACTTGTTATGGCTAATGGATAAGAATACCTCACATTTGGATTGTCTCTCCTTTATTATGTTGGGAAATCAAGCGTTCTACCACAAAAATTTTGACATTAGTTTTAAGGCATTATCTTGATCCTATGGCAAGTTTTCAAGAACCTAGAATGTACTCCTCTAGAACAAGTGTGCAATTCCAACAACCTTCTGTTTGAGTTGAGAATTCTTACATAAAAAGTGGCAATCATGGTACCATAATGAATCATTATTCCACACAAATTTATTTAGTGAACTTTGGTCCTCTTGTAGTTGTTGAACTATATTTAATTCCTTCTAATCCTATTTCCATTATATCCTTCCTTCTTCCACCTAATCATATTACATATGGAAATAACACAAAGTAATCCCTCTGTGTCATCTTATTTTCTTGAAATCTCACCTACCACCACATTTGTTTCCCTTTTTTTCTAGATAACTTCAAAGTCATAACATAGAATCTTTCGAGCCCATGTTTGTCTCTCTTCTGAAGATCATCATTGTTCTAAGAAGTGATTAACACCATCATGATCTTATCCTAACTTAAACAGTCTTCATATTAGGTAAAAGGGCACCATTTCTTAATTGAATGAAATACAGCCAACACTTTCTTTTCATAAGTTGGTTTGATTAGGTTTCTTTCTTTAATTTGGAAACTTTCAAAAGAAAGGGTCCTTCCTTCTTGCATTAAAACTACACCAATGGAATTCCTCGAGGCATCACATTCTAAAATAAAGTATTTTTTGAAGTCGAGAATGGCTAATATGGGATTTGTACACATGGTCACTTTAAGTTTTTCAAAATCATTGGTTTATTCTTGACTATAAGAGAATTCATCCTTTTTCAATAACCTTGTTATAGGTGCTTCTATTTAACCATAATTCTTAACAAAATTATGGTACTAGACTTCCAATCCTGTCAATCCTCTAAGATCCTTCAATATTTTAGGAATTGGTGATTCCATGATAAGAATAATGTTGTTAGGGTTCTCTTTGAAACCCTCTTGAGATATAATGTGAACCAAGTATTCCACTTCATGAACCCCAAAGACATACTTAGAAGGATTGGAATCCAATAATTTCAAGACCCTATCAACATGTTGTACATGATCTTTCCAATATTTTCTATATATTAGTATATCATAAAAAATACTAACATAAATTTAATTGGGAAGGGTTTAAAAGTAGAATTCATTAAAATTTAAATATGCAAAGTGTATTAGTAAGGCCTAATAACATCACTAAAAATTCATAATTACATTCATTTGTTCTAAAGTCTACTTTCAAAATGTCTTCTTTCCTCATTTTAGTTTGATGACATCTAGAATGGAGATACATGTTGGTAAAGAAAATTTCTCCCTATAGATCAAGCATCAACTTAATTCAATGGTGATCTTATTGAGCTCTCTATAATATGGACACATACACCATGAACCTTCCTTTTTGTGAACCATCACCATTGGTTTAGAGAAATCACTTTAGCTGCATTTAATAATGCTTGCATCTAACATTTATTTTTGCATATGGGTACATGTAGGATCTGATTGTTAGCTAGTACACTTCCTCGTTGGAAGTGAATAACATGGTCATGATCTTGAGTAGATGTAAGACCTTTAGGTATATATCCAAATACCTTGAAATTATTGTTAATAAGTTGTTGGAGAGTCTAGTATAATAGAGGGCATGATAGATGCATGGACATCCAATGATCACAATTTTGAAATTACCCATAATTCCCCCCTTTTAGAATTTTTTTCATGCTATTATATATCATCACTTCATAGGGTTTTCCCATAATACCTCTTTGTTTAATTTCCTTTCCTTATAAGATAATCTGATAAACTGTTCCTAAAAAATAAGATCCACTATTCCCAATTATTGTAGCCACTCAACCCCTAGTACAACATCGACACCACCCATTTGTATTGAAATCAAAAGGCTATCTAATAAATAATCACTCATAGTAATGTTAATAATATGGCACTTACCTCGTGACTTACCTGAACAATTCATGGTACCTCCATCTACAATCATCACTATAAATTATGGTGTTGGATACACAAAGCAATTTAGAAGTTAGGCTAATTCACAATTAATTAATTATGGGTACTAATAGAAGTAATC
The DNA here is from genome assembly GCA_001517045.1 of Pseudotsuga menziesii. Classification (NCBI taxonomy): domain Eukaryota; kingdom Viridiplantae; phylum Streptophyta; class Pinopsida; order Pinales; family Pinaceae; genus Pseudotsuga; species Pseudotsuga menziesii. The sequence goes on from LPNX010113802.1 coordinate 209,547, forward strand.
AACACTATTAATTTTTTTAATTTTGATATATCCTTCTATCTTGAGATTTTGAGCAGTGATAATGATACTCAATGCCTGAAAATATATGGTTGGAGTAGTAAATTCTAGATATACCTTCTGATACTCTTTTGGTACTGGATCTTCTTCTTGATCTTCACACACTATGTAGAATGATTTATTCTCACTGCACTTATTCCTCTTACTATACTTGTTGTCATAATTGAAACATATTCCTTTTGATTATATCCTCCACTTGCAAAGTAATCAACCTTTTAGGATGAGTGAGGCTTGTAGAGGAATCATTTCCATCTCTGTAGGTGTTAGTAGTAACCCTTCTAATAGCCCTATTTTTATTTTCAATGTTCCTTACCAAAATAAAATACTTATTGAATGATTTAGGTTCCAGCATATGTACATCATGTTGAATACTCTCCTTTAAAGTTCCCATAAATATCCAAAAAATTATGATATGGAATGTTCTTCACTCTAAGAATCAACTTATGAAACTATTGGAAGTGATTTATAGCTTTCCCTTTTTGCGTGAGATTTATCAATTGGATCAGGAATGTGTTTCTCTTAATATCTTGATAATATTCTATCAATTCATCTCTAAATATAGACCAATATGTAATGGCGTCCTTTTTATGCTCATAAGCCTTTGTTACCATATAAATTGATCAGGTTCTAAATACAAGGATGAAATAGTTACCTTTTGTAAAGTTGGCACTTTGTGTAGATAAAAAAAATTGTCTATTTAGAATATACATATTATTGGATAATTTTGATCAAAATTTCTCATACAAATATTGGGAATGAAGTAGTTCCTTGGTACCAAGATGAAAAAATGGTTATGGGGATCTTGGGGTAATGATCCATCGGGTTTTTGGGACTCAAGGCTCTTATTCTTTGAGTATAATATAATTTTCTCATAGGATGAATAGGACTCCACCATCTTTTTTTCCTTATCCTCTTCTAAAGGAGTTCATTTTTTGGTAAGTGGGTTTCCTATATAATTCACAAGTTCCCCTCTCATGTTTTCAAGGTTATTTTTGAGGGCATCTTGGATATCCTCTTTGAATGTTTGTATTGAGCATGCTTATCTCATTTGAATGTTTGCAATTCATCCATATTTACCATATTCATTACGTCCACCTTTATTAGAATTATATTTCCCATTTTTCTACTCTATCGATAATCTTGAAAAACACAAAGTTCACATCAACATGGTCATCTTGTGTTAGGGATGATATTTTAGGAGGTTTTATGGGTGTATAATTTTTTTCTCCACCTCTTTACATTTGATCCCACTAATATTTAATAGTTTTCTTTTGTGTTTTCCCTTTTTCATTCCTTTTGAATCACCACAAATAATTATTTCATCAAAACGCTATGCAAATTTCAAGTTAACATACCTTTAAAAACACTAGTTTGATGTAGGTTCTCTTGATGGCCAACCTTTTTTCTGAACTATCTCTGAACCCCATGGCTCCCCATGCCTAAATTTTTTCCATGTAGTAGCTTGGTATGTCTTATGTACAATGCCATATATTTGATTAAATTATGATATGCCAAGAGAAATTTATGGTAACTTTCACAAATCTTGTTGTTTTGGACCCTTTTAAGTGAGTTAAATCGTACAACCTAACACATGTTTGAATTTCCTTTTTTCTTCTAATTTTTTTTAATGAAAACAATAGCGTGCCTCTTCTATACGATGCAATAGGTGGCACTCAATTTGGATTCCTCAATCTTTAAATATAATAGTTTTACCTAGAACATTTGTTTGAGACTAGTTTTTATACTAGTAAAAACCGTAACTTTCATAGACCATAACATTGAGATTATAAATACACAAAACCTGACATTTTTACCAGGGTTTTTCACTCTTTCTTTTGATTCTAGTAAAAAAAATTAGATATAAAATGGATAAATAAAAATTATAGTGAAAATGGCTCTAATACCAAATGTTATGTGCCAAATTCCTAAAATAACATAAAAAAATATAAAGAATAAGTAACTCAAGACCTTGAGAATGAAATAAATATATGAATAATAATCATGTTTTAAGGGGAAATCTCAATATGCAATGCATCGAATTTGTACAAGGCAATATGAGATGATGCTAAAACCAGGTCTCCTGGGTATATATATATATATATAGGAGACAAGGGATAAAATTAAAATTCTAGACAACCATATAATTACAATTAAGGGCATAGTTGGCTAATAAAGACAATACTAATATAAAAAAATTGTATAAATGTACTTTGTCACATTATAGAGTTCTAAATAAGGCCTATGGCATTCCCTTTTATATTGTGTACTTGCTACATTAACATTTAAAATAACACTCTAATATGGTTTGGATTTGAAGGACCATAGCCCTTATAGGAGGAGGAGGATCATGATGATATTGTTGTATTATTATTCAGTTATATGGTAGCGGGAGTTGGTGTTTTGGAATAACCATATTCTTCATGGGTTTCTTTCGGTGATGATTGATTATGTTATCTAGTTATATGAATGTGTTGCTTTTGGGTAAATCACGTTAATGACATGTATATTAATTGTAGTTAGTTTAGTATCTTGTTATGATTTGTGATTATGTTGCATATGTATTTGTTTCAGTGGAATAGCAGGTGATATGTTGATACATTAATGATGGATAACATAATCATATCCAAGGCAAGGCCTCATGTTCCAACAAGCATGGCCACCTTTATTTGTGTTAGGAATCCTTTGGGATTGGAAAAGGATTGAAAACTTACAAATGAAACTAATTTGGGATAAACAAAGGGGAAAACACAACAGAATTTCAACCCAAAATCCGACACCTTGCATGTCTGAAATTCATCATTTCTTTGTCGTATTTTCGACACATACACTCTTTTTTTCCATCGGTGGCATAATGTCGGATCTTCTAAATTCTACCAATGTGGGTCGAAGATCTGACAGACCATTGTGTCTCATATTTGACTATTTTTCCTTCCAAAGTGCCAATAAAAAATTGCATAAAACGTCGGAAATCCGACGCCCTCTAACCCTTGAAGCATCGCCCTTCCGATGGACAGAATTGTCAGAGGAATGGCGACGCTGTCGGTATTTTTATCCAGACAGTGTTAGAAATCTAACGCCATTCGACACTTGAAGTGTCAGCCATCTGACACTTGAAGAGTCGGCCCTCCGACGGGAAAATGGTCAGAGGCATGATGACGTCATTGGATATTTGACATGGCACGACACTTAAAGCGTCAGTCATCCGACGATCTAAAGTGTCATAGTCATGACACTATCCTCAGATGGTTTCACCGAAGTGTCGGAAGAACGTTGGAAAAGCGACACCTATTGGTGGATTTAAAAAAAAAATCGAAAGATTTCACTTAGTTATAGCGATTTGATAACAAGTGTGGGCCAGGGAGTTAGTGGCTTACAGAAGAACTTCCTCTAGCAACTCCTTCAACCTTCCCCTAGGCTAAAATGTTGTACATTAAAGCAGGCTCCTCCCAGGGACAACAACGATTTTTCATATGGTCCCTCAAGACAACGATTTGTCATGCATGTGGGCTTGAGATTTGGTGATTTGAGTAGTAATTTCCTTCCCCAGCAAATTCTATTGTCCTTCCAAACTAAATCATTGAGCTTCCAATGCACACACGTCATCATGCACAACAATTTGCTTCTACTAAGCTCACATAACTATTTAACTCTATATGGCGAGTCCAGATTGGATGTTCATTGATGTTTTTACTTGTCTTTGCTTCCAAAAGGAATCGTTGTGTGTGTTGGTGTCTATCTTCTATCAAAGACAACAATTTACCTTCCCAAAGCTAGATCACTATGTATCCTTGCTCAACTGCCTTTCAAAGACAACGATTCCCTCTGTTGTTACTTAGACAGCAAAATAGTGACAAGTGCATCCCTTGGAGAGGTTGGCAATTACTAGTCCTAGAATGTCGGTTATCAAGATTTTACCCCCACATGGTTTCATCCTAGAATCTGACCACTGAAGGAAACTTGTTTGGCCTAGACATTGGTGCGTTTACAAGCAGCTCAGATGACCGAGCAGAGGTTAATATGTGGAGTGTGTCAAAGGGCTCAAAGAGAGAGTCTTTACATTCAAAATTGTCAGACATTTTGGGAGATGAGTTTGAGAATACAAATGAGAAGAAACTTGAGTTTGAGAATAGAGACAAGAAGAATTAGCAAGTTTTTGAACAGTCGGTGATGGATTTGAGAGAAAACACTAAAGAGCTAACAATTTTGTCAAATTTCTCTGAGCAACATGGTTCATTATTTGTAGTCAATTCCTCCTTAGTCATGGATTGCATGCCTGCAGAAAACAAGTATGTTGAGTATGTTCCCATGATTGGGGCCTGTTCTAGTAATGGTACCTCACCATTATTCTGAGATTTTTTCCTGTATAAAAGACAACTGTTAGAATTGACCCTGACTGAGCTATCTTAAATGTTGTTTCATATAAAACCCAAAAAAATTAAAAAAAATACTAAGTTTAAACTTGCAATAACTTACTCTCTTGCAAAAGGTGTTGATGTCCTTGTCCAAGGTATCGAGAAGACTAATAGCCTATATAACCATGTTATCCACTCTATTGAGAATGAATTTCACATTGGCTCTGCTGTAGCTGTGCCCAAGACCCAATTGAGCCTTCTCCAAGTCTATGTGATTCAAGATATGTGATTTCAACTCAATGGCAGACATTATTTCTAAATATACTTTGTTGTTACAGAAGGGTAACTAAACCAAAAAAGAATTTAGAAAAGTCACTTCCTATCTGATTTAGAAAAGACTTGTACTAACAACCACTTAATGGAAAATTAGCTCGGAGTCATAGCTGAGGGATGTAGACATTGGTTATGCTCGTCTTGTTGTATTGCTGGTTTAGATATTAGGACTCTTTTGATGATTCTGTATTGATGACAAATTGAGTATCCTAGAGAATACGTAAGGAATACTTTTAATAATTTTCTTAAATTTCTTTGTTTTTGAATTATGGACAACAAAACAGTATCCAACACACTTGAGTCCTCGCAGGACTAGTCAAATGTATATTTTTATTTATTCCTTGGAAATATCAAATATAGTAATTTTAAAACACATCTCAGAGAATAAAGAAATCATGGATCTGATATAAATCTAAGTTACTAAACAAATACTTTTACCTTTTAGTATAAATATAATTCATGAGTCCTAACTAAAGAATTAAAAGACACTTATGGGCAATTGACCTCAACTTGGCAGCTGCTAGAATTGACCCTGACTGAACTATCTTAAATGTTGTTTCATATAAAACCCAAAAAAAATTAAAAAAAATACTAAGTTTAAACTTGCAATACCTTACTCTCATGCAGAAGGTGTTGATGTCCTTTTCCAATGTTTCAAGAAGACTAATAGCCTATATAACCATGTTATCCACTCTATTGACATTGAATTTCACGTCAGCTCTACTGTAGCTGTGCCCAAGACGCAATTGAGCCTTCTCCAAGTCTATTTGATTCAAGATATGTGATTCAATTACAGAGCTTTGTTTACTCTTTTTTGCATGATTCCTCAACATCAAAACTAAATATCCATTCGGTTGATGCTATGACCCATTTTGCTCCAAACTAAGCCAGGATTACTACATATCAGCACTATGTACATCCATCAATTACAGTTACCTAGGATATGTATGAATAGAATTAGTTAAGCACATGCAAAAATATTATAAATGGATAAATAGAAGAAAACAATGTGGTTTAAACCTTCCTTAATTTCTGTACTCATATTTATAATACGATCACACTTTGTCTCTTAGGAGACAAGTCACTAACGAAATAATGGACATACCTGAGAGAGAGAGTGATAGGTAGTTGTAGGGAAGAGTGAGACAAATACAGACCACAAGGTCACAAATCAATATTGTCAACCTCAAAACATATATAAAAAACAAAAAAATCTATTCGCATTTGCAGCAACTGTCGACCCAACAGCTCTCCACCCACAAAACTCAAAATCCCTAATCTAGGTTCTACACCCAACTTGATGAGATTCAAACCAGATTCAGTTAATTTTTTTAGGCCTTTTTGGTCACAAACAACTGCACCTAAATGGACTAAATTTTTAACAGCCACACTTATTGCCTCATGGCTTGGGGCTTGAGGTCCAAACCCCACTCAGTGACATCCATCCACAGTATATATATTGACCAAAGAAACACCTTATCCTACTGGCCTCCAAGCAACAAATATAGCAGAGACAACAATTTACCTTCCCAAAGCTAAATCACTATGTATCCTTGCTCAACTCCCTTTCAAAGACAACAATTCCCTCTGCCATTACTTAGACAAAAACATAGTGACAAGTGGATCCCTAGGAGAGGCTAGAAATGCAGGAAAAACATTGATCTCCCTTATAACCCAATTTATCCAAATTTATCATGCATTTCTCGTTGTAATTTATTATAAAGGCTTTCCATTTTTATGCTTTGTGTTGCTGTTGTGTTTTCTACAGGCTGGGAGCATGAGTTTATAGCATCCAATCCTTTTGCAGCTAGTGAATCCCTTTATTTTCTTGGAGAGATGGCAACAGAGCTTTTATGAAAGATTTATTTATAAGAAGACCAATGATTAGTGGGTCAATGCCTTTGATGCAGTGAATGGAGTCTATGAAGGCTTTGGCTGCTAAAACAAATAGATATTGAAGTTGAGATATCTCATGGTCTAATAATAAAGTATTTGTCGAAAGAAGAGAAACTCTATAAGGCTTCACAGTTTCTTTTTACTACAAGCAAACATAATTTTCTATTATAACCAGCATCGGTGGCTAAGTATTAAGCACAATGATTACCATCTAACTACTTTGTATTAGCTATTATGCGCAGGGCAGGGAATGCCTTATTGTCTATGACTTTGTACAAAGAGGAAATATTTAAGAGGGCCTTCATATTGAAGATAATAAACCAATGATTCCATATAAAGATTGGTTTACAATGGCTGTGGAGTTGCAAAAGCATTAGATTGGCCCACTTTTGACAAGCAAAATGAAGCCCATGAAAAAGTTGATCACAAAAATAAATTGTATTTTTTTTCAAAGTTTTTGCTTAAAACTCCTACTCTGGCTTTGTTAATGCATTCTAATGATATAGGCTTTCCTATGGATTCACAAGGGAAACTTATCAAATATATTACTATTTCTTCTTTGGATTTAGGGTAAAATGATGGGTGAATTCTATGGTTTCATGCACATGCAAGATTGATGCTTGGCATTGTTGGAAGAACACAAGCACAAGGAGGATATAGGGTTTTATTGGTTGCTCCATTGGTAAATTTTGGTGAAATTATGCTTCTCTGGATTGAATGGTGGTTGTAATGCTGCGTTTTCTCTGAATTAAGGCTTTTTACCATCTTTTGTCAACTTTTACATGTTATAAAACATCCTCTTGAAGGATTTTTCTCTTGTTTGTCCTTAGATATCTGAAATTTTCCCTAATTAGGATCCTCCAACAAACCCTAGAGTTAAATATAGTAGTATTTCATGTGTAAATATACACATTTGCGTGATTAGTTTAGTGTTAGATTAGATTTGCATTTTTATAAACTAGAAAACCTTAGAAATTTATAAAATTCAATAATTAAAAACTTTCAAATTATAAGCCACCCTCAAATTTTGGTCTTCCTATTTAGCACTATATCCTCCAGTGCATCACCTATCTTCTTGTCTACATCCACCTATCTTCTTGTCTACATCCATGAACTTGAGAAGCAACCTAAAAAAAACAATCAAAAGTCAGAGTTAGGGTTTCATACTTGACATGTTTCAGGGGTTGGGATAATTTGGCCTTGATAAAAGGTTACTTTATGCCTTACAATGACCCCATTTAATTGTTTAGTAGGGAAATTTAGGGACTCTTTCATTACTGATCAGTGTTACTATCGTTTCTATCCCTAAAACCTATCAAAAAGACCTACAAAATCAACCAAGTTAGGGTCATATTTGAGTTATGGGGAAATCTCAATATAATTGATTTCTGACTTCCAAAAGCATTCTTTTTAGGCTAAGGAGTACTTTTATAAACCCTTAAAAGGATGGTTAACTCAGCTGGTAATTCATGTTTATATACCAATGTGTACAATGGGGTGAAAAGTTACAATGGAAACTGAAAATACCAATGTGTACCATTCCCAACTCACAACCTATAGGGATACGCACAAATATAAACATAGTTTTACCACTGCACAATCAACCATTAAAGTTGAAAAAGACATGAGATTAATAAACAAATTACAAAACTACTGGAGAAAGATAAACTAGGGCAGATAACAATATACTCATGTGGAATAATAGGGAAACAACGCTTCATATACCATTTTCCTCACAAGTCTATCTATCTGTTTTTGTCTTTTGACCTTTCATATTCCCATAAAACTCAAATGCCTATCAAATTTCTTGTAATTAAATTCCTACATTTAATTTTGTTGTCCTAGCTATATGGCATTGGTAAAGTATTACCAAGGGGCCAGTTATCACGATAAATCAAAATATTTAAGGTAACTGTTTAGATCAGATATAACAAAGTTCACCTCTATGTATGGTAATCATCATCATCAACTAAATGTATGTGTGTGCACATGCATAAATACCCAATACACAACTCAATCAAACAAAAGAAAACATAATTATACCTTGATTTCTGGATCTTCACGCTGTCTTCTTATGCTTTACCTTTCAAAACATCATTCAACATACTTCATTTTTTGTCCTGTTGCAATAGTTTTATGTTAGGACCCATCAAATATATTTATGTTTGTTTATGAAAATAACAAAACCAATCTAAATAAATACAATTCTATTAAAATGTAAATTACAATACTATTCAACTATTCAAGTAAATTAATTGTTAAGAATATATCACCTAATAAAACATGGATAACCAAAAATACTATGTATATAAGGCTATCGATCTAATCAAAGCTCCATTTCTTGTTTCTTAACTATGGAAATGTTTCTCAACACTATCTGTAACAAGTTCCAGTGGAGGAGCCAAATAGCAATAGTGAAAATTACATAGTAAAAATATAGAAATAGATGTCTTTTAATGTATTCTTCCTTACCATTCATTGAGCTCCTCTCTGTTTCGAGAATAATTTAATATTCTCTACTACACAGGACCAACCATGTGAAGGTGGAAGCTCTTATGGCCCCTCCCACGCTCACATCACTCTCAACTCCCCAAACCCAATGCCTATACTTGCAAATAACAATTTATTTCACTATTTCACAATGCAAATAACAATGCATCTACAATGCAAATTATTTCACTCAATAGTTGAAAAATGCTTTCATTAAATCATTCTTTAAAACATTCATGAAACCATTCAATCATTCAACAGCTGAAAAAACCATTCATTAAACCATTCATTAACTCATTCATTAAAACATTAATTTAGTCAATGGCAGAAAAACAATATCAGTAAACAATTCAATAAAGCATTCATTCATGAAACAGAGGAAAAAAGCATTAATTTTTTTTTATAAATAAGAATTACTCAAAATTTGTTTAGTCACTTCCTTTTTACTTTTCTTCTCTTTAAATATTTAGTTAGAGTCACATCTTCGGGAATCTGATCATCGGTATCCCTACTAGTCTGCTCGCAAGGTTGAACTTCAGGAAAGGGGCGATGAATTTCTGCAATAATGTCAAAATATTTCATTCATATACTTATATTTTGATAAATACGAGTAATTCATTTAAAAAACATTACGAATGTGTTTTTTTACTTGCCATTTGCACATCATCATGTTCAACATTATCTCATGCTGGCCTAACATGTTTCGTGTTATGATCTGCAGCTACATGCTGTGAAGTTGAATTGTGTAGAATTAGAATTAATGTTCATCATCTGCAATGGTCTATAAAAAACAATAGGACATTAATAAATTGATTACCAGGATGAGAAGCATGATCTTCGTTTGGTTGGTCATGTACTACATCCTCGACATGAACGGGATCATTACTTTCCTGTACAAAAAGGAATAAATAATTTATGTTAGTTTATTTATAAGGAACAAATTGCATGGGAATTAATAAATTATCATTAAACTATACATTTTTCACATACCTGAGCACCAGATGGATCAGCAGAAGATCATGTAGTATTCCCAGAAAAGCTTCTCTGGTGTTCAACAATGCGTCAAATCCATGTTCGAAGCCAAGCTTCATGTAATCCGCACTGGGCAATTCTTTGAACCGGTCAGCCTTCATATTTGTATGATGTCATTAATTTTAAAGAATTTTGTCAGGACAAAACAAAAATAATAATTTGTATGATATTTGGATGCGGATTCGGGTTTTGTGATACTTACATATCGGGCCACCAAGTTGGAGTAACCACTATGCCCAAGCTTGTGTTGGCCAATTTTTTCAATTCTTTCCTTTGTGGCCTTAGATGTGTCCAAAAGCCTAATTAAGTTTTTAAATACATTAGTCGATGTACCAAAATTGATATAAAAACTAGTAATAATAAGGCTTACCACTAAATTTTGGAATGTATTGCATACCTCCCTGTTCCACCTGGTGGTATCTTTCCTGATTTTCTCAGGCCCTTCTCTTTTCCATCTTCCACCAGGGCTTTCCACTCCATAGATGGAATCATTGGACGGCACTCATACCTAGGGTTCTTTTCTAGGTGAACCCTATATTGGTCTCAGACAATCTTTAGATTTTTTTCATCCTTTTGTAGTACCTTCGATGTATCAAAGGTATCTTTTCCAAACAGACTAACCAAGCGATTAGTCAGATCATCCTTTAAAGATTTTGGCTGCTTGTTCCACATTGTGAGGATTGTGGGCCCGAAGATATCCAAAGCCAAATCATTCATGTGTTTATAAAATATATCATTTCCTACAAAACATTATTCCCATCATTAGTCAACATTAAAAAATATTAACGGTATATTAGACACAAATTATAAAAAATAAATTGAACAATCTATAATGACCTGGAATCCTCTCTATCTTTATTGGAACCATTTTTTCATTCACCAAAAATATACACTTTATTGAACCAGTGCTAGTCACACGAGAAGATCCAAGAAATGCTTCCACATCTCTATCTATCCCTGCATCCACCCCTTCTTCTGCAACATCTATTGTGGGTGGGGAAACATTGGTTGCACCCTCCGCTTCCCTTGGCGGTGTCACAGAGCATGTTGCCGATTGTTCAGTGGACAATATGGGAGCAGTATGTGGTGTACGTAGAGTGGTTGGTCATTGGGACCAACATTTCCTTGACCACCACTGATAATCTCCATAGCGCGCTGTAAATTAAACCCATTGTATTATAAGTTCAACAACATATAAAATCAAATATTATAAATTTTTTATAAATGAATTTACATTTTTATTCGATAACTTACGTCCACTTGTTTACGTTGTTGTAACAACAATTGAATCCTTTGTTCAAGATCTTCTATTAGTGGAATGGTCAATGTCAGATGAATCAATTCCTCATTTTTTTTTTCCCTTGTCCTTTGTAGCACCCTCAAGGGGTCTGTAGACACTCTAATTTCACTATCTCTCATCAACCGAGAGACCTCATTCTGTAAAGAGTTTTGAGATGCTGGTTGATAAACAGAATCCCATGTCTGCAATTGAAATATATAAAAAATTGCTTAGTCTTTTAAAATATAGTGTGCGCAAATAATTATATTAGGGATTACATCTAGGATTACCTGACGCCTAGTCGAGGGCGTGGTCTAATCAATAGATGGGGATTTACCTCGATCAACCACCTGCAAAAAAAGTAGAGAACATTATCACAATGAACACAATATGTATAAGCTAACAAATACAGAACAAAACAAAAATAAACACTATGCTACATGTTTTATATGTGTACATTTTTGAAGTATTTAGAATGTGGAATTACATTTAGTTTAAATGGTTGCCTTGAGTCTATAGTTGTCTGATCAACAGCTGGGGACTTTCCCTGTTCAATCTGCAAAAAAGGTAGACAACATTACCATCACGAATGCAACCATAAAAAAGAAAGAATACATAACAAAGTAAACATAATGCATCATGATATACATGTTTACGATTTTAAAGTATTTGAAATGGAGAATTACATTCATGTTTGGTTGTTTCCCTGATGCTGTAGTCGACTGATCAATTGCCGGTTGGCTTCCCTGATCAACACTCTGCATGGAAAATTGATAAAATTATATAAACAAACCTAATATACTAATGAAAATACATAACAACGTATTTGTATGTCCATCCTAAATTTAATATTACATTGGAAATATCGATGTATACCTGCTTCCTTGACTCGGGTCGACAAACATCTACGGATATGGAGGTGCCCCTGAGAGAACCCTACATAAATAACATACTAAAAGTTACATAAGGAAACATGAAAAGTAGACAATTTCAATTATATGCTAACAAAAATTCCTATAGACATTAAAATAATTAATAAAAGGGTGGTTAAATTGTTTGTTGTACCACAACCATACTAACATTGTTTGTATCTACACGATTCAAATTTTAATCAATAAGTAGTTATTCGCCAACAGCTATTGATTTAATTGCACATACAAAGACACGGTTTCCTTCATGCGACTCGAATATGCAGTTGGGTTGCTTTAATGTAGACCCTGGTTGTGTACTGTTTATAAACCTCACAATATTACTGGTTTTCTTTTGTCCTTCCATCCATGTACATTGTTGCTCCTTTATTTTAAGCTTTGTCTTTCAGTTGTATATAATTCGCTGAAAACCCATATCTACACATACTTCGTGTATATTGGACCAGGCGCATCCAATCACTGTAGTTGTAATAGGGTCCAACATACTCCATCAATTCTGTACATCTACCGTATCCAACTTTTATGTCGTCCATGCAAAACAACCCCAATCCATGCAATGAGGACGATGCAATTCTATATATCCTCTCATTCACACAAAAATCAGTTTTTACTTTAGGAAGATTGCTAGGCACCCATTGTTTCACTAGGTGTTGGTACCTTAAGGGCATGTCGATGTCTCCCACTGTCTCATCATCATAGGAACATGACCCCCCTCCTTGGAGAAAAAAATTCATGCGTTTGTCGAATTTTCTTCTGATCTTTTGACATCTACTTGATATAGCCCATGTAGACCTACTAGATGTCTCACTTTCCTCTAGCCTTCCCAAACTCCCTTCGCTAGAGGAAGATAGGTCTGATAAATACCTATTTGGTTCTACCTGCACTGTGGCCAAAAAAAAATTTGGCATAAGCATAGCAAAATACCAGCAAAAAAACGTGGAAAGACTTATAAGAAAAAAAACTTGGAAATACTTGTAAGCCAAAAACTTGTTAAAGAAAAATCTTGTCAAGAATGAGTTTGGTTAATAGGTGTGGGCATTTTGTAGCCCTAAAAATTCTAATATATGCCCCTCTTTTGGTTACATACAAGTCTCCATTCTAACTTATTGCTTGCATTTCCTTTTGTTCACATGAATTGGGTAGGCTTCATAAGCTTCATATGTATGCTTGTGGCCATTTTACTTTAGCCTTTCAATGTTGTCAAGCTTGAGACGGTATGTTATGGATATGCATCACATATAACACTACAATTTATGCATATATATGTCTATACAAAATCTGGAGGTTCTCCTTTAATGGACTATCTCCTTCAAAGAACATATCTACTTTAAGTGGTTTTTAGTTTTCCCATGAATGATTTTGTGATGTTGTAGATGATTATCCATTTTACCTAATATGTTTTATGATCTTTTCCATGTTTTCTAGGGTGCACATACTTGTTGTTGATGGCTTCTTTTGCTTGAAAGTTGAACTGCCTAAAAGTGCACAGATCTCATCTAGGACCCTTTAAGAGTCATAATAACAACTATTGTTATAGTATTTTATTCTCCCAATGAAACACCAAAACCATACTTATCGATTAATATTTGTGTAGGGATGTTTTTATGATATCTTTGATAATTTATGATACTAATGGGATTGTATGCAAAAATTTATGTATTCCCTAAGAATTCTTATGTATTCCCCTCTTTTAGTTACATACAATTCTCCATTCTCACTTATTGCTTGCATTTCCTTTTCCTAACATTGCCTTTTCCTTTTACTGGCCTAACCCTTTTTCAACAATAATAGTTGCAAATTTAATCAAGTGTTTTTCTACCGAGGTGGTTGAGTCAACTGAGTTGACCCCCAACCGAGCTAACTCATCCTTTGAAACGATTGGAGTGACAAGTTTGGTACCGAACCAAGCAAATCAGGGTATGACAGAATGGATTGGTAACAAAATGGTCAATTCGTCCCAATCTGTACTAAATTGACCAAGTGAATGTGGGAATGCACAGGCCACACACATGACACTTCAATTCAAAAAAAAAAACCTAGAAATATAAACATCTAGACTCTAAACCTACTTCATTATCGAGTCAATTAGCTTTGTAGGATTCCTATACATGATAACACTATTTGGAGTAAAACACAACTTGCTTTGTAGGCCCTAGATGCCACCCATGTGCACAATAGTCAATCTATAAAGCAGCCCCCGAATACAAAATCGTTCTTCACAAAATAGGGCATGAACCATGTGAACAACCTTCCAAGTGGACCAGCTCAATGAGTAACCTCCAAGCATGTAATATCTCTCATGAAATGGTGTATAAAATAGTGTAAGCATGCTTCAAATGATCACTTTCTCCTTTGGTAGGGTTGAACAATGCCCTTATGCATGTGTCTCCAAGGGTGAATGTTCCTCAAATAATGAGCGAAGGCCTTCCTATAACAATAAACCAGTACACCAAGGTGAATTGGCCCTATTTAGGCCTTCCAGAACAAACTTGGTATTTTCAATGTCACACTAGGAGCAATGTTGGGCAGTCCCATGGGAATAAACAACTCTAGAATCAAGTATGAGCATCAAAGGGACAAATCTGAGCACTTTATAGTAATGGAAAAATAATGATGTTGAGTTCTTGGAGATCTTGTAGAGTGGATTTTTTTAACCTGTGTGCTACTCTAAAGTGTAGAATCCATCACTTCAGAGGCGTATTTCCCAGTGGTAACCTACAACAATCATATATATATATATATATATATATATATATATATATATATAT